>JACEEZ010006817.1:70000-97500 GCA_016584305.1 Chionoecetes opilio
GGATGTAGGTAGTGTTAAGTAACAAGAACTACCTCGTGTAGGTCTCGTGGCCTCTTGTAGCTTCCTTATTTTCTTATGTTCTTTTCTTTTTCTTAAGGTGAGGGAGGGAGCGTGTGATTGTCCAGTTGTTGTTGTTGTTGTTGTTGTTGTTGTTGTTGTTGTTTTGTTGTTGCTGTGTTGTTGTTGTTGTTGTTGTTGTTGTTGTTGTTGTTGTTGTTGTTGTTTTTGTTGTTGTTGTTGTTGGACAGATGACAGTCTCCGCGGACAAGTTGATGAATGACTCTGTTGTTGTTTCCGGAAAAATTACTAATTTCTTAAAGATGAGGTTTTATGTCCTGTATTTCATTTATCTATATCACGTCAAGCTGTCGCACACCAGAATCTATGCGCTATAATAATACTGATAAAAATAACAATAAGAACAGTAATAATAATTTTAAAAAATACTATTGCATAAGAGTCTAGGGCGTTAGTGAAACCTGGCACAATGTCACCGCAGAGTTTTTTCCAGCCACACTTGCTTCTCTGTACCGACTTTCTTCGCTCAAGCTCACGCGCGAGCTTCAAGTTGAATACTTGACAGTTCTTCCTTGTTCTCTCTTGGCTCACGCCCCCTAGGTAATTAATTATCCACGCCCCCCTAAGGGGGCGCCCACCCAAGTTAAGAACCGCTGCTTTAATTCCAAGAATTTGGAAACTAAATAATTTAATCTAAGTTTGAGTGCAATTTTTTATTATTTCTATATTTAGGTTTTGTAATTCAATTGTCTCTTCTGTTTACATACTACTTCCTTACTTGGTGTGTGTGTCATTCACCATGGTCTTGTCCTCGCGAGCTGGCTCGCGATCGCCAGTTTCACCCTCTCGGTGCGAGCTTGGAGCTCATTATTACCGATCTTTGGGTAATTCTGGGACCTCACACACCACACACCCCCATCCCCTTGCTCAAGGGGGACAGTAACCGCCCGAATTTGTCAAGTGAAAAATCCCCGGGAGCACGAGGATTCGAACCGCCTACCCACAGAGTGAGAGACCAGAACGCTATCAACCTGACCATCGCGCGTGTGTATTTGTGTATGTGTGTGTGTGGTGTGTGTGTGTGTGTGTGCGTGTTGTGTGTATTCATCTAGTTGTATTCATCTAGTTGTATTTTACAGGGCCAGAGCAACGCTCGTGTGGCCCCGTCTCCATATCAACATTTGTATCATTCATCCTTAGTGGTTAGTTTTGGCCGAAGCCACCACCCCGGGAGGGGGTCACAAACCCCCGGCTGACACCCGGTACCCATTCGCTGCTGGGTGGACAGGGGCTCGGGTTTTAAGGAAACAGCCCATATGTTTCCGCTCCGCCCGGGGATCGAACCCGGGACTTCTCGGTTGTGAGCCGAGCGTGCTAACCACTACACTACGGAGTACCCCTTGTGTGTGTGTGTGTGTGTGTGTGTGTGTGTGTGTGTGTGTGTGTGTGTGAAGGTGTGGAGGCGTAATCGTAATGTAGATGGATGATTAACCTGGGGGATGCGGGCGGGTGAGGGCGTGGCCACTGACCTCCCTGCTCCGTGACGCAGCACACGCGCGCATCCGATCACCTGTTATTCCCGCTACTTGATATATTATGGCAATTATTATTTCTTCAAAGGGAATCATTAGTGGTATTCATTTTATGCAGTCGTTTGTTCATTTTCTCTTTGATTTGTATATTTTTTGCGCTAAATGCTTTCTGGTCATTAGCTTGCTACTTTTATTGAATTGTTGGGGAAAATGAATATAAACACAGTATGAATAGCATAAAGAAGTGCATATTATATTGAGTTTTTATTTCTTAGTCATTCAATTATTTAACCATTCATTTTCTTATTACATTATGCATACATTTTTTTTTTTGTGTGTGTGTGTGTGTGTGTGGTTCTTCATCTGATGGCACGACATTACGCTAGAAAAAAGAAAGGGAATTAAAAAAAACTCTTCTCAAGAAAGTAACCGATGAGACGCTTGCTAGAAAATGAAAAAAAGTGGGAAAAAAGTGCAAATCTTCATACGGAATTCCTGAACTCCCTCTTCCACATCAAAGGGTTTTTGCTCTCTCATTAAAACCTTCTTGTATGTACTCCACAAATATGAGTAACTTGTGTTATATAATAATCATCATCTGTGTTTTAACCTAAGATAGATTCTACAAATTTTTACATTTATATTCACGTAAAATATCATCATCATCATCATCATCAATATTATCAACACCACCACCATCACTACCCGCCGCCCTCCGCCCACAGATGCCGGCGTGGCGTGGCGTGGTCGCTAGCGTGGCGGGCGTGCTGGCGTGCTGGTGGGTGGGCGTGGGCGCTGCCGTGGCGCGGGCGTCAGATCCCAAGGCGGAGGGGTTGCCATCGGAGGCGCAGGTTGATGCTAGTCTTCCACAGCTGGCTTTGGGCAACCCCGACACGGTGAGGGCACACACACACGCACGCACACGCACACACACGCACACACTTACATCTGCAATATGATAGTTATATAAATAATAATGATAATAACAATAGCAACAACAGGGGATGAAGGAGACACGGGCTGAGAAGCGAGTACTTTATTCCCGACTATCGTAGTCTATTTTTTTAACGAGGTGAAAAATTCTGACGCCTGGCTGCTTACTGACTGATATTTGATGCCAGGAGAAGGGAACACTACGCTTCTTCTAAATTTCAGTTGTATTTTATCATAATTAACCCTATTATCAGGTAAACATAGGCATAATTTTAAGCATGAGACCTTAAGATAGAATGGAATTTTCGCCTCGTTAAAAAAAAAAGACTATAGTTTCTCCTTTACTGGGCTTCTTCAGAGTAATAAATACTAATAGATACTAAATAAACACCAGTCAGGAATAAAGTACTCGCTTCCCAGCCTGTGCCTCCTTCATCACCTGTTGTTGCACCTGTCAGCATGCCTACACAAAGATAATAATGATAATAACAATGTAAAACCAATGATAATATAATAACAATAATAATATAAACAAAATAACAACAATAACAACAGCAATAACAATGATGATACTAATAGTGTGTTGTGTATTGCCAGCTGATGACGGATACGCCTGGCCCGCCGCTGAATCCAGACGATTTCAAAGAAGGGAATGTGATGGGTGAGTGAGGGGAACGAGGGAAGGGAGGGAAGGGAGGGGAACTAGGGGAAGGGAGGGGAACTAGGGGAAGTAAGGGAAGGGGGGAATTAAGGGAAGGGAGGGGAACTAGGGGAAGGAGGGGAAGTAGGGGAAGGGAGGGGAATTAGGGGAAGGGAGGGAAGTAAGGGAAGGGAGGGGAATTAAGGGAAGGGAGGGGAACTAGGGGAAGGGAGGGGAACGAGGGGAAGGGAGGGGAATTAGGGAAGGGAGGGGAACTAGGGGAAGGGAGGGAAGGGAGGGAAGTAAGGGAAGGGAGGGGAACTAGGGGAAGGGAGGGGAACGAGGGGAAGGGAGGGGAAGTAAGGGAAGGAGGGGAACTAGGGGAAGTAGGGAAGGGAGGGGAACTAGGGGAAGGGAGGGGAACTAGGGAAGGGAGGGGAACGAGGGGAATGGAGGGGAACTAGGGGAAGGGAGGGAAGGGAGGGGAAGGGAGGGAAGAAGGGGAGATGAAGGGACGACATGGGAAGACACGATGAAAAGAGAAGAAAAAAAAGTGAGTAAAAGGGAAAGGATAGTAAAAGGAGGAAATGGAAGAAAGGAGAGAGAGAAGAGGAGAGAGAGAGAGAGAGAGAGAGAGAGAGAGAGAGAGAGAGGGGAGAGAGAGAGAGAGAGAGAGAGAGAGATTGAGAAGAGAGAGAGAGAGAGAGAATTGAGAGAGAGGAGAGAGGAGAGAGAGAGAGAGAGAGAGAGAGATTATAAATGATCGACACCAGCTTTTTTATTTCCCACCATCCCCTGCTACCTCATTGACAACAAGCCACGTCTGACCTTTTTTTCCCACTCCCTCCCTCTTCTCTCCTTCTCCCACCTCTATTTCATCCTCATTATTCTCCCTCTCAGCCTTCATTTTTTTCTCCCTCTCACTCCCTCTTCTCTCCTTCTTGAACCCTCTCAACTTAACTTACACCTCTTCTTCCTCCTCGTCTCAATACCCCACGTCACTTCACTCATCCCTCAACCTCAACCACCCAAAGACTACTGTACCAAACCTAACCTAACCTAACCTAACTTAACTTAACTTAACCAAACCTAACTTAACCTATACCTAACCTTAACTTAACCTAACCTAGCCAAGCCTAACTTAACTTAACTTAACCTAACTTAACCTATACCTAACCTTAACTTAACCTAACCTAGCCTAGCCTAACTTAACTTAACCTAACTTATACCTAACCTAATCTAACCTAACCTAACGTAAGTAGTCTTGGCCTCAACCCTCTCTCACCGCCTCTCCCCGTCACAGAGCACAAGGAATGGAATCCCTTAAGCACCAGTGATCCTATTGAGCTCGCGGGGCTCTTCCAGGGAGACATCATGCTGCCCTCTGCTGACGATTACTCCACCTTCATCACCGTGCGTATACAAGACAGGCTCATGATGATGGATTAGTGGTTAGGTTGGGGGGGGGGTGTTTGGTTTTTTTGACACTAAATGAGTAAATAGTATTAGATTTTTTTTCTCGTAATACACCACGCAATACTTAATTAAGAATATCATGTGAATCATTGTATTACATTATCTATAATAATATAAGCGAAAGTGTGTCTGTCTGTTTGTGTGTGTGTGTGTGTGTGGGATAGGTTACGCCCCCCGTGGCGGAATTTCCTCATATGGCACAGTTTTGGAACCGGCTTGACCAGGGGAAGGTTTTAAGCACACTGATGAGATGATCCGATCACTTTTTTTTTTTTTTTTTTTTTTTTTTTAGTAGCCTATTAGCGAGAATTGTGAAAAAAAGTGGGTTGCGAGAATTGAGGAAACCTTGATGTAGGGTGATGGGTAATGGGTGAGTGAATGGGTGGGGTGATGGGCAATGGGTGTGGGGTGATGGGTGAGTGAATGGGTGGGGGGTGATGGGTGATGGTGAGGGAATGGGGGGGGGGTGATGGGTAATGGGTGAGTGAATGGGTGTGTGTTGATGGGTAATGGGTGAGTGAATGGGTGGAGGGTGATGGGAAATGGGTGAGTGAATGGGTGGGGGTGGTGGGTGATGGGTGAGGGAATAGGTGGGGGGTGATGGGTAATGGGTGAGTGAATGGGTGTGTGGTGATGGGTAATGGGTGAGTGAATGGGTGGGGGGTGATGGGTAATGGGTGAGTGAATGGGTGAGGGTGATGGGTAATGGGTGAGTGAATGGGTTGGGGGTGATGTGAATGGGTTGGCGTTAATACATACATTTCTACATCCATGATTTCAGGAAAGTTAGAAGGGGCTATCTGGAGAGTCTGTGTTTGGTGGGCCAAAGGCCCACCAAACACAGATGGTGGGCCGAAGGCCCACCAATAGCCCTCCGCAGGAGCTAGCCAAAAAGTCCGCCCGGAGGGCGGCTTTGCGGCTAGTCTTCTATAAATCTATATAACTCTGGGGATAAATTCTTTTTTTTGTTCTTTAATGTAACTGCCTATGTCACTTTACATTATGATTCCTTTTATTTGTTCTTTTTTATGTGATGTTTTGTTATTTTTTATTTTTCATTGGAAGACTTTTTTTTGTGATGCGTAGTTTTTCTTGTTTTTTTTTTTTTACATAATAATAAATTTTTGCCTGTGTGATAACTTGGCACTTGTGATTTTTTTTTCTTTTGACTTTCTTTGGTCCTTTCCCGCCCTTGTCCAGCCTGCCGACGCCCCCATGGCCAGGAACGCCGTGAAGGAGATGACGAAGAGGTGGCACAACGGCGTCATCCCCTACGTCATCTCCTCCGCCTACAGTGAGTGAGGAGGAGGAGGAGGAGGAGGAGGAAGAGGAGGAGGAAGTTGTGCTTGGGGTAAAGTAAAGATGGAGTATTTTACCACATATGTTTAGGACGAAGATTAATCCTCCTCCTCCTCCTCCTCCTCCTCCTCCTCCTCCTCCTCCTCCTCCTCCTCCTCCCCCAGAAAAGAATGAGCGCGGCACTATCGCCATGGCTATGAACAAGTACCATGAGAACACTTGCGTCCGCTTCGTGCCGCGTACCGTCGAGAGAGACTACATCCACATTATTAAAGGAGACGGGTGAGTCTTTGGCGCATGTATCCTGTCTACCACACCTGTCCTGTCTACCACACCTGTCTACTTGTCTACCACACATGTCTGTCTACCACCCCTCCTACCTGTATACCACACCTGTCCCCACACTCTCTCTCTCTCTCTCTCACTCTCTCTCTCTCTCTCTCTCTCTCTCTCTCTCTCTCTCTCTCTCTCTCTCCTCTCTCTCTCTCTCTCTCACTCTCTCTCGTCTCTGCTCCTCTCTCTCTCTCTCGTCTCTCCTCTCTCTCTCTCATCTCTCTCTCTCTCTCCTCTCTCTCTCTCTCTCTCTCTCTCTCTCTCCTCTCTCTCTCTCTCTCTCTCTCTCTCTCTCTCTCTCTCCTCTCTCTCCCCCCCCTCGTCTCCCATTCTTTCACGACCTTCCACCTCCTTTCTTCCTCCCTCCATGCATCCCCAACACCCAATCTCAAACACAGGCGTCCCCCCTATATCCCCTACAGGTGTTCTAGCGTGGTGGGTCGCAAGGGCGGGGCGCAGGCACTCTCCCTGGGCCCCGGGTGCATCTACGTGGGTATTGTGATGCACGAATGTATGCACGCGGCGGGCTTCTGGCATGAACAGTCGCGCGCTGACCGGGACAAATGGATCACCATCAACACGGCCAATATCCAGAGTGGCATGAAATATAACTTCCAGAAATACTCGTGGGATGTTATTCAAAGTCTTGGCGTTGAGTATGACCTTGGTGAGTATGGTTTTTTTTCTATTTTCTTTCATAATTGTGTTGTGTCCCAATTTTTATTTTACTCCATTCTTATAAAAATGTAATGAAAAAAAATTGTGTGAATGTAGAGATGCGAAAATTTGAGTATTAGATAACTGATATGTGAAATGATTGATATACAAAAAAATTGAAGTGTGTATAGGGAGGAATGTAATATATAAAAAAAACCTGATATTGTTAGTTTTACGCAGTTTTATTATTTTGATTATTTTCATCTTTTATTGAAGGATGTTTTGTGATGGGCAGCAGATGGAATACCGCAGAAAGGGCCCTGGACGGCCCTTTCTGTCTTTCACACACACCACACACACACCACACACACACCACACACACACACACACACACACACACACACACACACACCACACCACACACACACACACACACACACACACACACACACACACACACACACACACACACACACACACACACACACCCACACACACACACACACACACACACACACACACACACACACACACACACACACACACACACACACACACACACACACACACACACACACACACACACACACACACACACACACACACACACACACAACACACACACACACACACACACACACACACACACACACACACACCACACACACACACACACACACACACACACACACACACACACACACACACACACACACACACACACACACACACACCACACACACACACACACACACACACACACACACACACACACACACACACACACCAAAAAAACCCACTCCTTTGCCTTTCCTTTTCTTTTGCCTTTTCCTTTTCCTTTTTTTTCTTCTTTCTTTTGAGAGTGTCACTTTCTCCTGCAGGCTCGGTGATGCACTACGGGCCGTATGCCTTCGCCCAAGACCGCACCACGCCCACCATCATCTCCAGGGGCGGCGCTGAGATCGGGCAGCGCCGTGGCCTCTCCAAAGTGAGTGGTAGTAGTAGTAGTAGTAGTAGTTAGTAGTAGTAGTAGTAGTAGTAGTAGTAGTAGTAGTAGTAGTAGTAGTAGTAGTAGTAGTAGTAGTAGTAGTATCAACAGACAAACGAATACCTTTCCCTCTTTTCTCACTCCTTACGCCTCCTCCCTTCTTTCTACTACTACTGCAGAAGGACATACAGTATTAGTAGTACATCAACCCTCTCTAAATCGAACCCTTATAATTCAAACTTCGGATAATTCGACCTGTTTCAGGCCAGTTCAAATTTTTTCAATAATATTCCATAATTCGAGCAAGTTTGAATTATCCTTAGCCATACTAGTGGGAGTCCGACCTCTCCCATGCGGTGCGTGTCGCGGCTGCCCAGCGTGATCTGATATATGATAATTTATAATTATCGTATAAATACGATAGGCGGAGGAAGAAAGCGGGAAGGGGAGGAGGAAGAAGGGGAGAAGAGGAGGAAGGAGGGGAGGGGAAGGAGGGACGAGGAGGAGGTAGGAGTGGAGAGGGGGAGGAGAAAGAAGGAGGTGGGACAAGGAAGGGAGGAGAGGAAGAGGAGAGGAAATGGGAGGAGGAAGAACTATTTTTTTTAAGTATCCTTCGCTTTGTATACAATCCTTCAGAGTCCTTCACGGGCCTCTTCGTTCCTTCACGCATCCTACAGGAGTCATGGGAGTGTGTTGAAAATCCCACAGGATTGCTATAGTATTCCTAGGTTTTTATAAGTACTTTGATAATCGCATGGGTGGCTCAAATAGGGATTAATAATAATATTACTAATACTGAAAATACTAATACTGATCATTGTATTGAAGTAATGATTAATCTAGCAATGCCTATCAATTTTTTATGTCTTGTAGTAAGTTTTGTCTAATATGTGATTTTTAAGGAATATCTGGAAGTATCATGGCATTGTGAATTGGCTGAAATAGAGACTTCTAATCATTGTAACTGAAAACTGACTCCAGATTCGGTTTCAGCATGCCCGAAAACAGTTAGGAACAAATTTTCAAGCAAATCTATTTTTCTAAAAATATTGCAAATTTTGCAAGGGGTTTGTTTTGACCCTTGCAAAATTTGCTATTTTTTTTTTTAATAGATTTGCTTGAAAATCTGTATCCAGCAGTTTTCAGGCATGCTGAACACGAATCTGAGGTCAGTTTTCAGTTACAATGATTAGAAGTCCCTATTTCAGCCAATTCACAATGACATGATACTTCCAGATATTCTTTAAAAATCACAAATTAGACAAAACTTACTACAAGACATAAAAATATGATAGGCATTGCTAGATTAATAATTACTTCAATAATGAGAGAGAGAAAAAAATATATATATATATAATTCAATCTGTGTGTGTGTATGTGTGTAGGGAGGTATTATGGTACATGCTAACTTAGGAGTATGATAGAAGCATTACAAGGTGAAAAATATGTGTGGGTCTATAATCTAATCTTTAAGTAGTAAGAAATTGATGGTTTATGAGTTCTTATGTGTATATGTTCTTCTAGATTAATCTGTATGTTATTATTATTATCAAGTGGTGTTATAAGTGTGTGTACTTATAATTATAGTATAAATACAATGGTTTTGGTGAGTACAAGTAATACAATCTGTGCTGTTTTAGCATATTTGAGTGTCTTATTATTGTGTGGAGGGGCTAGAGGTAACCATCGGATAATTCGGACTTTCGGCTAATTCGACCTAGGTCTCCCCCCAATTAGTTCGAATTAGAGAGGGTTTACTGTAGCAGTAGTAGTAGTAGCAGTAGTAGTAGTAGTAATAGTAGTAGTAGTAGTAGTAGTAGTAGTAGTAGTAGTAGTTAGTAGTAGCAGTAGTGGTAGTATAGTAGTAGTAGTAGTAGTAGTAGTAGTAGTAGTAGTAGTAGTATCAACAGACATGCAAATACCTTCCCCTCTTTTCTCTCACCTTACGACTCCTCACTACTGAAGAAAGAAATACAGTATAGTTTTAGTAGCATGAATAAGAAACACGGATAGTTTCCTCCCTTCTCTCTCTCCCTCCTCTTCCTCCTCTCCTCCTACATCACACTCCCTCCTCACACTTCCTCCTTTCTTCCTCTCCCTCCCTCATCACTCCTCTCCCTCCCTCATCACACTCCTCTCCTCTCCCTCCCTCCTCTTCTCCTCTCCTCTCCCTTCCTCATCACACTCTCCCTTCTCACTCCCTCACTCACTCCTCTCCCTCATCACACTCCCCTCCTCTCCCTCCCTCATCACACTCCTCTCCTCTCCCCCTCATCACACTCCCCTCCTCTCCCTCCCTCATCACACTCCTCTCCTCTCCCTCCCTCATCACACTCCTCTCCTCTTCCTCCCTCGTTCTCCTCCTCTCCTCTCCCTCATCACACTCCTCTCCTCTTCCTCCCTCGTTCTCCTCCTCTCCTCTCCCTCATCACACTCCTCTCCTCTCCCTCCCTCCTCTTCTCCTCTCCCTCTCCCTCCTCTCCTCCTCTCCCTCCCTCACTCTCCCTTCTCACTCCCTCACTCACTCCTCTCCCTCATCACACTCCCCTCCTCTCCCTCCCTCATCACACTCCCTCTTCTTTTCTCCTGCAGAAGGACATCCAGAAGATTCAGATCCTCTACAACTGCGCCAACACGAGCACGGTGGGCGCGGTGACCGAGGCGCCGCTGCCCACCAAGCTAGTGAGTGAGTGTCCCTGATGTAATTCCTGTATAAGATAATGAGAGAATAGTGTCTAGATATACAGAAAGACATTAATGAGTTGGAATATATAAAGTAACTATATAACTAGCAACCTCATCTTTAATTATGTTTTTTTTAGCATTTTACCGATTATGGATGTCAAGCCTGTTTGTTGTCGCCTTTCTTAGAATAATATGTGTTTGCGCATTTGAACTTTTCTCTACTTAAAAAAAAAAAATTCTCTCTCTCTCTCTCTCTCTCTCTCTCTCTCTCTCTCTCTCTCTCTCTCTCTCTCTCTCTCTCTCTCTCTCTCTCTCTCTCTCTCTCTCTCTCTCTCTCTCTCTCTCTCTCTCTCTCTCTCTCTCTCTCTCTCTCTCTCTCTCTCTCTCTCTCTCTCTCTCTCTCTCTCCCCCCCTTTGTTACTTTTTTCCTTTCCCCTTCCACCTTTTAGCTTCCTTGTTTTACTTATTTTGTTTTCTTCCCCTCTCCTCCCCTCCCCCTCCCCTCACCCCTCCCTCCCCCTCCCCTCACCCTACACTCTCCCCTCACCCTATACCCTCCCCTCCCCCCCCTACACTCTCCCCTCCCCCTCCCCTCACTCTCCCCTCACCCTTCCCTCATCCCTTCCCTCACCCTCCCTTCATCCCCTTCTTCCCCTCTCCTCCCTGTTATCCCTTCCCTCACCCCTTTCTCACCCTTCCCTCACCCTTCCCTCACCCTTCCCTCACTCTCTCTCTCTCTCTCCCCGCCAGAGACATGCGAGGACAACAATCAGTACTGCGGCACCTGGGCTGGCAACGGCGAGTGTGAAAAGAACCCCACTTGGATGCATGTGAATTGCAAGTCCTCGTGCAAAAAGTGTGGTAAGGATGGGAGGATGATGGTAATGGTGGTGGTGGGTGGTTATAAATTGTGGTAGTAAGAGGAGGAGGAGGAGGAGGAGGAGGAGGTTGTCAAGCAGATAATGTAATGATGTATTTCTCTCTCTCTCTCTCTCTCTCTCTCTCTCTCTCTCTCCTCTCTCTCTCTCTCCTCTCTCTCTCTCTCTTCTCTCTCTCTCTCTCTCTCTCTCTCTCCTCTCTCTCTCTCTCTCTCTCTCTCTCTCTCTCTCTCTCTCTCTCTCTCTCTCCTTCTCTCTCTCTCTCCTCTCTCTCTCTCTCTCTCTCTCTTTTATTACATCTCATTACGGTAACAATTTTTCTCTTTATTCCATCTGATCTTTTCCCTCTTCCTTTTCGTTTGCTACCCTCCTCCTTCTCCTCCTCCTCCTCCTCTTCCTTACCTTTCTTCCTTCCCCTCATCACCTGCGTCTTGCTTTCTTTGCTTTTTTTTCCTCCTCCATTTCCCTGCCTTCCTCCTCCTTTTCCTCTCTGTCTCTCTCATCACTCCCTACCTCTCGCCCTTCGTCAGGAGTGGATTGCGAGGACAACGAGAAACACTGTGTCTACTGGGAGTCCATCGGCGAGTGTACTACCAACTCCGAATACATGAGTGTCTTCTGTCGACAGTCCTGCGGCGTTTGTCATGGTGCGGGTGAGTGGCTGTGGGGTTGAGTGGGGTTGAGTGGGGTTGGAGGTGAGTAGGAGTTGGGGTTGGGTGGCTGTGGGGGTGGAGGTGAATGGGGTTGGGCTTGGGTGGCCTTGGGGTTGGAGTTGAGTGGCATTGAGAGCGGGGTTAAGGGTGGGGGTGGGGATGGGGTTTAGTGACTTCTGGGATGGGGTTAGG
Organism: Chionoecetes opilio; assembly: GCA_016584305.1. Classification (NCBI taxonomy): domain Eukaryota; kingdom Metazoa; phylum Arthropoda; class Malacostraca; order Decapoda; family Majidae; genus Chionoecetes; species Chionoecetes opilio. The sequence continues at coordinate 82,285 of JACEEZ010006817.1, forward strand.
GGTGGCTTTGAGGTTAGTGTGGGGATGAGTGGCTTTGTGGGTGGAGTTAGGGTTGGGTGGGGACGGGGATGAGGTTCGAGGGTGTCATTAGTTGGGTAGAGGGAGGTTGGGGGGCTTAGGATAGGGATGTAGATACAGGATTTACTTTATACTTCATTTATCTATTACTTTATGTCTTACTTTATATCCTACTTTATCTACCAGGCGACTATGACGAGACGTTATGCGAGGACAAGAACAAGCACTGCCAGGTCTGGGCGAACCAAGGGGACTGTCGCACCAACCCTATGTACATGCTCAAGTTCTGTCGCAAGGCGTGTGCTGTGTGTACCTGAGCTGGCCCCAAGAATAGTATATAGAGAGTAGAGGCTTTATATATCGTCACCCTCATAAAGAAAGGTTAAGTTAAGTTAAAGTTAAGGGTAAGTGAACAACTACAACAGTAACATGATCACAATGTATCAAATAAACGTAAATATTTTTTTTTAATTTCAACTCTATGCTACACAGCGGTCATCCCGGCAACCACTCCTACAGTCGTATGTACATGAGGATTTGTTGAAGCTTTCTATACAACTAAATCAAGAGGTTATATCGTCACACTCATACAGAAACTGCCTAAGTCATTTTTTCTACTTTTCGGGAAATCAAAAGAAATTTCCTCATTTTCTTAATTTTAATATCAATGCATGGTTTATCCTTGTATGTTTTAGACCACGCACACCCTACACATGACACTGGCGACTATACCAACAGGTGCACCACAGGATGAAGAATTATGTAGGCAAAAGTCCAGATATTGCCGATAAATGACTTAGGCAGTTTCTTTATGAGGGTGACGATATAGAGGATCGAGGCTTTATATATTATCCTTGGCTGGGTCTCTGCACAACCCACAACCCACAATCCACAACCCACAACCCACAACCCTCAACCCTCACGACCCCATCACCGCCACAACGTCTCGACGGATTATGGAAAACAGTTGCATTTCATCATTCGTTTTTTTTTCTTTTTATATTTCTTTTTTCTATTTACTGGTTTTTTTTGGTGTGCACGCCATGAAGCCAAGGTTGTTTAATAAATGATGAAGAATTTTTACTTCCTTTTTGCAAATTTCACTTTCTATTCATATTACTACCTCCGCCAACGAAGTTGGAGGGGTTATGTTTTCACCCCGATCTGTCTGTCTGTCTGTCTGTCTGTTTGTTAGTGTACAGGATTTCTCGAAAAGTTACGAATAGATTTGGACCAAACTCGGTATACCAAGTCTATTTGGTATAAGGAAGAACTGATTTAATTTTGGATGAAATTTATTGACAACTGTTGCCATGGCAACCAATTGATGAAATATTCGGCCGCAGGTATGCGCTCATACTGAGTGCATATATATATATATATATATATATATATATTATAATATATATATATATGATATATATATATATATATATAATATATACGTATATTTGATGAAATATTCGGGCGGAGGTATGCGCTCTACTGAGTGCCCCCCCCCCCCCCCTTAGTTCATACATGTATTTGTCTCCAACAGTGTGTGTGTGTGTGTGTGTGTGTGTGTATTCATCAGGGGCAGTGTTTCTTAACCTTTTTACCAGCACGTCCCCTTTAGTAGCGGGTCCTTGCCTCCACGCCCCTCTCTTTCCTTTCACTTCTTCTACCAAGATGTTTCAAAAAAATCCTGAATCAGAAAGAAAAACTGAAAAATTTGTATTGCTAACACTTCTACTGTGCACATAATTATTCATATATTATTCATTAAGTATTCATAATAACCATATTAACGCCTCCGTGGTGTAGTGGCTAGCGCGCCAAGATACGAATCTGCGGGCCCTGGTTCGAATCCGGGACAGTCGGCGGCAGCCCAAATAGATGTTCATCCTTGCTTTCAGGGTTGATAAATGGGTACCTGGGAAAACCTGGGGAAGGTAACTGTGGTAACCCGGATGTCACACTAGCCCTGTGTCCCGGGGTAACGGGTTGTCACCCACCACAGGCTCAAAGGCTAATGCGACGGAGATGAGCACTGAAGCCACGCGCAGCATAGCGTATGGCCCCATCTTTACCTTTGAATAATAATAATAATAAGGATATAATAAACTGATAATGATAATTATTATAGTAATAATGATAAAAACAATAATATTACATAAAAATCTACATAGTTAGTGAAGCCTGGCAAGGCGTTACCGCAGAGTTTTCCAGCCACACTTGCTTCTCTGTAGCAACTTTCTTCGCTCACCCTTGCGCGCGAGCTTCATGTTAAAGCGAAGGCCAAGCTTCAAGTTAAATACATAACAGTTCTTCCTTTTTCTCTCTTGGCTCACTCACCCTAGGTAATTACCCACGCCCCCCTAAGGGCGCGCGCCCCTAGGTTAAAAACCGCTGAATTCTAGTTGTATTCATTTACGTACGGTAGGCAAGATATGTCAAATGTGTACGGGTAGACTAGATGAAACTGTAGATCACCTGGTATTAATGTGTCCAAGGTATGATGAGGAAAGAGAGCGGCTTATAGCAATAGTGGCACGGGAGGTAGGCGTGGATCAGTGGGATAGAGTGGCAGAGGGGAACATAGATGGGATAATGGAATTTCTTTTAGGTTTGAGTAGGGTACAGGACACCAATAGAAGAATCATTGAAGGGGTTAAAGTATTTCTAGAAAAGGCTTGGGTAAAAAGAGCAGAGAGTTAGGGCCTAATCCTACAAGCCCTCAGGGAGCCAGCCGGAAAATAGGCTTTGAACTGCGACTGAAAACCGTGGTTTAGCTCCCCACCTAGAAAGAAGAAGAAGAAGAAGGTAGTAGTATTTTACAGGGCCTGAGCTACACTCGTATGTCGAGTGTATCATCTCCATATCTTCATTCTATCGTTTATCCTTAGTGCTTAGTGTTGGGTCTTAATCAATATATTCTTGTGATGTGCTCTTCAATAATCCCAACGTAGCAGACAATGAAGTAATACCATAGTTATCGGTAAAATTACAGTGTCGAGAGAAAACAAATTTCAGGGGAGGCATGAGTATTGGATACTTTTATTACCACTGGCATTCAAAACTCAATCTGTGCTGATCGTTTCCTGATCCAGATAACAATGTAAATAATTATCACTTAACGATTGACAACAGAACGACTGAATAGATGTACTATAATACTGTTGTTTACAAATATTCCAGGCAGGCCTTTAAATTTCGATCATCATACTCGGGAGTTTTCTTCACCTCTTAATTCTTTCTTATTTGATCATTTCGATAGAGTTATAATGATATGATGAAAATGGAATGTAGTGTCTGTTATTTGGGTGTTTAGTTAAGCTGTAAGATCTTTATAAAGCGACATTCGGACACTCGGCCACCTGCCAGCGATGTTAGTTGTACGATAATTATCATATATGTACGACAATTTGACTATTCTTACGATGTACAATGCATGGTTGAGAATTGTATACGAAAATACGATAATTGAGTCACTAATAAAATTACATTATAAAGTCATACAAAAATTGTCATCGCACAAAAACAAAAACAAATCGGTCCGTGTCAACTTCTGCGAAAAAGAGAGAGAGTTTGACTGACTTTGGATTGAATCTAGTCTAGTTATTATATATTTTGATGAAAAGAGGAAGTATTCTTATATATAGAATGCTGAATTCAATGAAGTATAAAATCATTTACTTACTATATTATTTTCCCTAAGGTTGTACGATTATATCTAACTGAAAATACGATAATTCTGGTGGCTTGATACGACAATGTGGGCTACAAAAGTTCACATCCTGGGCCACCTTCACTTGTTTTCTGACTCCTCCCTCAGTAGTGATTGCAAGATGGCGATGTGAGGACGTAGGCACAGGCGGGCCAGGCTTTTTCCTGTATATAGACAAGGCAATAACTGGTAAGCCCCTCTCTATGTATCCTAGAGAACACACAGCACTCACACCCTCCCAGAACACCTCTAGATGCTCGGTATTATGATATGCTCGGCTGTACAACCCTAAAAACAGTTGTGGCGGGGAAATGTTTTGGTAATAGGTTCCTCTTCTTCTTCTTGTGACCTTCTCCTTAGACCGAATTTTTTAGCCAGGGATATATTCTAGTTTGGTTATTCCTGTGTCTAGTAGGATTATCTAGTGTTTGTGGGTAGGTAGGTAGGGTAAGCTAGATCTGGGAACCATTTAGAAGGAAAGGGAGGTAGGTAGATGCACTTACCTTTGACTGGCTGACAGGTGAATGAATTTTAAAGATGCTGTTTTGATCCGTTACAGGGAGTTTCGTACACTAGTTGTTTCGTACCTAAGATTTGTTAGTTGTTTCGTACTTAAGATTTGTTAGTTGTTTCGTACTTAAGATTTGTTAGTTGTTTCGTACACTGATTTTGAGTTTTTTCGTACGTACCTGGTGTCGTTTCGTAACTCTAGTAGTCAAGTTCAACTCTAGCTGAGTGTACGAAACGACTAGGTTTCCTATAACTACGAAACAATTTTTAGGTGTACGAATCTACTGGTGTACGAACTGACTGCACCCCGTTTGATCTAGCTTGAAAATACACTTGCTAGAATGGGTTTAATGTAATCGGATACAGTATCTTACGTCTGGAATGATAACGTGAGTGGAGGAAGGAAGGTGTTTAAGCAGGTGTAGAGGTAATTAGGGATAACCTAGTTGGGTGTTTTAATTATTTAAGAGTAATTGGCATCTTGTTATCATACATCTGAAAAAAATAATCACACTACCTTTTTTTTACGTTTTATCATGTTCTGCGGCATTCCTGAAGGCCGTGGTGTGTGTGTGTGTGTGTGTGTGTAGTGACGGGCTGCCTGTGTGGTGAGCGTGTGTGCCGTAGTGGTGGAATAGGGGCGGCTTGTAGCTGTAAATCAAGTGAGTTTTGAAACCTGTCGTTATCAGTGGCGGGATGTGGGGGACGGTTACAGGGAGTTTCGTACACAAGTTGTTTCGTACCCTAGTTTTGTTAGTTGTTTCGTACACTGATTTTGAGTTTTTTCGTACATACCTACTGTCGTTTCGTAACTAGTAGTCAAGTTCAACTCTGAGCTGAGTGTACGAAACGACTATGGGTTCATATAGACTACGAAACAACTTGTGTACGAACTGACTGCACCCCGTGGGGGAGGGGCTGTGTGGGGAGGAGAGTACCTCCAACGCTTGATTATTACTTTCGGTAAAACTGTAGTTTAGTACAATACTCCCTATTGATCAATACTCTCCTGATATAACTGTGGGGGCTGCGCCCCCCCATAATCCCCCGCTAGTAAACTAATCTAACTTGGACATTGATTACATAACCTAACCTCCCTGGGGGTGCGACTGGTGGAATTTTGGTGTCTTGAACGATTCTGAACCTATTTAGTGACACAGATCAATAAACTGAACATTTGCCCCTCACCCCTAACACGCTGTAAGAGTGGGAGGCATGCAGGGTTTGGGGTGGGGAGACTAAATTTTGGGATTCATGTGTAAAACAAAGACCAGAATTGTATAGTTTATGCCTCCTACTGTCTCTTAACGCCACTTAGTAATCTAATGCCGCGTAAAAGTCTCCTAAAGTGGCATTTTTCATCGAAAAATGCTGCTGTTCCATGAGAGTGCGTGTAGGTACAAGCCCTTGTCACCATCAGACCTTGCAGTGGTCTGACACACCCACGGACTGCCTTCCTCCCGGCTGAAAACACCTTCTGATAGGATAAAACTACAATGCATTTTTTTTTCATTTGCACGGGCGTGTGTGAGTGCCGGGTTTGTTGAAACACTGCTCACTTGTTGACAAAAATGAGTTGAGTGTAAAATGCATTATCTTTTAGGGTTCCTGCTTCCATACATAAAACCTCTATTATTGCACTGGCATTGTTGGACTTACCTTGGTAACCTAATCATTTGAGAGCTAAAGAATGATCAAACCTCCTCTAAATGTACACATGAGTCACCTTTTCTTACCTGTAATATTTCCCTTCAGCTGTGCACTAAACATAGATATGAATCACCTGTTTTTAATTTCCCCCCCAAACCATGTCTATAATTATACAGATGATTCACTTGTTCTTACCTCTACCTGCCTTACCTTACCTCCACCTGTCTCATTAAGGCTACCCTAAGCTTTCATATGAATCACCTGTGTCCCATTTAACCCCTTCACACCCAGATTTTTCCTTTGCTATAAAAAATTGTATGTTGTCGAGCCATAAAATTACGAACACTAACTTAATATACCAAATGAGCTAGTGGACAAGGATACTAAACAGGTCATATCTATAAAATATTACTTATATTCACTTAAAAATCATCTAATGGTAGTCAAATTACAATGGAAATTACGTTCTGGGCCTCAAGGGGTTAATGTTTTAGTACTACTGTAGCTTTATATACAATGAATCGCCTACCTTTATGTGAACTATACCTCCCTGGTGCTCCCTTCTTCTTTCTGTTTAACGTCAGATTTTCCCATGGTAATATGTAATGAGGTTAGACGGCCGATGATATGCTTCCAACTATCTCTATCCATTGCCTCAACTCTCAACTTTCCCTGGTTAGGACATCTTGTTAGATTCATTCAGTGGCTTCATGAAAATACAGAATAGCCTAGAATCTTAAGAGGACAGTCAATACATAAGTGAGACAAGACTTATAATAGAAACCTGAATAAGAGCTAGAAACAGAAAATATGAATTGAAGCAAAATTGTCTGCTGAAACATGCAGACACAGCTTATTTATTACTGGTGATTACTTGACTCACTTGATTATCAGTCCTCATATTGTGATTTGTCCATATTCATTTAACCCTTTCACACCCAGATCTATCCTTTGCTATATAAAATCTTCTGTTGTCGAGCCATAAAATTACGAAAACTAACTTAATATACCGAATTAGCTAGTGGACAAGGATACTAAACAGGTCATACTATAAAATTTTGCTTATGTTCACTAAAAATTGTCTAATGGCACCCAAATTACAATGGAAATTACGTTCTGGGTCTCAAGGAGTTAAGACTTCTAAAAGCTGTTACTGTTTCCCTGATGTTTTGTGAGACTTTATCAGTGATGAGGAAAATGTTAAGACCCATTAACTTGCATCACCAGTAATCTGATCTGTACCCCTCCCTTTCCTTCCTCCCTCCCACCTGGCTGCCTCACCTGGGGGGCTTCCTTGACCCCCTCACCCCTGTGTGTGTGGGGGGAAGGGGGTGTTAGGGGGGCTTATAGTGAAGGAAGCCACACCACTGATCTGTACCTACAAGCTGGCATCTGGTCCTTGGCATTCTATTGATTACTTGATAACTATGTACTTCATGTGATGGCTGCTTAAGGATTTAGATTTTGACCTAGCTTGTTTTGGTTCTATGGACTCTACACCTTTTCACTCAAATTAAAACAACTGAACTTCAAATTAAAACAACCGAACTTCAAATTAAAACAACTGAACTTCAAATTGTATGTTGTTGTTTTAATCTCTTGTTATCTTCAGTTGTTTTCATTTGAAGTTCAGCTGTTTTCATTTGAAGTTCAGTTGTTTTCATTTGAAGTTCAGTTGTTTTCATTTGAAGTTCAGTTGTTTTCATTTGAAGTTCAGCTGTTTTCATTTGCCTTTGTTGAAGTTCATTTGTTTTCATTTGAAGTTCAGTTGTTTTCATTTGAAGTTCAGTTGTTTTAATTTGAAGTTCATTTGTTTTCATTTGAAGTTCAGTTGTTTTCATTTGAAGTTCAGTTGTTTTCATTTGAAGTTCAGTTGTTTTCATTTGAAGTTCAGTTGTTTTCATTTGAAGTTCAGTTGTTTTCATTTGAAGTTCAGTTGTTTTCATTTGAAGTTCAGTTGTTTTCATTTGAAGTTCAGTTGTTTTTCATTTGAAGTTCAGTTGTTTTCATTTGAAGTTCAGTTGTTTTCATTTGAAGTTCAGTTGTTTTTCATTTGAAGTTCAGTTGTTTTCATTTGAAGTTCAGTTGTTTTCATTTGAAGTTCAGTTGTTTTCATTTGAAGTTCAGTTGTTTTCATTTGAAGTTCAGTTGTTTTCATTTGGAGTTCAATTGTTTTCATTTGAAGTTCAGCTGTTTTCATTTGAAGTTCAGCTGTTTTCATTTGAAGTTCAGCTGTTTTCATTTCAAGTTCAGTTGTTTTCATTTCAAGTTCAGTTGTTTTCATTTCAAGTTCAGTTGTTTTCATTTCAAGTTCAGTTGTTTTCATTTCAAGCTCAGTTGTTTTTGCATTTGAAGTTCAGTTGTTTGCATTTGAAGTTCAGTTGTTTGCATTTGAAGTTCAGTTGTTTGCATTTGAAGTTCAGTTGTTTGCATTTGAAGTTCAGTTGTTTGCATTTGAAGTTCAGTTGTTTGCATTTGAAGTTCAGTTGTTTGCATTTGAAGTTCAGTTGTTTGCATTTGAAGTTCAGTTGTTTGCATTTGAAGTTTAGTTGTTTTCATTTGAGAGTGAAAAGGTGTAGTTGTGATATAGGCTACAGGAAAGAAGTTACGTATACACATAGGGTCACGAATACGTATGTTAAGTGGCTAGCGTGCCTAGCTACGAATCTGCAGGCCCTGGTTAGAATCCGGGCTAAGACAGTCAGCGGCCAGCCCTACCAGCTGTTCGTCCTCCCTTTTGGGCTTGCTCGACAAAAGGGTACCTAGGGAAGCCTGGGGAAGGTAACTGTGGTAACCTGGATGTCACACTAGCCCTGTGTCCCGGGGTAATGGGCTTCTTCCCACCACAGGCTCAAGGGCTAATGCCACGGAGATGAGCACCGAGGCCACGTGCAGCATAGCGGAAACATCTTTACTTATAGACATCTACTAGTGTGTGTGTGTGTGTGTGTGTTGGATTCATAGTGATGGTGGTAGTGTTGGTGGGGAAACACTGCCAGGTTGTTTATGTAGGTGGTATGAAGGAAATTTCTGTTGCATGAGGTAAATATTTAGGTGTGCTGGAAGGTCCCTTTTAGTTAGTGTAATCTGCATTGCTTGGTGTCTGCATATAACATTAGAGAGAGAGAGAGAGACAGACAAACAGAGAGAGAGAGAGAGAGAAGAGCTGAAAGAAGTCATAACAGTGTTTTGATTAATTGACTTCTTAATTATTTACTTCCTGTCATTGTCTTGAGGTTATTAGTACAAGGCGTTGAAGACATCCCACACCCACGAGATGGTAGTAGGTAACGATCACGAGTCCAGCACGTGGGCAGGACTGAGGGAGTAACACACACCGGAGTCAAGGTTCATCCCTCTATCTTCAACAACATACAACTCATTCTGACCCTTATACTCTTGTGACGGTCTTGTTTTTATACCTTAGTGACACTTGTGGCTTTCTCCTTCTTCTTTCTCCTTCCTTCTCTCTCTTCCTCTTCCTCTTCCCATTTGTCTCTCTCTCTCTCTCTCTCTCTCTCTCTCTCTCTCTCTCTCTCTCTCTCTCTCTCTCTCTCTCTCTCTCTCTCTCTCTCTCTCTCTCTCTCTCTCTCTCTCTCTCTCTCTCTCTCTCTCTCTCCTAGGTTTCACTCATTTTGTAGAATCAAAGTTTAAGCCCAAATTCATAGGTATGTAACTGAAACAAGTCTACTTCTCAACTATTCTACTAATAAAAAAACTAAAGCAATTCTACTTCTTTACAATTCTACTAATTTAAAAAACTTAAAAAACCATGCTGTTTGGGCTAATTTACTTGAACCACGATTTGATTACATTGCATGTCACTAAATTTCACCTCGAGGTCAGTGGAATTTGCATCATGTCAGGTTGTTTTCAAGGCTAATGTGGTGTGAGAAAGTATATTAGAGGTTGCTGAGTAAGGCATTCCTGTGTATCTTGATCTAATTAACTAACATTTTCCTGTAGGCCTCACCAGGAAAAAGATATGCCTATATACTTACTACACATATTTTTTTTTTACTCTATCTTATGAAATCTTAAATAGGGATTGGATGACTAGCATTCTTGTATAACCTTGGTAATCCCTGTTCATTCACTCACTAAGTAGGAATGAATCAGAGAAGCTATATTGATGTGCATGTAGTATATAATTAGAAAATGTTATGTCACTGTATATTCCTAGTCACATGCCTAATCATGTTCCCATATCAGTGTGGAGGTTTTAAGGTTTGTGTGATGCATAGTGTCATCTTAATAGCATTCTCTGTAGTGTATTTTTAACCCCTTGAGACCCAGAACGGAATTTCCATTGTAATTTGGGTACCATTAGACTATTTTTTGTGAATATAAGCAATATTTTATAGATATGACCTGTATAGTATCCTTGTCGACTAACTTATTTGGTATATTCAGTTTACTTTTTGTAATTTTATGGCTCGACAACATACAATTTTTTATAGCAAAGGAAAAATCAGGGTGTGAAGGGGTCAATAATAGCATTCTCTTCATCAGTCTGTTGTGCCATATGACCTCTGATGTCTGGCACATTCATCTTTTTAGGCATTAAATCAATCAATCATCAGTCTGTTACTAACTAATACTAGAATCTTATCCTATGTTATCACTGCTTTTTATACTAGAATCTTATCATATGTTATCACTGCTTTTTATACTAGAATCTTATCATATCTAATCATATTCTCTTTTCCTTTCAGATTGCTGTCAAGAAACCAAAGGGTGTGAGTGGGTGTGTGCGTGTGTGCGTGTGTTAGAAAAGCCAGTGGGTGGGTGTGTGTACAGTGTGAGTGCTCAGGGCAGAACCTCGGAAGGGATCGTCGGACAGTGTGAAAATTAAGGAGCTGTTCCGTGAAATACCTGGAGTTGAAACAAGGAGTGCCGGTGTTGAGGCGAGTGTAGTGCCGATATACACCAGTGCCAGGTGACTAGTGGTGGCGCCAGCATCACCACTACTGCTGTGCTGAATTGAAACTGTGCGTTGAAACCTGCTGTGTGAGAAACTAAATTAAAAGCGACGGAAAGTGCGAGTCGAGTGAGGATTACCTAACAAGAGTGGTGTGATGCGGCGTGAGGGGAGGCATGAGTGCTGCCCCTGACCAGTCCGTGTGAGGGGCAGGGGCAGGGGAGGACCGAGGAACCAGGGTAACAGGGACAGTTCACCGCCACTACCTACCGTCGTCCCTGCCGCCGTCGTTGTCGTCCCCGCTGTGGCCCAGGGTTGATGGTGAACATTGTGGGTGTGCGCACGCTGGTCCCCCCCACAGTGGGCGGCACCCCCATCACTGAGGCCAAGATGACAGCACGCGCCATCCTCCAGTGCCGACCCAACTCACACCCCTTTCCGGTGAGTGACCTCCAGTAGGGGCGACACTTTGCGACCTTTGATGACCCTTTTGACCTTTTTGACCTTTGCATGGATTTCCTTGTGACGTCCAGTATGGCGACCCTTTTTTACCTTTGACAGGCATGGATTTTCTTGTGACCTCCAGTATGGCGACCCTTTTTTACCTTTGATAGGCATGGATTTCCTTGTGACCTCCAGTAGGGGCGACCTGTGATAGGCATGGATTTCCTGAAGGTTGTTATGGTTAGAAAATTAGGTTATGGTATATTTATGTCCACGCGTCACCCCCGTGGTGTAGTGGCTAGCGCGCCTAGCTAGGAACCTGCGGCCCTGGTTCGAATCCGGGCCAGGACAAGTCGGCGGCCAGCCCAACCAGCTGTTTATCCTTCCTTTCGGGGGTGGTCGATAAATGGTTACCTGGGGAAGGTAACTGGTAACCCGAATGTCACACTAGCTCTGTGTCCCGGGGTAGCGGGTTGTCACCTACCACAGGCCCGAGGGCTGATGCGACGGAGATGAACACCGAGGCCACGCGCAGCATAGCGTAGGCAAATAGGAGGGGAAGCCTTTGGGACTTGAGGTCTCCTGGCTTAAGACCAAGGTCCAGGTGTTTGGAGGCTTACTAGATTAAACAGTACAGTCTGTTCATGCGTGCGGCGAGGACATTGAGATCTTGGAAAGTTTTACATACCTTGGTAGCGCAGTCCATAATGACGGCGGGTCACATCAAGAAGTCTTACGGCGGATTGGCATAGCCCACGGTGTTATGGACTCGCTCAGCGGGAGTATTTGGCGTTGTCTGTACCTGTGCAGGAGGACAAAGATCTGGATCTTCAAGTCGGTTGTGATCCCTGTCTTACTCTATGGTTGTGAGACATGGACACTAAATAGCGACTTGAAGAGACGAATCGATGCCTTTGGTAATAAGTTTTCTTCGCAGAATCATAGGGTATCGCTGGGATGATTACGTGTCAAATCAGCGATTGCACTGTGAGACTGAATCGAGGCCTATTACCTGCATAGTCCGTCAGCGCCAACTTCGGCTATATGGGCATGTGGCACGTTACCCTGAAACCGATCCTTCCCATCGGGTTGTATCTGTAGGAGACAATCCGGCGTGGAGGAGGCCAAGGGGGCGCCCACAAGGCTCGTGGCTGGGGCAAGTTGATGTTTCTTGTCATGAGCTGCTTGGTATGGGAAAGGAGCCTGCATGGGGACACACGCGTGGTGACCCCCGGGAGTGGCTTCGCAGGGTGGGCGAGGCGACGCGCCCCCCGGCGTATGCCCCCAATGAATGATTGATGAAGCAAAAGAAAAAAATGATGCTTATGAAATTGAAAGAGAAAAAGTAACAGAAAAACAGGAGGTTGAAGGAAACATTATGCTTCCCTTAACTTTTTATTCTTTTTTTTTATTCTTTTGATTATATTTTTATTATTATTTTTTTTCTTTTTTCTATTATTATTTTTATATGATTTATGGTGAAGAAATATTTGGTTCTCAGCCTCACAACCTTTTCCCATTTAGTCACCATTCACAGTGCACCGAGTCACTAAGTATGGATGCTTATCAGGAATTCTCGTGCCATCTGGGACTTATTACAGATCTCAATAGTCAACCTTTTCGACAATTTGCCAAGAAGGTACATATGCTGTCTTATAAATTTCACACAAATATCAACTTTTTCGACAATTTGCAAAGAAGGTACGTAAATTTGTTGTCTTATAAAGTTCACACAAATAACATCTTCGATAATTTGCAAAGAAGCTGCATTTGTTGTCCTATAAATTCACACAAATAACATCTTCGACAATTTGCAAAGAAGCTACATTTGTCGTCTTATAAAGTTCACACAAATAACATCTTCGACAATTTGCAAAGAAGCTACATTTGTCGTCCTATAAAGTTCACACAAATAACATCTTCGACAATTTGCAAAGAAGCTACATTTGTCGTCTTATAAAGTTCACACAAATAACATCTTCGACAATTTGCAAAAAAGGTACATTTGTTGTCCTATAAAGTTCACACAAATAACATCTTCGACAATTTGCAAAAAAGGTACATTTGTTGTCCTATAAAGTTCACACAAATAACATCTTCGACAATTTACAAAGAAGCTACATTTGTTGTCCTATAAAGTTCACACAAATAACATCTTCGACAATTTACAAAGAAGCTACATTTGTCGTCTTATAAAGTTCACACAAATAACATCTTCGATAATTTGCAAAGAAGGTACATTTGTCGTCCTATAAATTTCACACAAATATCAACTTTTTCGACAATTTGCAAAGAAGCTACATTTGTCGTCTTATAAAGTTCACACAAATAACACATAACTGGTACTGCTTTTTGCTACATACAACACCAGTTAACTATATATTGCACAACAGACAATACACACACTCATTATATTATTTTACTCTACACAGGCAATACATGTTCTAACCTTTGTTATAGATATATAGTATTCATACCTTATATTATGCCAACATTTCCATTATTATATACATTCTTATCAAACTATCTTACCACAGAGTTATATAAATACTTTTCATGCCTATTATTATGCTGACATTTATATTATTTCTTACATTCCTATAAAAGCATCCTACCACAGAGTTACATAATACTAGTTCTCACCCAACAGCATCCTCCATTTACACCCAACCCTCCTATCCTTCATCCTATCAACCATCCTTAGCCTATCTATCCATTTACAATCTTTACATCCATCAGCCTTCATCCATATTTTTTTTACAGCCATCATTCATCATTTGTTTACAGTCATTCATCATTTTTTTGCATCCATCTTACATCATTTTTACAGCCATCATTCATCATTTTTTTACAGCCATCATCCATAATTTTTTTACAGCCATCATTCATCATTATTTTACAGTCATCATTCATAATTTTTTTAGTCATTCATAATTTTTTTACAACCATCATTCGTCATAATTTTACAGCCATCATTCATAATTTTTTTACAGCCATCATTCATAATTTTTTTACAGCCATCATTCATCATTTTTTTACAGCCATCATTCATCATTTTTTTACATCCATCATTCAGAATTTTTTTACATCCATCATTCAGAATTTTTTTACATCCATCATTCAGAATTTTTTTACATCCATCATTCATAATTTTTTTACAGCCATCATTCAGAATTTTTTTACAGCCATCATTCAGAATTTTTTTACAGCCATCATTCAGAATTTTTTTACAGCCATCATTCAGAATTTTTTTACAGCCATCATTCAGAATTTTTTTACAGCCATTATTCATTACAGTCATCTAAAAAAAATTCATCCACAGCCTATCTATCCATTTACAATTTTTACATCTAAACTTCCTATCCTTCAGTCTATCCCAGTCATCCATCCTATCCCATCACACAATACTTCTTATCCCCATTATTATATTCTTTATCAAACATTACCATCCATTTACATCTAATCCTCCTATCCTTCACCCTATCCTACCTATCCTTAGCAACACTAGAGGAAGGGAAAGGTGGAATATTGATGGTACTTGTTTTGTAGGTGAATCAGGTGCACTATTCTACGTGTCCCCGGGCATCAGTCCATCCACCTACCCCACCCTCCACCCCCCTATCCACCCTTCCACTCCACCCTGACTTGACGGCCTTGTGACAGGTGGTAGCAACTGGTTTGGTGGTGGTGGAGGTATTTGTAGTGGTGGTGGTAGTAGTGAGGTTTAGTGGTGGTGGTGAGGGTGGTAGTGGGGTGGTGTTAGTGGTAGTGGTGGTGAAGAGGGTAGTGGTAGTGAGGTGGTGGAGGTAGTTGTAGTGGTAGTAAGGGTAGTGGTGGTGATGGATTCAAGGTGGAGATAGTTGTAGTGGTGGAGGTGGTAGTAAGGGTAGTGGTGGTGGTGGATTCAAGGTGGAGGTAGTTGTAGTGGTAGTAAGAGTAGTGGTGGTAGTGGTAGTAGTAGAAGTGG
>JACEEZ010006817.1:102500-105025 GCA_016584305.1 Chionoecetes opilio
GAATGCTACACCACACCTGACATCATTAACAGGAGAGAGAGAGAGAGAGAGAGAGAGATGGGGGGAAGAGAGAGAGAGAGAGATGGGGGGAAGAGAGAGAGGGTATACTTGTAATGAACGTGTTTTTAGAGGCTTGTGAATCAGTCTTGGTCATGCACCCTTCCTCCTCCTCCTCCTCCTCCTCCTCCTCCTCCTCCTCCTCCTCCTCCTCCTCCCTCCATAAAAAGCGCGGTGATGGAAGGGGGCGATGTATTTTTGGAATGGGTGGTACCGTTCAGCATGGAGGAAGAGGAGGGGAGGAGAAGGAAGAAGAAGGAGGGGAGGGAGGAGGAGGAGGAAGAAGAGAAGAGTGATGATACTTTCTACCTAACCACCCCTTGCAACTTACCTTTTTCTCTCCTTCTTTCCCTTCTATTTTATTTTTCCCTTTTTTTTTCCCCTTTCTTTCCTTCTTTTCCATTTTTCTCTACTTCATTTCTTTCCCTTTTCCATTTTTCTCCCTTTCTTTCCCTTCTTTTCCATTTTACTGTCTCACTTTCCTTTTTTACCCCTTCTTTTTCTTTTCTTTCTCTTCTCTTTTCCATTCTTTTTTCCTTTCTCTCCTTTCTCTTCTTTTCCGTTTTTCTCTCTTCCTCCCTTTCTTTCCCTTCTTTTCCATTTTTCTGTCTTTCACTTTCCTTTTTTACCCCTTCTTTTTCCTTTTTTTCCCTTTTTTTCCTTTCTTCTTTCCCTTTTCCATTTCTCTCACTCCTTTTTTACCCCTTCTTTTTCCTTTTTTTTCCTTTCTTCTTTCCCTTTTCCATTTCTCTGTCTTTCACTTTCCTTTTTTACCCCTTTTTCCTTTCTTTCCCTTCTTTTTTACCCTTTTTTCCTTTCTTTCCCTTCTGTTTTAACCCATTTTTCCTTTCTTTCCCTTCTTTTTTTACCCTTTTTTCCTTTCTTTCCCTTCTTTTTTTTTTCCCTTTTTTTCCTTTCTTTCCCTTCTTTTTTACCCTTTTTTCCTTTCTTTCCCTTCTTTTTTACACCTTTTTCCTTTCTTTCCCTTCTTTTTTTTTCCCTTTTTCCTTTCTTTCCCTTCTTTTTTACCCCTTTTTTCCTTCTTTTTTACCCCTTTTTTTCCTTTCTTTCTTCCCCTTCATTTTTACCCTTTTTTTTCCTTTCTTTCCCTTCTTTTTTACCCCTTTTTCCTTTCTTTCCCTTCTTTTTTACCCTTTTTTTTCCCCTTCTTTTTTACCCCTATTTCCTTTCTTTCCCTTCTTTTTTACCCTTTTTTCCCCTTCTTTTTACCCCTATTTCCTTTCTTTCCCTTCTTTTTTACCCCTTTTTCCTTTCTTTCCCTTCTTTTTTACCCTTTTTTCCCCTTCTTTTTTACCCCTATTTCCTTTCTTTCCCTTCTTTTTTTACCCCTTTTTCCCTTTCTTTCCCTTCTTTTTTACCCCTTTTTCCTTTCTTTCCCTTCTTTTTTACCCCTTTTTCCTTTCTTTCCTTCTTTTTTCCATTTTTCTCCTTCATTCCCTTCTTTTCCATTTTTCTCCTTCATTCCCTTCTTTTCCAATTATCTGTCCTTTTTTAGTCACCGTATTTTGAGGGTCTGTTGTTTTTCTATATATAGTACCAGTTTCTATACCTATATGTTGCTATTGTTGTCTATTATACTTGTTGAGTGTCTTTTATCCTTGCCTATTTTGTGTTTTTGTATCAAGAATAGATTTAAAACAAGTAAATAGTGGGAACATGTAAGACCTTAGAGAGAGAGAGAGAGAGAGAGAGTGTGTGTGTGTGTGTGTGTGTGTGTGTGTGTGTGTGTGTGTTGCCTTTCTCAACCTTGTCAAGTCTCATTCCTACCTTGCTTACTCACACACGAGGAAATATATGCTGGATGAGCGCCTACTACCCACCCCTCTCTCTCTCTCTCTCTCTCTCTCTCTCTCTCTCTCTCTCTCTCTCTCTCATACCCTGGCACCTCATTTGCTATAATAAAACCCTTCCCCTGAGAGAGAGAGAGAGAGAGAGAGAGAGAGAGAGAGAGAGAGAGAGTAAGTAAGTAAAGAAATATCCTAAAGACAAAATAGTATATAATAATTTCCTTTATTTTAAGTTTGTTTTTGACCAACTTTCATTATCTTTATTTTTTTTTGCAACGTTCCCTCTCAACTGGATAGACAAGTTTGCTCTCTCTCTCTCTCTCTCTCTCTCTCTCTCCCTTCTTTTCTCTCTCTTTCTCTCTCTCTCTCTCTCTCTCTTTTCTCTCTCTACACGTGTACGGGGAAGCTTCTTTTCAACCTTGTCTCCCCTCCTCCTCCTTTCCCCCTCCTCCTCCTCCTCCTCCTCCCCCTCCTCCTCCTCCTCCTCCTCCTCCTCCTCCTCCTCCTCCTCCTCCTCCTCCTCCTCCTCCTCCTCCTCCTCCTCCTCCTGCCTGTTATTTCCCTCTCCATATTGTAGTGGTGGTGATTCCGTTACGTTTATTGGCGAGGATGTTGACGTGACCGTACACACACACACAACACACACCACACCACCAACCC
>JACEEZ010006817.1:105935-110935 GCA_016584305.1 Chionoecetes opilio
CTCCCCCCCCTTCTCCCCTCTCCTCTCTTTCTCTCCCCTCTCCTCTCTCTCTCCTCCTCCTCCTCCCTCCTCCTCTTCTCTCCACAGTATTAAAATATGAATAAGGATAGTTCCCAGATTTTTTTCATTTTTGTTGCGGAGGGAAGATGAGGAGAAGCTTAGTGTTAAGAATTAGAAGGCAAAGTCTTCCTGTGATTTTTTAGCCCCGCCAAGGTGTAAGAAAATAGGAGGAAGAAGGAGAAGTCCCTTGATTTTTTTTTTGGGCGGAGAAGTTGGGAGGAACTTAAGGAAGGAAAAGGAGGAGGGGAAGGCCCTGAAGTTATGGAGAGGAGAGTAGGAGGGTGTGAAGGAAGAAGAGGAGGAGGAGGATTGAACGAGCCCTTGAAAGTATAGGAGGAAGAGGAGGAGGTGTGGAAGGAAGAAGAAGCGGAGGAGGAATGAAGGAGCCCTTGAAAGTATAGAGGAGGAGGAGGTTGGAAGGAGTAGGACAAGAGGAGGATATGAAGGTTGAAGTATAAACAGGGAGGAGTTAGCTATGGGTCTGTATACCCCTAGAGGATATGAATGGTAAAAAAATGATGAGAGGAAATAAGCATGGTGGATAATGGGGTTGATAATTATGAAGAGATTAGGAGATAGGAAGAATTATTGATAGTTTAGAATGGGTAAGGAGATAGGATAGATAGGATAGATGAAGGAAATAAAGGATATATACTAGAAAAATGGATGAATAGAGGTAAGGATAGGTCAGATAATTAGGAAAAGAGTATGATATAGGACGATAAATTAATAGTTCAAGATTGATAAAGAAAAAATGAAGGAAATAGATGGAGGAGGATAGGAGGATAGAATAAAAAAAGAGGGCAAATGAAGAGAAAAAAATTTAGAGGATAAAACAAGAATGAACAAGAGAGAAGAAATTGAAAAGAATGAAAGAGTGAGGATGGAAGAAAGAAAAAAGGGAAAAAATGAGGGCAGATGAGAAAAAAAAAGAGAGAAAAAAAGAATGAGAGAGAGAGAGAGAGAGAGAAAAGAGGTTTGGTAGGTTTGGGGTGAAACAGGTGGGGTTGGTTGGCGCTTTATCACCTGTTGGCAACCTCTTCCTCCTTACCTCTCCTCCTCCTCCTCCTCCTCCTCCTCCTCCTCCTCCTCCTCCTCCTCCTCCTCCTCCTCCTCCTCCTCAGTAAACAAAGCTTGCGTCACGGGAAGGGGATATATTAGGTACCTACACCTTGCGCCCTCTAGAGGAAGGGAGGAGGAGGAAAAGTACACACACACACACACACACACACACACACACACACACGGAGGAGGAGGAGAAGTTTAGTAATTTAGTTTAGTATATATAGCTTGTATTAGGAGAAGTAATGCTAGTAGACTGTTGTTGTTTTGTTATTGTTGTTGCTTTGGTTTATTTTCTTAGTTTAAAGGATTGGAGAAAGAAAAACGGAAGGGAGCTAGAAAAGTATAAGGTATTTTAGGAGAGAGATGTTGTTGTTATTATTGTTATTGTTACTTTGTGGGGTTTTTTTTCTTAGTTTGAAGGATAGGAGGAAGAAAAAGGAAGGGAGATAGAAAAGTATAAGGTATTTTAGGAGAGATATTTAACAATGCTAGTAGACGTATGTTATTGTTATTGTTATTATTATGGTTGTTGTTGTTGCTTTGTGTGTGTGTGTGTGTGTGGTGTGTTTTTAAGGATAGGATTAGAAACTCCAAAAAAAGTATGATAAGGAATGTCCTGTTTGGTAATATAAGGATGTTGGTGACTTCATACTCCTTCCTCCTCCTCTTCTTCTTCTCCTCCTCCTCCTCTCTTCCTCCTCCTCCTTCTCCTCTTCCTCCTCTTCTTCTTCCTCTTCCAACTCTTCCTCCTCTTCTTCTTCCTCCTCCTCTTCTTCTTCTTCTTCTTCTTCTTCTTCTTCCTCCTCTTCCTCTTCTTCTTCTTCCTCCTCCTCCTCTTCTTCTTCTTCTTCAACTCTTCCTCCTCTTCTTGTTCTTTCTTCCAACTCTTCCTCCTCTTCTTCTTCCCCCTCCTCCTCCTCCTCCTCCTCCTCTTCTTCCTCCTCCTCCTCTTCTTCTTCTTCTTCTTCTTCTTCTTCCTCTTCCTCCTCCTCCTCCTCCTCCTCCTCCTCCTTCTTCTTCTTCTTCCTCCTCTTCTTCTTGTCGGCACTTAATCACATAATCTCGTTTTGATTAATTTAGTTATTTTCAACTTCTCATAACTTTTTTTTCTTCACTGTAATATTTTTCCTTATTCATATTTGCTTGTAAATGTGTTATCATATTTTTATTGTTATTATTGTATCATTATTATTATTATTATTATGGTGTTATTCTGTGTCCATTTGTGTGTTGTGTGTGTGTGTTTTCGCTGCCATCATGCGGTTTGTTTATCTCACCAAGCATCCTCTCTCTCTCTCTCTCTCTCTCTCTCTCTCTCTCTCTCTCTCTCTCTCTCTCTCTCTCTCTCTCTCTCTCTCTCTCTCTCTCTCTCTCTCTCTCTCTCTGACAATGCATCCTTTGGCATATCACTTTATAGGACACAGTCTTTCACACACACACACACACACGCACGCACGCACGCACACACACACACACACACACACACACACACACACACACACACACACACACACACACACACACACACACACACACTGCAGCTGTGAGACATTACTTTATTTATCTTAGCTAATTATATCAAAGAATAACCTCACAGTATATCTTTTGGTGTAGCTCTATTTATATATCTTTATCTGTGTTATCAGGCAGGACAGGAAATAACTCTTAAGTCACTGTACCTCTGTATGTCCACGGGCTTGTTTACATCAATCTGTCTTGTTTACTTGCTCTTCTGTCCATCTGTGTGTGTGTGTTGTCATGTTTATTCTGTGTCTGTCTCTCTGTCTGTGTCTGTTTGTCCGTCTGTCTGTCTCATTCTGTCCGCGTGTGTGTGTATGTGTGTGTGTGTGTATGTGTGTATGTGTGTGTGTGTACGCGCGGTATCAATCACGGGTCAGTCTTGACTCTCTTCTTCTTGTCTCGTTTCTCACTCTCTTCCATTCTCTCCTCTCTCTTCTGGTCCCCTCTCTCCCTCTCTCTCTCTCTCTCTCTCTCTCTCTCTCTCTCTCTCTCTCTCTCCCGCCCTACTTAATATGTTTTTCTAACCTTTACTAAGAGCTTCGGGATAGAGAGAGAGGGAGTGTGTGTGTGTGTGCGTGCATAACTCCTGATTTACGTACACGAATGCATAATACGTCTACTTCCCTACATGACTGTATTATTTTCATGTCCACTCTTTCTGTTGTCTGCCTGTTGTCTAGGTAATAATCGTCTCCTCTCTCGTCTCCCCCCTCTCTCTCTCCTCTTCTCTTCCTCGCTCGTCTCTCTCTCTCTCTCTCTCTCTCTCTCTCTCTCTCACTGATTTGAGTTCCTATTCAGTATTCCTTCTTCCCTCCACTCCCTCCTCCTTCCCTCTCTCCTCCTCCCTTCCTTCCCTCTCTCCCTCCTTCTTCTTCCCTCCCTCTCTCCCTCCCTTCCTTCCTTCCCTCCCTCTCTCCCTCCCTTCCTTCCTCCCTCCCTCCCTCTCTCTCCCTCCTCCCTTCCTTCCCTCCCTCTCTCCCTCCTTCCTTCCTTCCCTCCCTCTCTCCTCCCTTCCTTCCTTCCCTTCCTCTCTCCCTCCCTATTCCTTCCTTCCCTCCCTCTCTCCCTCCCTACTTCCCTTCCTTCCCTCCCTCCTCTTCCCTCCCTCAGTCCGCATTCCTTCTTCCCCCTCCCTTCCCTCCCTCCTTCCCTCCCTCCCTCTCTCCCTCCCTACTTCCTTCCTCCCTCCCTCCCTCTCCCCTCCTTCTCCTTCCTCTTCCCTCTCTCCCTCTTCCTCCCCCCCCTTCCTTCCTTCCTTCCTTCCTTCCCTCTCTCCCTCCCTCCCTCCCTCCCTCCCTCCCTTCCCTCCCTCCCTCTCCCTTTCCTCCTCCCTCCTTCTCTCTCCCCTCCCTTCACGCCCCCCATGCATTTCCCTTCTCCTCTCCCTTCCCCCCTCCTCTCTCTCTCTCTCTCTCATCTCTCTCTCTCTCTCCCCTCTCCCCCTTTTCCTCTCTCTCTCTCTCTCTCTCTCTCCTCTCCCTCCCTCTCTCCCCTCCTTCAGTCACGCATTCCTTCCCTCCCTCCCCTCCATAATCTCTACCTCCCTTTTCCCCTCCCTTTCATGTTCTTTTCCCCCTTCTTTTTCTTCTTCACCTCTTTTCTTTTTACTTTTCTTCATATATTGTTTCTTTACACACACACACACACACACACACACACACACAACACACACACACACACACACACACACCGGTACCCGTATCGCACCTTTAATTAACGATCTAATTACCGTAACGACACCATTTCTAGCGAGATAAGATAGGTGTACTACGCTAATTAACTCCTGAACGACCCATTCCAAATAGTAGTAGTAGTAGTAGAAGTGGAAGTGGATGAGGAACAGAGGGAAGAATAGTAGTAGTGGTGGTGGTAGTAGTAGTAGTAGTAGTAGTAGTAGTAGTAGTAGTAGTAGTAGTAGTAGTAGTAGTAGTAGTGATAGTGGGTGAGGAACAGAGGGAAGAATAGTAGTAATAGTGCAAGTGGATGAGGAACAGAGGGAAGATAGTAGTAGTAGTGGTGGTGGTTGGTAGTAGTAGTAGTAGTAGTAGTAGTAGTAGTAATAGTGCAAGTGGATGAGGAACAGAGGGAAGATAGTAGTAGTGGTGTGTGGTGGTGGTAGTAGTAGTAGTAGTAGTAGTAGTAGTAGTAATAGTGCAAGTGGATGAGGAACAGAGGGAAGAATAGTATTAGTAAAAGTAGTAGTAGTAGTAGTAGTAAAAGTAGTAGTAGTAGTAGTAATAGTGCAAGTGGATGAGGAACAGAGGGAAGAATAGTAGTAGTAGTAGTAGTAGTAGTAGTGGTAGTAATAGTGCAAGTGGATGAGGAACAGAGGGAAGAATAGTAGTAGTAGTAGT
>JACEEZ010006817.1:120935-123435 GCA_016584305.1 Chionoecetes opilio
GAGAGCGTTTTGAAAACTCTGGGAATTTGCAGATTTTGATTGCGGATTATTTAAAAACGGCTGACTGGATACAAAAAGTGACGACGTATTGTTGATATACTCGTTAATGGCTATGATTTGATTGCATTAAATCAGGAATGATGAAATGGTCTGGACGATTACTTTAACGTTTGTTTGAAAGATTTATACAATAGTTCTTTTTTTGTTCATAGGTATATAGTATGTCTTCATTTGCTAATCTTTGTTTTCAGTCAGGTCTAAACTCTCGTCTGGCATAAAGTTATTGTCGTTTACCCGAATATTTCTAAAACGTTCGTGTGGGGAAAACAAAATATTAAGAAATTCGTGGACGGAATGATCTTGTTTCATATTTGTTCAGCATTTATATTGTTCTCTCTACTGTCCTTTGTGGTGGAGGAAAGTTGTAGTGGAGAGAGTAAAAGAGAGAGAGAGAGAGAGAGAGAGAGAGAGAGGTGGGTGGAAGGGGGGAGGAACCAGCATCACTACCATCAAACTATCTCCCCTTGTTCATCCTAGCACGTTCACCACCTCCTCCTCCTCCTCCTCCTCCTCCTCCTCCTCCTCCTCCTCCTCCTCCTCCTTGGCCTCAATGTTAGGGATTAATGCTACCTCAGTATGACCACCACCACCACCACACACACACCAACACACACACACACACCCCAACACACCACACACACACACACACACACCACAACACCACACACACACACACACACACACACACACACACACACACAACCCACACACACACACACCAACCACACACCACACACACACACACACACCAAAAACACACACACACACACACACCACACACACACCACACACACACACACACACCACCACACACAACACACACAACACACACACCACACACACACACACCACCACCCACACACACACCACACAACACCAACACACACCACCACACAACCACACACACCACACACACCCACACACAACCACCACACACACACACACACACACACACACACACACACACACACACACACACCACACAACACCCACACACAACACCAACAACACACACCCACACACACACACACCACACCAACACACACACACACCAACACACACACACACCACCACACACACCACACACACCACCACACACACACACACACCACCACACACACACACCACACACCACACACACACACCAACACACCACCACACACACACCACCACCCACCACACCACCCACACCACACACACCACCAACAACCACACACACCACCAACACCACACACACACCACCACACACACATACACCCCCAAACACACACACACACCACACACCACACACACACACCACCAACACCACACACACCACCCACACACACACACACCACCACACACACACACCAACACACCACACACACCACACACACACCACACACCACACCACACACCCACCACACACACACCACCAACACCACACACACACAACACCACACACACACACACACCACCACACCACACACCACCAACACACACCACACACACACCACCAACACACACACACCAACACACACACACCAACACACACCACCAACACACACAGCACCAACACACACACACCACCAACACACACACACCACCAACACACACACACCACCAACACACACACACCACCAACACACACACACACACACACACACCACACACACACACACACACACACACACACACACACACCATCAACACACACACCAACACACACACACCAACACACACACACACACACACACACACACACACGAAAAGTATGACGTAAGTTGCTCGGTTGGTTTTTATTTATAAGTATTGAGTTCAAGTTCGTAATGTTTTTATTCCTTTTTACTGTTTTTTATTCACATAGCTACTTATTATTACTATTATTATTATTTTATTTTTTATTCTTAAGATCGACAGGTACCGTACGAGTGTTAGGTAGGTTTACATGTACTAATTAGCCTCTTAGTATAGGTACTAATTACCTGATCTCAAACTACAGGTAAATTAGCTTCGGATATATTATTAGATTCATAACCTTACCTCAACTATAATGCCAAACACTACTACTTCTACTTCTACCACCACTACTACTATACTACTCATTCTACTACTCCTCCTCCTCCTACTACTACTACTACTACTACTACTACTACTACTACTCTTCCTACTACTACTACTACTACTACTACTACTACCACCACCACCATTACTACTACTAACACTCCTTTTACTCCTTCTACTACTACTACTACTACTACTACTACTACTACTACTACTACTACTACTACTACTACTACTACTACTACTACTACTACTACTCCTCCTCTTCCTACTACTACTACTACTACTACTACTACTACTACTACTACTACTACTACTACTACTCCTCCTCCTCCTCTTCCTACTACTACTACTACTACTA
This sequence comes from Chionoecetes opilio, assembly GCA_016584305.1. Taxonomy (NCBI): domain Eukaryota; kingdom Metazoa; phylum Arthropoda; class Malacostraca; order Decapoda; family Majidae; genus Chionoecetes; species Chionoecetes opilio. The sequence continues at coordinate 123,400 of JACEEZ010006817.1, forward strand.
CTACTACTACTACTACTACTACTACTACTACTACTA
>JACEEZ010006817.1:128435-133435 GCA_016584305.1 Chionoecetes opilio
ACCTCCTTTTCCCCTCCTATCCTCCTTCATTTTCCCACAACCATCCTCTTTCCTTCTATGCCTTTTCCTTATACCATTCCTCCTCCTCCTCCTCCTCCTCCATCCTCCTCCTCCTCCTTGTCTTATCTCCTTTACCTGACTCCTCCAAAACCTACTCCTTCTCCTCCTCCTCCTCCTCTTCCTTCCTTCCTTTCTTCCTTTCTTCCTTCCTTCCCTTGGGTCGTTACCTATTTACCTGGCGACCCGCTCTCACCTGTACCCTCCTTCCCTCTCCTCCTTCCCTCCTCCTTCCCTTCCCTCCTTCTCCCCTCCTTCCCTCTCGCCCTCCCTTCCATCCTTACCTCCCTCCCTCCTCCTCCCTCCTTACATCCTTCCCTCCCTTCCTTTCCTCTTCCCTTCCCTCCTTCCCTCCTCCTCCTTCTCTCACTCCCTCCTCCTCCTCTCCCTCCCTTCCTTCCAGGGTTGCCAGGTCCGCGGTTTACCCGCCCAATTGGGCTCTTTTTAATGGAAGTTGTGGGGGGAAAAACGATGGTCGCGGGTTGCGGTTTTTGGGGCTGTTTTAACTTAGACATGCGGCTTTTTGGGTTGATTGGCTTCGAAAGCACATGACACATTTGCACCCGGTCAAGTGGACAATTATCTTCAAAAAGAATTATCACGACCGGACTTTGACCTGATTAGGACCTCAGCCGTGACCTCTCACGGAAGTCACACCCTACTGACCCCTAGGGACGATTAATTGGCCTGGGTCATGCCACACCTTCCAAGGTCCACCCTTCATTCAGCCTCTCTAAATTCAAAGTATAAGGAGAGACTCAGAGAGGCTGTCAAACAGTTTACTCTCTACTACTACTACAGCTGCCGTAATCAGAGGACGACACATTAGCTGGCGTGAGTGACTTGCAACACAAGAGTTTAGAAAATACATGACATGTCCGTGCATTCATGCATAGAAATAACACGTTGTTGCAATGAGTTTAAACCCACAGAGGAAATGCTGTCACTTTTTACAAAGGACATTTATTCCAATGCTGACGATCAGGAGTATGTTGATATACCTGATATACAAATGAATGTCCAGAAAAAAGCATATAGCCTAGCATGTAAGGCATAGATGGCTACGTAGGAATACTGATATAGATACATTACTTGTTAAATATTTTTTCCACTTTTTGTTATACTCGTCAGTCGTCTTGAGCTGCAAACATACACAACATTATTTTTATTTCTTTTTTTTGGCGGTTTTGTCGCTGTTTTTTGAGACCGAGGTCGCGGTTTTTGGGCTGGTTTTGGGATGGGATTGGGCGGGAACACAGTCCACGACCTGGCAACCCTGCTTCCCTTCCCTCCCTCCTTCCTTCTCTCCCTCTCTTCCCTCCATCATGTGTGCCACGCCCTTATGTTCTTCCGCCTTGCTGAGAGAGAAGAGAGAGAGAGAGAGAGAGAGAGAGAGAGAATGTTGTTCAGGTGCACCCTATAATTATCTTGTTGCTAAGAAACTGAATATTATTTTGTTTTTGTATTCATTTTTTGTTTGTTTTTGTATCATTGTTTCTGCTCCTTTTTCTCTTTCTTTTCATCATCATCATCATCATCTTCTCTTTCTTATTCTCTTCTCTTATTATTTTCTTATTTTCTTCTTATAACTGATATTCGTTAGAGCAGCTAGTACTTTTTTATTTTGAGTATTTATAACACACACACACAACACACCACACACACACACACACACACACACACACACACACACACACACACACACACACACACACACACACACGATTCGATCTCTGTGTGTGTGTGTGTGTGTGTGTGTTCAACAGTGAAACATCAATATAATAGATAAATAATTTCTTTACTTTATCGACTAGTTTCACCCCAACAACACTCTCCCCTTCCCTTTCTTTCCCTTCCCTTTCCCTCCCCTTCCCTTTCTTTCCCTCCCCTTCCCTTTCTTTCCCTTCTTTCCCTTCCCTTCCCTCTCTTTCCCTTTCCCTCCCCTTCCCTTTCCCTTTCTTTCCCTTTCCCTCCCCTTCCCTTTCTTTCCCTTCTTTCCCTCCCCTTCCCTTTCTTTCCCTTCTTTCCCTTCCCTTTCTTTCCCTTCCCTTCCCTTTCCCTTCTTTTCCCTCCCCTTCCCTTTCTTTCCCTTCTTTCCCTCCCTTCCCTTTCTTTCCCTTCTTTCCCTCCCTTCCCTTTCTTTCCCTTCTTTCCCTTCTTTCCCTTCCCTTCCCTTTCTTTCCCTTCCCTTCCTTTCCCTCCCCTTCCCTTTCTTTCCCTTCCCTTCCTTTCTTTCCCTTCCCTTTCCTTTCCCTTTCCCTCCCCTTCCCTTTTTTCCCTTCTTTCCCTTCCCTTCCCTTTCTTTCCCTTCTTTCCCTTCCCTTCCCTTTCCCTTCCTTCCCTTTCTCTCCCCTTCTTTCCTTCCCTTCCTCCATCTCCTCGCTTTCGTGGTCATCTTAACTCTCCTCCTCCTCCTCCTCCTCCTCCTCCTCTTCTCCTCCTCCTCCTCCTCCTCCTCGATCTGAAATTATTATGTTTATACTGTCATTTTTTATCACCTGTTCGTCTCAACCTTTATTGTTATAGCTTCCGGGAGAGGGGAAAAAGAGAGAGAGAGAGGGTGATATTTGAGCCTTTGGTGGGAACAGAGAGCCAAGGTGAGCCTCTCTCTCTCTCTCTCTCTCCTCTCTCTCTCTCTCTCTCTCCTCTCTCTCTCTCTCTCTCCTCTACTCTCTCCTCCCCCTCCTCCTCCTTCCCCTCCTTCTTCCTTACTCCCCTCCTCCTCCTCATTTCTGAAAATTATTATTTTTTCCTTCTTTTTTCCTTTCCTCTCCCTCTTCTATACTCCGCACTACAAAAAGTTTAGATATATATTTCCTTCTTGCCCCAGTGCCTTCCTCCCTCCTTCCTCCCTCCTCCTCCCATCTTTCGCTATCATTCCTGATCTCCTTCATCCTCACACACACACACACCCACATCCCCACCATCCTCACACCACACACACTAATTACTTAATCTCAAGTTTTCTGTGAAAAGATTGAATACTTCCAGTCCTTTCCTTCCCACATCCTCTCCTCTCTCTCTTCCTTCTCCTTCCTCTCTCCCTCTTTCCTACCCTTCTTGTCTCCTCTCTCTCACACTCCTCACTCTCCCTCTCCACCCTGTAGAATTATTAAGGGGTAAAACAGGTCGAAAGGAATAAAATGACGAAACAGCAAATAGGTCTTGAAGGATAATTGACGAAAAGAAATACGTTGAAGAAAAAGGACGAAAACAGCAAATAGGTACGAAAGGATAAATTGGCTCGAAACAGCAAATAGGTCTGAAGGAATAAATTGACGAAACAGCAAATAGGTCTGAGGAATAAATGGACGAAACACAAATGGTCTAAGAATAATTGGACGAACAGCAAATACGTCTGAAGGAATAAATTGACGAACAGCAATAGTCTGAAGATAATTGTGACGAAACAGCAAATAGGTCTGAAGGAATAATTTGGACGAACAGCAAATAGGTCTGAAGAATAAATGACGAACAGCAATAAATTGCGAACAGCTAATAGTCTGAAGAAAATTGACGAACGCAAATAGGTCTGAAGGAATAAAGTGGACGAAACAGCAAATAGGTCTGAAGGAATAAAGTGGACGAAACAGCAAATAGGTCTGAAGGAATAAAATGGACGAAACAGCAAATAGGTCTGAAGGAATAAATTGGACGAAACAGCTAATAGGTCTGAAGGAATAAATTGGACGAAACAGCAAATAGGTCTGAAGGAATAAATTGGACGAAACAACAAATAGGTCTGAAGGAATAAATTGGACGAAACAGCAAATAGGTCTGAAGGAATAAATTGGACGAAACAGCAAATAGGTCTGAAGGAATAAAATGGACGAAACAGCAATAGGTCTGAAGGAATAAATGGACGAAACAGCAAATAGGTCTGAAGGAATAAATTGGACGAAACAGCAAATAGGTCTGAAGGAATAAATTGGACGAACAGCAAATAGGTCTGAAGGAATAAATTGGACGAACGCAATAGGTCTGAAGGAATAAAGTGGACGAAACAGCAAATAGGTCTGAAGGAATAAATTGGACGAAACAGCAAATAGGTCTGAAGGAATAAATTGGACGAAACAGCAAATAGGTCTGAAGGAATAAATTGGACGAAACAGCAAATAGATCTGAAGGAATAAAGTGGACGAAACAGCTAATAGGTCTGAAGGAATAAATTGGACGAAACAGCAAATAGGTCTGAAGGAATAAATTGGACGAAACAGCAAATAGGTCTGAAGGAATAAATTGGACGAAACAGCAAATAGGTCTGAAGGAATAAATTGGACGAAACGGCAAATAGGTCTGAAGGAATAAATTGGACGAAACAGCAAATAGGTCTGAAGGAATAAATTGGACGAAACAGCAAATAGGTCTGTAGGAATAAATTGGACGAAACAGCAAATAGGTCTGAAGGAATAAAGTGGACGAAACAGCAAATAGGTCTGAAGGAATAAATTGGACGAAACAGCAAATAGGTCTGAAGGAATAAAGTGGACGAAACAGCAAATAGGTCTGAAGGAATAAAATGGACGAAACAGCAAATAGGTCTGAAGGAATAAAGTGGACGAAACAGCAAATAGGTCTGAAGGAATAAAATGGACGAAACAGCAAATAGGTCTGAAGGAATAAATTGGACGAAACGGCAAATAGGTCTGAAGGAATAAATTGGACGAAACAGCAAATAGGTCTGAAGGAATAAAGTGGACGAAACAGCAAATAGGTCTGAAGGAATAAATTGAACGAAACAGCAAATAGGTCTGAAGGAATAAATTGAACGAAACAGCAAATAGGTCCGAAGAAATAAAATGGACGAAACAGCAAAATAAGGAGGAGAAGGAATGTAGAGGTGGAGTTTATATTTTACTTATTTACAACTATCACATTTAAACTAGAAGCAAAATAAACACAGGCTGTAAGGGTGGCGTCGTGATGGGAGGAAAGATAGGCAG
>JACEEZ010006817.1:138435-170935 GCA_016584305.1 Chionoecetes opilio
TAAAATAGCCTGTAAACTAATACCTTTCCCTCCCTGGCTTCACAGTTTTACCTACAAGAACTATAACAACAAGTAATACCTTATATGTAGGATAAGTAAAAGTAAATAAGTAAGATAAATCAGTAAGATAAATCAGTAAGTAATAAGTAAAATAGCCTGTAAACTAATACCTTTCCCTCCCTGACTTCACAGTTTTACCTACAAGACACCAAGAGCAGCAACGGCACCTTCGTCAACAACCAGCGCCTCAGCAAGGGCTCCGAGGAGTCTGCCCCCAGGGAGGTCTGCTCGGGGGACATCGTGCAGTTTGGCGTGGACGTCATGGAGAACTCTAGGAAAGGTGTGTATACTGTTAATTGTGTATATGTACTACGTAATTGTATTTGCCTAGATGTGACGTACGTGAAATTATCTGTTCTCGTTCTCGTGAAGTTCCGTTTCCGTATCTCATTTTGTCACTCTTAATTTTTAACGTGTGACTTTTCTTGCAGTTTTCTATCTCATTGTCTAGTTTATTCCACATGTCTATACACCAAATAAGGGAAAACTTATATACCGTGGGGTTTTTTTTCTTATACTTTCATCAGTTTCAATATATCTTTTGTATCTAGGAAAGGTGTGTGTGCTATTTCATTGTGTTTGCCTTGATGTGATGTAAGGGACATTAGCTGTTTAGTTGTATCTGTAACTGTATCTGTTAAATTGCTGTCTAAGGAAATATAGGCTGTAAGGAAATATAGGCTGTAAGGAAATATAGACTGTGAGGAAATATAGGCTGTAAGGAAATATAGGCTGTAAGGAAATATAGGCTGTAAGGAAATATAGGCTGTATGGAAATATAGGCTGTAAGGAAATATAGGCTGTACGGCAATATAGGCTGTAAGGAAATATAGGCTGTAAGGAAATATAGGCTGTAAGGAAATATAGGCTGTAAGGAAATATAGGCTGTAAGGAAATATAGGCTGTAAGGAAATATAGGCTGTAAGGAAATATAGGTTGTAAGGAAATATAGGCTGTAAGGAAATATAGGCTGTAAGGACATATAGGCTGTAAGGAAATATAGGCTGTAAGGAAATATAGGTTGTAAGGAAATATAGGCTGTAAGGAAATATAGGTTGTAAGGAAATATAGGCTGTAAGGAAATATAGGTTGTAAGGAAATATAGGCTGTAAGGAAATATAGGTTGTAAGGAAATATAGGCTGTAAGGAAATATAGGCTGTAAGGAAATATAGGTTGTAAGGAAATATAGGCTGTAAGGAAATATAGGTTGTAAGGAAATATAGGCTGTAAGGAAATATAGGCTGTAAGGAAATATAGGCTGTAAGGAAATATAGGCTGTAAGGAAATATAGGTTGTAAGGAAATATAGGTTGTAAGGAAATATAGGTTGTAAGGAAATATAGGCTGTAAGGAAATATAGGTTGTAAGGAAATATAGGCTGTAAGGAAATATAGGCTGTAAGGAAATATAGGTTGTAAGGAAATATAGGCTGTAAGGAAATATAGGTTGTAAGGAAATATAGGCTGTAAGGAAATATAGGTTGTAAGGAAATATAGGCTGTAAGGAAATATAGGCTGTAAGGAAATATAGGTTGTAAGGAAATATAGGCTGTAAGGAAATATAGGTTGTAAGGAAATATAGGCTGTAAGGAAATATAGGCTGTAAGGAAATATAGGCTGTAAGGAAATATAGGTTGTAAGGAAATATAGGCTGTAAGGAAATATAGGTTGTAAGGAAATATAGGCTGTAAGGACATATAGGCTGTAAGGAAATATAGGCTGCAAGGAAATATAGGCTGTAAGGAAATATAGGCTGTAAGGAAATATAGGCTGTAAGGAAATATAGGCTGTAAGGAAATATAGGCTGCAGGGAAATATAGGTTGTAAGGAAATATAGGCTGTAAGGAAATATAGGCTGTAAGGAAATATAGGCTGTAAGGAAATATAGGCTGCAGGGAAATATAGGCTGTAAGGAAATATAGGCTGTACGGAAATATAGGCTGTAAGGAAATATAGGCTGTAAGGACATATAGGCTGTAAGGAAATATAGGCTGCAAGGAAATATAGGCTGTAAGGAAATATAGGCTGTAAGGAAATATAGGCTGCAAGGAAATATAGGCTGTAAGGAAATATAGGCTGTACGGAAATATAGGCTGTAAGGAAATATAGGCTGTAAGGAAATATAGGCTGTACGGAAATATAGGCTGTAAGGAAATATAGGTTGTAAGGAAATATAGGCTGTACGGAAATATAGGCTGTAAGGAAATATAGGCTGTACGGAAATATAGGCTGTAAGGAAATATAGGCTGTACGGAAATATAGGCTGTAAGGAAATATAGGTTGTAAGGAAATATAGGTTGTAAGGAAATATAGGCTGTACGGAAATATAGGCTGTAAGGAAATATAGGCTGTACGGAAATATAGGCTGTAAGGAAATATAGGCTGTAAGGAAATATAGGCTGTAAAGACATATAGGCTGTAAGGAAATATAGGCTGCAAGGAAATATAGACTGTAAGGAAATATAGGCTGTAAGGAAATATAGGCTGTAAGGAAATATAGACTGTAAGGAAATATAGGCTGTAAGGAAATATAGGCTGTAAGGAAATATAGGCTGTAAGGAAATATAGACTGTAAGGAAATATAGGCTGTAAGGAAATATAGGCTGTAAGGAAATATAGGCTGTAAGGAAATATAGGCTGTACGGAAATATAGGCTGTAAGGAAATATAGCCTGTACGGAAATATAGGCTGTACGGAAATATAGGCTGTAAGGAAATATAGGCTGTACGGAAATATAGGCTGTAAGGAAATATAGGTTGTAAGGAAATATAGGCTGTAAGGAAATATAGGCTGTAAGGACATATAGGCTGTAAGGAAATATGGGCTGTACGGAAATATAGGCTGTAAGGAAATATAGGCTGTAAGGACATATAGGCTGTAAGGACATATAGGCTGCAAGGAAATATAGGCTGTAAGGAAATATAGGTTGTAAGGAAATATAGGCTGTAAGGAAATATAGGTTGTAAGGAAATATAGGCTGTAAGGAAATATAGGCTGTAAGGAAATATAGGCTGTACGGAAATATAGGCTGTAAGGAAATATAGGCTGTAAGGAAATATAGGCTGTAAGGAAATATAGGTTGTAAGGAAATATAGGTTGTAAGGAAATATAGGCTGTACGGAAATATAGGCTGTAAGGAAATATAGGCTGTACGGAAATATAGGCTGTAAGGAAATATAGGCTGTAAGGAAATATAGGCTGCAAGGAAATATAGGCTGTAAGGAAATATAGGCTGTACGGAAATATAGGCTGTAAGGAAATATAGGCTGTACGGAAATATAGGCTGTAAGGAAATATAGGCTGTACAGAAATATAGGCTGTAAGGAAATATAGGTTGTAAGGAAATATAGGCTGTAAGGAAATATAGGCTGTAAGGAAATATAGGCTGTAAGGAAATATAGGCTGTAAGGAAATATAGGTTGTAAGGAAATATAGGCTGTAAGGAAATATATGCTGTAAGGAAATATAGGCTGTAAGGAAATATAGGCTGTAAGGAAATATAGGCTGTAAGGAAATATAGGCTGTAAGGAAATATAGGCTGTAAGGAAATATAGGCTGTAAGGAAATATAGGCTGTAAGGAAATATAGGCTGTAAGGAAATATAGGCTGTAAGGAAATATAGGCTGTAAGGAAATATAGGTTGTAAGGAAATATAGGTTGTAAGGAAATATAGGCTGTAAGGAAATATAGGCTGTAAGGAAATATAGGCTGTAAGGAAATATAGGCTGTAAGGAAATATAGGCTGTAAGGAAATATAGACTGTAAGGAAATATAGGCTGTAAGGAAATATAGGCTGTAAGGAAATATAGACTGTAAGGAAATATAGGCTGTAAGGAAATATAGGCTGTAAGGAAATATAGACTGTACGGAAATATAGGCTGTAAGGAAATATAGGCTGTAAGGAAATATAGGCTGTGAGGAAATATAGGCTGTAAGGAAATATAGGCTGTAAGGAAATATAGGCTGTAAGGAAATTAGCTGATCTCGTGAAGTCCTGTCTACGTAGTATCTCATTTTGTCAATCTTAATCATTTAGAACTTGTGAATCATGACCTTGAATCTAAAACCTGGAATCATGACCTTGAATCTAAAACCTGGAATCATGACCTTGAATCTAAAACCTGGAATCATGACCTTGAATCTAAAACCTGGAATCATGACTGAATTTAAAACCTGGAATCATGACCTTGAATCTAAAACCTGGAATCATGACCTTGAATCTAAAACCTGGAATCATGACCTTGAATCTAAAACCTGGAATCATGACCTTGAATCTAAAACCTGGAATCATGACCTTGAATCTAAAACTTGGAATCATGACCTTGAATCTAAAACCTGGAATCATGACCTTGAATCTAAAACCTGGAATCATGACCTTGAATCTAAAACCTGGAATCATGACTGAATCTAAAACCTGGAATCATGACCTTGAATCTAAAACCTGGAATCATGACCTTGAATCTAAAACCTGGAATCATGACCTTGAATCTAAAACTTGGAATCATGACCTCATCATTGAATTACTCATTAGCATTAGGAGAAGCACTCTTACTCCTTACTGAGGCGTGTGTGTGTGTGTGTGTGTGTGTGTGTGTGTCCTGACTCCTAAAACTGAGTACTGTGCAAAAACAAATTCGCATCCACATAGGAAAGGTTCATACTAGATGGCAACTGAATAGTATATACAGGAAAATACCTTTTATCCGGATATATCCGGACTTCCGGGTAGCCGGTTAATGGAAAAGTCCGGTTAATGGGTAAGTATACATACGAAAGATGCATTTACTAAAAATAAACATAATATTGTATGATTGTTTGTATTGTATGACACACACACACACACATACCACCCAACACACACACCCACACATACCACCCAACACACACACACACACATACCACCCAACACACACACACACACATACCACCCAACACACACACCCACACATACCACCCAACACACACACCCACACATACCACCCAACACACACACCCACACATACCACCCAACACACACACCCACACATACCACCCAACACACACACCCACACATACCACCCAACACACACACCCACACATACCACCTGTGAAAGTTTTGATTTTTACTGGGGGTTTTAAGTACTTAGACTTCACTTACCTCTCAATAATTAAATCACCTCGGGTTCTTTGTTTGACTCACTATGAAGCTATCAGTCCAGGACTACATACAGGGTAAAACAATAAACACTTGGTAAACACCTTATCTAGTTTATTTACAAGATCTACACATAACAAAAATAGCACCCCCAACACAAGATTCATCCACTCAATCACGCCCTAAATATCTTCCCTACATATGCCTATGATAACCTACCGCTTCTGGTTATCTGGCTGGGGAATAGATATAAGGGGTTATGGATTATGATTATAAGAACCGTAGCCTCGAGCCTGTGGTCCTCGTCGCGCACACACGTGGTCGACTTCCTGTCTAGCGACTCGCTCCTTGCTCCCAGCTTGCGTCTGCCTCTACCAAGCCCTCTTCTCCTCGCGGTATGACTTGCCCTGCGTCTGTTAGCAGGAACAAGCTCCAGACACGCGGGGAACTGGAAGGAGGTGGCGAGAGGTCCAGAAGACGTCCTCGGCTGGGGGAGGTGTAGTCGTGGCCGTGAACTGTAACAGAGTGAGCGACCCAGGCCGACCTGATCCTCCAAGATGGCGGCTGGTGGCGCGTTGCCACTTCGGCTCATCTAAACATATTTTCTATACCCTGTTTCTTATTATGCATGCCTGAATTCCTATCAGCCACCACATGCAATTTACTTCGGGTGTCTCTGCTAGCGCACCCTGCTACTCGTGGGGAGGCAACTATGAGCCTAAAACCCCTCCCAGACTGGAATCCTTTCCCGCACCAGAAAAAACATTAACTGGCATCCGCCAGCGGGGACAACAGCCTGGCGCCAAGCGCAAATATGGGGACTGAATGCATATAAAATGTCTAGCCATTACACCACCCAACACACACACCCACACATACCACCCAACACACACACACACACATACCACCCAACACACACACCCCACATACCACCAAACACACACACACACACATACCACCCAACACACACACCCACACATACCACCCAACACACACACACACACATACCACCCAACACACACACACACACATACCACCCAACACACACACACACACATACCACCCAACCCACACATACCACCCAACACACACACACACACATACACCCACATACACACACATACACGGGTGGTATGTGTGGGTGGGTGTGTTGGGTGGTTGGTATGTCGTGGGTGTGTGTTGGGTGGTATGTGGGATGACTCAAAATACCACTCCGGTCGTCGGGTAGCACTGACCTTGCCCACGGACTGATAAACACTGAATTATCATAGCGCATGGCGCATTATGGCGGGAATAAACAGGTGGCGATAGGTGGCGCTCACGTCTACGGCGGCAAAATTAAAAGTTAAATATTTCGTTACTTTTTTATTTTTTAATACTATTTACTTACCTGCCACAAATTCCGGTTATTGGGTTATTCCGGTTGTTGGGTATCCGGATAAAAGGTATTTTCCTGTATATGTATTCTGGTCCATGAGTGATTTTTGTATATTATATAATTCCTTATGTATTTTTCTGGACAATAAAATATCTATATCTATGTATGCAAGTCTTCAACGTGTAAATCTTTCTTCCCTGCAGTGACGCATGGGTGCATAGTGGCCACCTTAAAGCTGTACATGCCCGATGGCCAGGAGGCAAAGGCCAGGTGAGGGTGGTGTGGGTATGGGAGGGAGGGAAGCAGCTCCTGTCCTATATAAACATGTTCATTATGACATCCTCTTTATGAACCAATCTTATATACATACAGCCAAATTCCCAACATCCGACCTCCAAACATCCGACTTGTCCAAACAACCGACTTTTTTCACCACCACATTGTGTCTTGTTTTGGCCATTTATTTTACTTAGTTATATTTAGGTATTAGAAAACATTGATTTGTGGCTTTATTTATGCATGAATTTTACTTTCGCGTATACCACTGGATCGGCCTTCAAGAGCTGCATCTTTTATGTTCTATACCATTTTGTCCTTACGTTTATGGTTACTGTGATATCCGAACATCCGACTATTCCAATTATCCGACCTACCTTCGGTCCCCCCAAGGTCGGATAATTAATACTTAGCTGTAGTTCATCATATCTGCTTATGTTTCATTCAGATTTTGAAATTTCATACTGTATAATATAAGGCATTGATCATATCTGCTTGACGGACGTAAGTTTCTATCTCACCACGCCTAAGACTTCCGCCCTTCCCTCAGCCCGTCCACAGCGGTGGGCGGCGCGGTGTCCAGCGTGACGGCGCAGGAGCTGTACCAACTGAGGACCTACCTGCAGGAGGCAACTCACCGGGAGCAGCAGATAGAGACCAAGCTGGCCGCCCTGCAGCGCCTGGTCTCCTCCACTCAGGTACTGTGCACCAAACACTGCCTGGGATAATACACCAAATTGACAAACACCAAACACGCCTGGAAAAATCACCAAATTGACAAACACCATATTGCCGGGAAAACACATCGTTGTCTTCTCTATAACTAGTATTAAAGTATTAATATTTGCAATTTCAAACATGGGAGCAGAGAACCAAACTAAAAAACCAAACACTGCTGGGAAATGCAAGTAGAGACATTATTGCCATCTCTGTAAAATGCCTTCTTTCCACCTTACTAATGTGTTCAGTATTCTTCTGTGTGCTAACCTATTACTCCTCTGTGACCCCCAGGAGGCCGCCACACACAGCTGGAAGGCCATGATAGATGAGGACCGGCTACTGCAGCGACTAGAGACCCTGGAAGCACAACTCACCACCTACGCCAAGGTAGATGACTTTGTACTATAGACTTGTGTACTATAATTGAATAGACTAATTGCACTATAAACTTGTACGGTACTAAGTCTTATAGTAGGGTTATTTTGAATTAGCCGTCAAATATAGGCAGACTTCAGCAAGACTTGACTGCATGCCTTACTGTCACTATCATTGTCACCACCTGTGCTCCTGTTTCTCATTCCTCTTGCCTCGAAATATACTCCATTCTGTCATTTCCAGCAGTCCTGTTTGAAAGTGATTGACTCTTCCAGTACAGCCTCCTTTTAGATCATATGAAAATAAGGAAGCTACAAGAAGCCGTGAGACCTACATGTGGTAGTGCCTGTTACTCAGTACTATCTACTCCCACCTTTCATCCCCATCCATGAAATTGTCTAGCCTCCTTTTAACCCCTTGAGACCCAGAACGTAATTTCCATTGTAATCTGACTACCATTAGATGATTTTTAGTGAATATTAGCAACGTTTTATAGATATGACCTGTTTAGTATCCTTGTCCACTAACTCATTTGGTATATTCAGTTACCTTTCGTAATTATATGGCTAACAACATGCGATTTTTTTATAACAAAGGATAGATCTGGGCGTGAAGGGGTTAAGGCTCCCTATTGACTCCGCACTAACTACCTGACGACTGAGTGACATTTTTACTCATATTGTTCTTGTGTTACAGAATTACCCAGAGGACAGTGTGAGGGAGGAGATGCGGCGACTGCTGGACGACAAGTGTCAGTACGAAACCACGGCCAAAGAGTCCCTAAGAAGAGTGTTGCAGGAGAAGCTAGATGCCGCCGCGAAACTGGCGGATTTAGAAAGGCAGGAAGATGTGACTTTGTTGACGGAGAGAGAGAGTGAATTCGTTGAGAGTGAGAGAGAGAGAGGGTGAATTCGTTGAGAGAGAGAGAGAGAGAGTGAATTCGTTGAGGGAGAAAGAGAGAGATGGAGAGAGAGAGTGAATTCGTTGAGGGAGAAAGAGAGAGAGTGAATTCGTTGAGGGAGAAAGAGAGAGATGGAGAGAGAGTGAATTCGTTGGGGGAGAAAGAGAGAGATGGAGAGAGAGTGAATTCGTTGAGGGAGAAAGAGAGATGGAGAGAGAGAGTGAATTCGTTGAGGGAGAAAGAGAGAGATGGAGAGAGAGTGAATTCGTTGAGGGAGAAAGAGAGAGATGGAGAGAGAGTGAATTCGTTGAGGGAGAAAGAGAGAGATGGAGAGAGAGTGAATTCGTTGAGGGAGAAAGAGAGAGATGGAGAGAGAGAGTGAATTCGTTGAGGGAGAAAGAGAGAGATGGAGAGAGAGTGAATTCGTTGGGGGAGAAAGACAGAGATGGAGAGAGAGTGAATTCGTTGAGGGAGAAGAGAGAGATGGAAGAGAGTGAATTCGTTGAGGGAGAAAGAGAGAGAGTGAATTCGTTGAGGGAGAAAGAGAGAGAGAGAGTGAATTCGTTGAGGGAGAAAGAGAGAGAGTGAATTCGTTGAGGGAGAAAGAGAGAGAGTGAATTCGTTGAGGGAGAAAGAGAGATGGAGAGAGAGTGAATTCGTTGAGGGAGAAAGAGAGAGAGTGAATTCGTTGAGGGAGAAAGAGAGAGAGTGAATTCGTTGAGGGAGAGAAGAGAGAATGAATTCGTTGAGGGAGAGAGAGAGAGTGAGTTCGTTGAGAGAGAGAGAGAATTCGTTAAGAGAGAGAGAGAGAGAATTCGTTAAAGAGAGAGAGAGCGAGAGAAGTAAATAAACAAGTAGATGAATAAATAGATAGGTAGGTAAATAAATGTCTATATCTGTAGGAGGGTAAAAATATCTACAAAGCATCATTTTATCATTGCTTTAGTTTTTTTCATGTCTGCATTTTCTCTTATTTTTTCCTTTAGTAATTTGTAATTGACTTATTTTTATTTTACTCATGTTAAGCCCAACAAAAAATTCCTCATAGTGAAAAAAAATCCTTCATTACCATTAAGATATGCCTGCTTGATTCATCATGAGACCTATGTCCTTGTGTATGTCTTCACTGACAATCCCACTCTTCAATCTCCTTCCCTGACAATCCCACTCTTCAATCTCCTTCCCTGACAATCCCACTCTTCAATCTCCTTCCCTGACAATGCCACTCTTCAATCTCCTTCCCTGACAATGCACTCTTCAATCTCCTCCCTGACAATCCCACTCTTCAATCTCCTTCCCTGACAATCCCACTCTTCAATCTCCTTCCCTGACAATCCCACTCTTCAATCTCCTTCCCTGACAATCCCACTCTTCAATCTCCTTCCCTGACAATCCCACTCTTCAATCTCTTTCCCTGACAATGCCACTCTTCAATCTCCTTCCCTGACAATGCCACTCTTCAATCTCCTTCCCTGACAATCCCACTCTTCAATCTCCTTCCCTGACAATCCCACTCTTCAATCTCCTTCCCTGACAATCCCACTCTTCAATCTCCTTCCCTGACAATCCCACTCTTCAATCTCCTTCCCTGACAATCCCACTCTTCAATCTCTCTCCCTGACAATGCCACTCTTCAATCTCCTTCCCTGACAATGCCACTCTTCAATCTCCTTCCCTGACAATCCCACTCTTCAATCTCCTTCCCTGACAATCCCACTCTTCAATCTCCTTCCCTGACAATCCCACTCTTCAATCTCCTTCCCTGACAATCCCACTCTTCAATCTCCTTCCCTGACAATCCCACTCTTCAATCTCTTTCCCTGACAATGCCACTCTTCAATCTCCTTCCCTGACAATCCCACTCTTCAATCTCCTTCCCTGACAATCCCACTCTTCAATCTCCTTCCCTGACAATCCCACTCTTCCCACAGAACGCTGAGTACTTCTGAGGACGAGCTGTCTCACATGAAGGAGATCTGTGAATCGTCTCAAAAGGAACTCGCCGAGCTTTTGGAGAAACAAGCCTTGCAGAACGAACAAGTCATCCAGCTGACCGAGAAACTCAAGGTTGGGAGTCTTTGTCAGGAATACTAACTAGAGTCAATTTATTTTAACGAGGCAAAAATTCCATTCTATCTTAAGGTCTCATGCTTAAAATTATGCCTGTGTTTACCTAATAATATGGTTAATATGATAAAATACAGGTTGAAGTTCCCAAACTCTGCAACCTCGGAACCAGCGCCGAGCCAAGTAATGGAATTTTCCGACTTTTAGAACGTAGATATATTAAGGGGAAAAAAAGCATGAAAATCACATGAAAAAAATTAAGGTAGTTAGATAATCCCTCCCTACCCCGAAACTAGGTCACAGAGGCCATTATAATGTGGTGAGGGTGACAAAATTATTCTAAAAAGAGGATTGTATACTTCAATATGTAGGAAAATGCTATATTTCACCGATAAGAAACCAAGCGGCCTAGTGTGGTGGCACCTAGCGGCCGACCCGGCAACTACGCGCCGGGTTTTGGGTGTTCTGTCGTGTTTTGGAAAATCCGGAACCATAGCCGAGTTTTGGGTGTTGCCGAGTCTTGGGATGCCGAGTTTGGGAACTTCAACCTGTACAACTGAAATCGAGAAGAACCGTAGTATTCCCTTCCCCTGGCATCAAATAGCAGTCAGGATTTTTTGCCTCGTTTAAAAAAAATTAAGTATAGTACTGCGAATATAAACCTTTTAACTTAGTGTGAATAGAATGATGAAAGTATTCCTTTGCCTTCATTGTCCAACAGGATAAACAGGTCTTTTTGGTGACCATTTCCAAGCCACTTTTTTTTTTCTTTTCTTTTCTTTTTACTCGCCAAGGGCCACAAAAAAAAAAAGGAACACAAAGCCCTCTTAGTTTCCAGTCCCTATAAAGAAATCAGTAGTCCTTCAGTATGAGAGGGAGGCAGTGGGGTCGTCAATTATGGGGTCGTGATGGAATGTCCCTATAAATGGTTGTTATGGGGAGTAAAATATCAGTGTTATGGTATGTTATGATGGAATATAACATGCTATAGGATGGAATACTTAACAGACCACCGAGGATTCGCTCAAAGACGCCGAGGAGAACTATGAACAGGAGAAGAAGGAGATGTCCAACAAGATAGTGGAGAAGGGCAGCGAGGAGACAAGTGAGCAAGGAATTAGGGGACGACTAAGGACATAGAGGAAGCAGAACACAGCGGCGAAACGGATTTTACCCAAAAGAGCAGTAATACATTCCTATCAAGTGTCCAAGTACGAGGAAAACACATCAAAACGGCGAAATCAGCGGACTTTTAAAACCCATGAAAGACTCGGCAGGTAAATACTATTATTTTTTTACTATTTATTTACTATTTCATGTTTTGTCATCTATATATATTTCATTAGTGATAGCAAAAAAACAAAAAAAAACCATCCACTGGATAAATTCAGTACTTTTAAATTCTCTGAAGACTCGTAGTTACATATTCTATTATTGATTTTTAGTATTTATTTTTGTTTTGTATCAATATTAATATGTAGGTAGTTATCTCACCTTTTTAGAGTGGGTAATTTGAAAATCTTGTTACCCATCATTGTATATATGCATGTTAGGAACAACTTTTACTGACTTACTTTATTTACTACTTTTACGTACTTACTTTACAACTAATACTTACAACATTTATTATTCAGTAGGCCTTAAATGTTGAAAAAAGTGTAATCATCATCAAGGCCTGGATGTGTTAAGCATACTCACCATTTTATCCAAAGTGTTAACCCCTTCACGCCCAGATCTTTCCTTTCCATAAAAAGGTGTATGTTGTCGAGCCATACAATTACGAAAAGTAACTGAATACACCAAGTTAGCTAATCGACAAGGATACTAAACAGGTCATATCTATAAAATATTGCTTATAGTCACTAAAATTGTCTAATGGTACACAAATTACAATAAAAATTACGTTCTGGGTCTCAAGATTTTAAGAATCTAAGCATGCTTCCCTTGTGTGACAGGTCTGGACATGTTGAGCATAGAGCCGTCAGACATGAAGCAAGCCCTGGAGACAACACAGAGGGAGATCCACACACTCAAAGATCGCCTTCAGACCTCGCAAGATGAACTGAGGCAAGCAGAGGCTAATGTGTCGCAGCTCAAACGTAAGTACCGTCTCAGCCAGCAGCAGCAGCAGTGTGTGTGTGTGTGTGTGTGTGTATTGCATGTTGTTATAACAGTACGTTTTATGCTGATTTGAAAATAACTGACTGAAGCTCGATTTCCACTGACTGTAGGCTTGTTGTTGCCTTTCCTATTAACACAGTGTTACAGTGCTGCATTGCTGTTATGGTAATGGACTGTAGTGTCTTCATACTAATCATTGATGCTGTAATGGAGTGGTCTTCTTACCGTATCATAATTCTCCAAGCTATTCCGATGGCCTACTCTTTTTTCACTGGGATTGAATGTTTTATGGTCCAGTTGAACCCCTCGCGCTGTGGGTAAATACAGGACTTCAGGCACTGGGGTCCATGTTTATTTATTTATTTATTTATTTATTTATTTATTTATTTATTTTGCGTGGGGGTGGGGGGTGCTCTAGCTGCAGTCATTGTAGAGTCATTAGCTTGTGAAGAGTGATATTAGCACAGAAATCTGCACTTTTATGGATAGCTGGCTAGACGGTGACCTGGATATTTATGTGTATGTATGCATTCATTGGTCTGTGTGGTTAGCTGTATTTGTTTGAATGTGTGTGTGTGTGTGTGTATTTACCTAGTTGTGTGTGTGGGTGGGTGTGTGTGTGTATTTACCTAGTTGTGTGTGTGTGTGGGTGTGTGTATGTGGGTGTGGGTGTGTATTTACCTAGTTGTGGGTGTGTGGGTGTGGGTGTGGGTGTGTATTTACCTAGTTGTGTGTGTGGGTGGGTGTGCGTGTGTATTTACCTAGTTGTGTGTGTGTGTGGGTGTGTGTATGTGGGTGTGGGTGTGTATTTACCTAGTTGTGGGTGTGTGTGTGTATTTACCTAGTTGTGTGTGTGGGTGTGTATTTACCTAGTTGTGTGTGTGTGTGTGTGTGGGTGTGCGTGTGTATTTAACTAGTTGTGGGTGTGGGTGTGTATTTACCTAGTTGTGTGTGTGTGTGGGTGTGGGTGTGTATTTACCTAGTTGTGTGTGTGGGTGGGTGTGTGTGTGTGAGAGATTCCAAAGATACGTGGAGGCCTTGAATAACCCGGTGCTTCCCTGGGTCCTGATGCTGATGGTGTGGTGTCTCCGGTAGATGAGGCTGAGCTGGCGGACAGTGTGGAGGCCGGCTGCCTCAGCACCCGGGCGCGCCTCCAGGGTGAGTCACCGCACCCCTGTGTTCCTGCACCTAACTAACCTGCTCTTAGTAGTCTTATTAAGAGTCTCTTTGGTCTGTCTCTCCTCTTCTGATTTTTCTCAAACTCTGCTTTCTGCAATTTTTTTATCCCCAAGAACTCAATTTTGTTTTTCTTAATTTTATTCATATTCAATTAAGCCATAATATTTTTATAAGCCCCATAAATAAGCCATATTTTGTTGCTGGTTTTTATTTCAAGGCACATTATTTGTCATTGAGTCACAATTAGGCATCAGTCCGCAGTTTCCCTTTAATGGTCATATATATATACCTTCCCTTGCAGCAGCACCTTAATAATTATAATGGTAATAATAATAATAATAATAATATAATAATAATAATAATAATAATAATATCCTTGTATAAAATAGATTGATCTCAAAAAAACTTTTCAAGCTTCTGATCAAGCATCTTGGATAATACGTGCAATGGCCTCTTGCCTGTCTTTCTCTTAGTTGCTGCCATGGTGTGTGGTGTGACATGCATGTACCACTTGTGTTAGTGTTGAAATAAGACTTAATATAGTCCCCTGTTTAACCCCTTCACACCCAAATCTTTCCTTTCCTATATAAAATTGTCTGTTGTCAGCCATAAAATTAAGAAAAGTCACTGAATATACCAAATTAGTTAGTCGACAAGGATACTAAACAGGTCATATCTATAAAATATTGCTTATATGCACTAAAAATCGTCTAATGGTACCCAAATTACAATGGAAATTACATTCTGGGCCTCAAGGGGTTAAGGATGGACCACCAACATCCATCTTATATCTCACACGTAATTTATTCGCAGAGGAGCTCTCGGACAACAAAGCCAAGCTGGCCGCAGACAAGGCGCTGACGGACCACCTGCAGACCCAGCTGGCAGGCCTGGAGGACCGCCTGAGGGACTACCAGATGATCTCCGAGACACCCAAGATCTATGACGACATCTACGACGACAACACGCCCACACTGGTCAGGAAAAAGAAGGTGAATGAGAGGAAATGTGTCTTGGTGTTAATGAGAACCTATTTTTGTATTCATTTTGCTGGTTATACATGTGACACAAGTACAAAGTATAGTCGGTTTTTTTTTTTTTTTATACGAGGCGAAAATTCCATGCTATCTTAAGGTCTCATGCTTAAAATTATGCCTATGTTTACCTGATAATATGGTTAATTATGATAAAATACAGCTCAAATTTAAAATGAATGCAGTTTGTCAGGATATGTTGGGTTGTTAGCAAAGAAAGTGTGTAGGAGCACAGGAAGCATCTGAAAAATATTGACTCTTAACAGTGAAGTACCAACAATAAATTAAATATGAATATTACCTTTACTCCTGTTTTCTGTGTACTATACTATTTGTTGTCATCATTATTAAAATCTTACACTTATCTCCTGCTGAGTTATATTATAAAACACCTTCTCGTCTGGCCTCATTTAGTAGCCTTGAGTATACTTGGTACTCGTGTCACTTGTATAACCTTCCTTCCTTCCTTCCTTCCTTCCTTCCTTCCTTCCTTCCTCACCCTCCAGGACCTCTTAAGAACAAGGAAATAAACATAGAACACACCTTCTCCTATGCCTCATTTAGTAGCCTATTGTGTCCATATGTGTAACTATAAATACATACTTGGTACTCGTGTCATTTGTATAACCATCCCTCCTTCCTCATCCTACAGGACCTCTCCAAGAACAAGGACAAGCTCAATGAGGATGACACCAAGGATGACGAGTGTCCCAACGACCTTGAGGATGGCCAGGACGCGGACACCACGCTCACCATCATCCCCACCAAGACAGACAAATCCCTCACCATCATCCCCACCAAGGACTGCAAGGTAGGCGTCACAGCGGGGTGCAGTCAGTTCGTACACAAGTTGTTTCGTACACCAGTAGATTCGTATACCAAAAAGTTGTTTCGTAGTCTATATGAATCTATAGTCGTTTCGTACACACAGCTCAGAGTTGAACTTGATTACTAGAGTGCAAGGTAGGCGTCAAAGCTGATGTTATTTATCTTTGTTTTGTTTTTGTTTTGTTTACATCAAAAGGTACAAAAAAAAATGACTAGTTAGTTAGTAAAGTTAGTTGAAGTTAAAGTTAGGACTAGATGATTGCCAAAATATAGCTACCACAAATGATGCTCTCGCCATTTTGTAGCTGGCCATATTGTGATGTTGCTGTTGCTGTAGCTTTTGTAACTTATGGCAGCTCTTTATCACCTCCACTAAGGGAGTTATGTCATTGGCTCGGTTTGTTTGTCTGTTTGTTAGCGAGATTACACCAAATGTTGACAGATTTTTAAATATAGAGGTAGGAAATACTTGGCCTAACTTAGAAGTGATTATTTTTGGAGTGATTCTGATCTGGATCCAGGAATTTGTTTAAAGATATCATAGGGAGCTTTGCATCTGCCGCCCTTAACCCCTTCACGCTCCGATCTTTCCTTTGCTATAAAAAATTGTCTGTTGTTAGCCATAAAATTACGAAAAGTAACTGAATATACCAAATACGTTAGTGGACAAGGATACTAAACAGGTCATATCTATAAAATATTGCTTATATTCACTAAAAATTGTCTAATGGTACCCAAATTACAATGGAAATTACGTTCTGGTCCTCAAGGGGTTAAAGTAGAACTCAACACAACCATCCTCGCAAAACACATTAGCCAAGGGTTTGAAGGCCAAGACGGTATAAGAGAAAAATAAATTGAATTAAAAGCTTTGTATAGTAAAAAAAAAAAAAATATTAAACCTTTCTTTTTAACCACAACAGGGCCATGGCACAGATCAATATTAGATGTGGATTTTAGTCCTGCATTTACCACCTTATCAAATACCTATTGTACTAACACATATTTCTGCCTCAGACCCACAGTTCCTTACATACTAAGCTATAAATTTCCTTCATGAAATATTAAAATTCATGGCAACTATATTTCTTTCAGGATTTCAATGTGAATGGCAGTTTGGAAGGAAAGGATGAAAAGGAAACTGAAATTGCTCAGGAGTCTCTATTGTGTACTGACATTCACAGACTACAAGGTATGTAAGGATCCGCCATTGATCTTTGGATATTACTAATGAGTGTCATAATGTTCCTCTTAAAACTTAAGGTTGCTCCTTACAAGGGACTACCGTATATCTGCCTTATTGACCTATTGTGCAGTTCATACGCATAAAGCATAAGCCTTATCTTTTTTCCTTCCCCTTCCAGAGCTGCTTGAGACGAGTCAGAGGTCTCAGGAGACGGCTGAGAAGGAGGTGGAGCGCGTCAAGGAGGACCTCGCCCAGGCCTCCACCGCCGCCATCACCGCCTCACACGAAGCCTCCAACCTGCGCCAACAACTGGCGGTACGTTTTCGGGCATTTTCGGCATTTTTCATTTAAGGCATTTTCGGGCACTACAACACAAAACTTTTATTATTACTGCATGGCACAGCAAAAAAATGGGGAATTTCTAAGACTGAACTTTCTTGTTGTTTTTGTGAAGTGTTTTCAGTTCCCTTAGGAAAATATTGCACCAAGAATTTAGATTTTTAAGATGATACATTGATGACAATATTGTAATGATAGTTTTTTTGTATTACCGAAAACTTTTTTTTTATTTTTTTATGTATAGCATTTATAGAAAACTCTGCAATAATATAATCATAGACGTTATTGACGACTACACTGATTATTCTTAACGGATTCAACACTTTCAATAAATTTTCTGTTCTGCACATGGGGCATAAATTGACATAACGGCACTAGAGGGCAACCACCTTAACCTCAAAACATTTATCAGCATAACAATTTAGGGATTCTTATCATTCTTTTCACCAATTAGTGGAGCAGTTAGGTACTCAGTAGACAGGTGTGCAGAGTCATTTGGGAGCTTTAAAAGGAGGCTAGATAATTTCATGGAAGGTGGATGTAGGTAGTGTTAAGTAACAGGAACTACCTCATGTAGGTCTCGTGGCCTCTTATAGCTTCCTTATTTTCTTAACCTAACCTAACCTAAACTAACCCATTCCTAACCTAACCTATCCCATTCCTAACCTAACCTAACCCATTCCTAACCTAACCTAACCTATCCCATTCCTAACCTAACCTAACCTGACCCATTCCTAACCTAACCTAACCTATCCCATTCCTAACCTAACCTAACCTGACCCATTCCTAACCTAACCTAACCTATCCCATTCCTAACCTAACCTAACATAACATAACCCATTCCTAACCTAACTTATGTTCTTATGTTGTTCAGGCGAGTGAGGCGCTGATGAGTGAGAAGGTGAAGAGTGTGGCGTCCCTGCAGAGCCAAGTGAGTCGTCTGGAGGACTCGTCGCAGGAGGTGCACACGCAGCTGTCCAACCTGTCCGTGCGGCTGCGGGAGGAGCAGCAGCGGGTGCACGTGGCGCAGGAGGAAACTCAGACACTTAGGAGTAAGAGTTCCCATTTTAACCCCCAGGTCTTTCCTTTGCTATATAAAATTGTATGTTGTTAGCCATAAAATTACGAAAAGTGACTAAATATACCAAATTAGCTAGTGGACAAGGATACTAAACAAGTCATATCTAAAGAAAGAATACTGCTTATAATTCACTAAAAATTGTCTAATGGTACCTAAATTACAATGGAAATTACGTTCTGGGTCTCAAGAGGTTAAGGTTGCATAGCTTAGTTTGCATAAGCTATTTTATATTCAAAGAGATTATTTTTTGTATACCCATATTCCTGATTGCCTGGAGATATTATGTCCATTAACCTTTTTCCAATATTCTAACCTTTTAGCTTATTCTGTTAAACGTTAATTCTGAAGACTAGTTTCTTCTCTCCGGTTAATTATATGTTTTTATTTTTCAGATAAACTCAGTGAAGCAGAGGACTTAGCCCAATTAAGCGTGCAGGAAGCAGAGTCCCTCAAGAATAGGATACTGGGTCTGGAGGAGAGACTAGAGTTCAGTCAGACCACTTCCACCACCCCGCTCATCCTTCCCCCACACGCCCTACGCACCACTCTGTGTATATCGCAGGACAACACTTCCATAGACTCCATCACGCCCCCGGCCTCCCTGGACACTACTGAACCAATCAATCCAGCTGCTAACGACGCGTCCATATCTACCTCAAGAAGTGCAGTAGTCGTGCAGGATGTCGTTGATGGAGACAGCGCCCTCAGACCACCTTCCTGTAACGCTGACACCACCACACTCGCAACCAAAGAAGCTGAACTCAAGGACTTTATAACAAGGCTCCAGGAAAAGCTTGCCCAGTCTCAGCAGCAATGTTCAGCACTGCAGGAAAGAGAACTCGCGCTGCAGGAAACCCTTGATAGAGAAAGCCGCAGTGAAGCAAAAGACGTAGGTTATATTAATAAAGTTAAAAGTATAACTCGTGTGCCATTGACTGGATGTTTTACAGAAGGAATCCAATATTTTGTTGATTCTATGCTCAGTTTTGGCTAATTGCTATACTCTGGTTTTTTTAACGAGGTGAAAAATCCTGACCCCTTGCTGCTTACCGACTGATATATGATGCCAGGAGAAGGGAATAGTACACTTTTCTAAATTTCACTTGTATTTTATCATAGTTAACCATATCATCAGGTAAACAGGCATCATTTTAACCAATTATCCTTAAGATAGAATGGAATTTTTGCCTCGTTAAAAAAAATAGACTCATAGATCTTAACATGTCTGTGAATGGGTTGATATACTTGTTAACTCCGTACAGGCTGGGCCGATGTCCCCTGAGAAGGTGGACAGCCTGAAGGAGGAGCTGAGAGTCCTGAGGGAGGAGAGGAACAGACTGAGAGACAAGCTGAGTCTGATCGATGAAGACTACCAGGTTTTGACAGTACAAAATAGAATGGTAAGTGGACACATTTCTTTGCTCTGCTGTATCTGACCACCTGTAGGAACCCGTAAGAAACCTGTCACTCTTGTGCTACTTTTGTGCAGTTTTATCATAGTTTTTATCTATCGTCACACTCGTAAAGAAACGGCCTATTTTCTACTTTTCGGGAAATAAAAAAAAAACTTGCTTAATTTTGATATCGATGCATTGTTTATTAGTTTATATTTTAGACCACTCACACCCTACACATGACATTGGCGACTATACCAACAGATGCACCACAGGATGAAGACTTAATTTAGGCAAAAATCCAGAAATTGCCGTAAAATGACTTGGCAGTTTGTTAACGAGTGTGACGCTATGTGCTTGGTGGTCTGTGTGCTGATGTGTTTAGTATAGAGTCCTCCTGCACATAATGTTTTTTTTCTGTCTTGCAGCAGTTTTATTTTTCAAGTTTCAGTTAATCTAGTTGATCTGCAAACTATGAAATCTCAGCTAAATCAGTAAACTTTTGTGTTCTGTCTCTTTAAATGTCACCTTTTGCATGATTATTAAGGCACCTATGATAAGCTCTATCTAAATTCTGTTGCAAATATCTTGATTGGTCTGTTTTGTTACCCTGTGTACCAAAGGCTTGTCTTAATTATTATTTATTACCCACATTATCATCAACACCACCCGCTACAGGTGTCATGGTTGCATATATCATTATTGTATTATACTGAAGTGTGTCTCTACAGTACCAGTGTTTCTAATAGCAGCCCAATCATTGTCATTCTAAATTAAGTCAGCATAGACCTAACTACAATTCTCTTCAATGTGCAGTTTTAATCCAGAGAGATGCACACGTCCCAAACAAATCAAACTCTCCTCTTAAGTTTTCGGACTTTGACAATGATGTAGACTTAACACATGATATCCTAGTCTGCTGAATTCACACTAACTCCATATAGATATTGTACTACTGATGAGGGAAGCAGAAGATAGAGTGAGGGACCAACACAAGAAATTTCACAACTTGCTGATAAAGAATGGAAGGTCACCTCTTTTGTGGCGATGTATGCCACTTCCACAGCCTTTTGTTCTCTTCCCGAGACCATTCTGTCCGAGTCCAATATTTAACAGTAACAGATCCTCCCCTTAAACTTGCATTATTTTAAATACCCAAATAATGCATGAAATTGATTTACTTTATATCCTGACTTTCAACATTCTCTAGAGATGCCAATAAACCACTTGCTGATAGATCTTGTCTACTTGTATTCCACTGCAACCCTCTTGACCCTTTGCTCTACAAACTCTCTCTTTACTGTATCCCTGAAACCAATATTACACAACAAGACATTTTCAACAGCAAACTTTTTCTCCCATCTAGAGTTCCTTGAGTGGCGCCTCACTTATTTCTGTGACCAAGGAGTCATGCGAAAAATGTCATGAAAACAACTTTTGTTCATGCGATTAAATTTTGTTTGACATTATTGCATATTCATCATTGACAAAGATTCCATTTTTAAAGATTTTTATAAAGTGAAAACTCTGGTGTGGACAAAGACTATTTCTGTAAGCTAGAATTACTCTGAAAAATCCAAGCTCATTGCAATAGTGTCTGGCCATGCTGGCAGGAATCACCCCTTTGTAATAGTGCCTTTTCCTGAACACCTTAAATTGGATGCAACAGCCATAATATAATTTAATACAGATTAACAACAGTCCACTCAGATTGACAATTAAAGTTCATGTACCGTTAAGTAAAGTAGTATTTGTGTCTCGGTAACAGCTCAAGGCGACGTTAGTGTATGGAGCAGTTTCCGTTACATTTCTCTCCTGCTATGTTGTCTAAGTCCCAACCTCACCTTAATCTTCTCACGCCTCCCTTGATTGATAATGTTTTGTAAGGGGGAACAAACTCCTAAAGTAGTCTACCTACATGAATACTATATAAATAAATATCAAACATTCCTTCTCAACAATCATATTTTATTAGAAACTTGCCAAAGCTTGATCAGAATTAACTTTGAACAAAACATGATTTAAGTTTTATTTTTAGGAAACAAATTTTGTGTACATCTGAAAAACTCTTTGAAAATGGGCTCATAATATAATAATGAATGACATTTTGTTATTAGAAACAGTATGGTACAGGTCACTCAGTATGGTACAGGTCACACTCATTTTGATATATTTGATGGAAAGATGCAGTTTTCTTGAAGCAGTAAACTTTTGAGTCTTGCATTAGATAATGAACATATTCAACCCTGATGACCTGTGTGTTGGTTGTGTGTGTTGTATGTTGCTGGACAGTGTAGTCCACTTTACTAACATTCATTTGTTTAATATGAGTGGTTGTCTGCATATTCCAGGATAGCTTTTGTGATGACTCTTAATGCCAAGTTAAATGAATCCACAGATTGTCTTTTAAATCAGCATGTAAAGAAACCTTAACTCATCACTGCATTAAGTAATAATAGGTAAAGACGGGGGCACACGCTGTGCTGCGCGTGGCCTCGGTGCTCATCTCCGTCACATTGAGCCTGCTGTGGTGGGCGAGAACCCATTATCCCGGGACACAGGGCTAGTGTGACATCCGGGTTACCACAGTTACCTTTCCAAGTACCAATTTATTGACCATTCCCGAAAGGAAGGATGAACAGTTGGGTGGGTTGGCCGCTGACTTGCCCCGGCCCAGATTCGAACCGGGCCCCGCAGATTCATAGCCAGGCTCGCTAGCCACTACCACAGAGGCGACAGAGGATGGGGATATTTGGAAAAGGAGAAAGGTGAAAATCAAGTCAAATGTATATAAGTAATGCAATAGTGGGAGGAGGAAGTACTAAGGTGTCAGTGCATTTGGTAATGGATGCTATAAGGACCTTCATGGGTGTTACAGCAAGACTTTAGAGCAGAGTTCAGAAGAGAACCATTATGAGGTTTGATAGATGACATGTAGAAGTTGATGGGAATTAGTTCCCTGGCAGGTTTAAAAGTAGCAAACTGGGGAGATGGGAACCACTACAGACAGCTAAATTCATTATACTTATAGTGAATCTGCAAGGAGTTAATTATGAACAGAGACATACTGTAGGCAGGAGGGTGAGTGTTTGCCCGACAGCTTAACTTTATGGACTCGCCACCACACTGCAGAAAGCGGTGTAGGAAATGTGAGAGAGGAGACATTGGGGTCAGCCTAGATTTATGGCAGATTAGAAGATCTGCAGATTATAATAGTTTTAATATTTATGCAGACAACCACCAGCAATCCAAGAAAATCTATTGCTACGTTAATGTGTTTCAGCAACATACAACACAAGTCAAGGCACTCTGGACCATTTTTTCTTACGTTTGGTTGTTTGTTGCTTTCTTCCTCCAGACGATCCCTACCTGGGTCATGCTAGTTCTGGTGATGGCTCTGGCTCTCGGCTCAGAAATATTTTGAACATTTTAGTTTCAAGTTTGAAGATTTTACAACCTAGATCCTCATTTCCCCACTACATTGAAATTAGTATCTGACCCTTTCCTACACATTATTATAGCACTACATATCAATATTATTTATTCTACATGCTAGACTCATATATGTATACCCATTAAATGCACAAAAGTAGACAAATACAGTTATATGTAAGCTATGCAGGAATGTTGCATGGAAGGTACGTATTCAAGTCACACATCTTCCAGTGCCATCATGACACAGATCACATGTACATAAGTGTCACATTGAAGACAGTTTCTCCCAAAGCCCTGAAATTAAAATGAATAGCTGCACAGTATTTATATAATATATTATTGTATAAAACTATATAGAACTATACAGTAAACTAGTAAACTATAAATAACTTGTATATATACATATGTAAAAAACCCAGATATGCCCCACATAGTTAGTTAGGTCACATTAAATAGTGGCAGTGAGATGATAAGACAGGAAGAGCCAGTCCCAGAAGCCTGGTGTGATATTAGCCAGTGTAAGCCCTGCGGAGGCCCTTAGCTTGATCCCAGGGAGGAGGAGGAGGCTGGGTGTTGTCTACCTCCAGCCCCTGCCACCTACGTGAACAGGTAAAGAATCATTCAACAGGTTTGCCCTCGGGGGATGAGGTGCTCTCTTGGCAACGAGTGTGTGCCACAAGACTCATTGGGAGTTAACTTATTTCTTATTTTCTCTTCATTGACTAAATTTAATGTTAATGCTTAAAGAATTGTTTTACATTAATTTTACAGTGAACTAACACCCTAACCATTGTGTCTGTTAAGAGTGCAGCTGAATGTGAATCCATCTTATATGATTCGCCACTATGCATGATCATTAACCTCAGTAAAGGGAAATGGTTGTCAATGCTTGCATACTGTTGAGCTTTTCTTAAAAGAAGCACTAAATATTGTAAGCAAATTTTATAGCAATAACAGGTCGTAATCGAACCCGTGAACGGGCGTCTCAGCCACCTCGCTGTACGGAGGCATAAAAGGAAATTATATTGCAATTGTATCATTTCCTTTTAAACCTCCGCATAGCGAGGTGGCCAAGACGCCCGGGTTCACGGGTTCCATTACGACCTGTTATCGTTATACAATTTGTCTTAAATTATTATATTGTAAGCAAAGTCAAAAAACCCTACACTGGTAGTATTTTCCTAACCACCTAACTGAATTCAAAACACACACCTTGCCTGGACAGTGCCAAATTTCCTCTGAAAAATGTTGTTACCTGTGGTGATCCAAAGTAATCCTGTGTATATTAGGGAACAGATTTTTCAGTTCACTATTGGAGTGTGCTCTGCATGGTTACTTTCTGACAGCCAGAGTTGTGAGTTGGAACATAGGAAAGAGCCTGTCTGATACCCTACATCATATTGATACATATATTAATAACTTTCCGAGAGAATGTAGTTGTTTATTTTAGCATCCTTAATGTCTCCTTAGGAATTATATTCAGTTTACTACTGCTTTGACTAAGGCATGCATGATGACTTAAGCTTGAAGTACTTGGCATGGAATGTTGAATCTTAAGAACTAGACTTGGTTTTCTTTATCATGCCTATGCACACGTATATTAAGCTCCACTGTACTGAACACCTTTGGGTAAGAACACCAAGCCTTGCAATAACAATTATTTCTGTCAGGAAAAACGTACCTTTTGTGGATGGATTCAGATTTAAAGTCAGGCGGCAGTCAATGGTTTACTTGTACAGGCGCCCGGACGTCTTCCAGGCCACCCCTGTGGGCGGCCCCGACACGGAGGGGTTAAAAATAATACCAATATCTAATAAATACCACTAATAAGTTATTCATTTCTCATTGAAAAAAAGTTCAAATTTGAGGAAAGCATATTTAATTAAAAGTACCTACATATGTATTTCTGAACTTAAATTATTTAAACTGATGTTCTACAATATACTGTTGGCTTTCTCTCCAACCTTTGATTTGCCCTAGGGTTCAAACCTGTGGTGTTTCTCAAATCTATGAATGCTGGTTATGGAGGTTTGATGAATCCTCATAGGATCCTGTTACAAAATAATCAGTTAGCAAATAGTTAAGTTTTCAGAAATACATTATTACTATATACCCAAAATTGCTTGACCCATGCACTTGTTCAACATCTTGTTAGTCCCAGCCCGTCTGTTGACTTGGCTACTCTCTCTCGGCAAAATTGTGATCTAATCCAACGTAAAGGCACTCATCTGTATATTCAATACTAACAAGGCGTGGAGCAAGGCACTAGTGTTCCCCATACTCACTGCCTCCCTTCCCCCCCAGGCTGTGGCGCTGAGCCTCGTGCCGCTGTGCATTGTGCTTTGGGCGTCATCACCGCCTTCTACGACACCATCTCCGCCATCACCGGCACATCAGAGTTTCACCCACCCTCATAGACGCTGCGTCGGGGAGATGCTCGGCCGAAACAGTTTTTATACATTTTTATGACATACTACTGTGTAGAACATGACTGTATGTATGTATTTCTTCACTTGCCCACAAATTTATACATAATACTATTTCATTTAAGACAAGTACAGTACATGTCTAAGTTGCCTTCCCGTTGCTATTGTACACATGAATCCTGTTCCTCAGTTATAGTGAGTCTGTAACATCAATGAGTCCTGTACCAACTCATTAAATGTGAAAATACAACAATCAGTGGTTTGAACTTAAAATAAACAGCCCTTGAGATGTCATAATTATATACTAATGGTAAACCTAGGCAGAATTCCTATTACAATAACCCTCATGAAAACTTCCACGGTTTGTCAGTTCCCTCTTGAGCAGCCAAACTACACTCACACTTCATAGTTTTCTAGCAAAGCGGCACGTGGCAGGATCAGTCTCCTCAGGGAAGTGGGCTCAACACACCATGTTATTGTCTATGAATTTCTAGCAGTGTTTTGCAAGACCTTACATGGCAGTTGCTGATTTATTATACAACTACCATATATACAGACATTTGCAAGTAAAGAATAACACTATAGAGATAAATCTGCTGCCTAGGATCCAGCGTGGTATAGTCAATAAGCCTTAAATCCAACCAGTTTGTGCTTTGGATGTAAGAATAATGTCTGTATTTGGTCACTGTGTAATGGAGAAGTGACTGCCGTGAGGGTGATGGGATGCGTGAAGGAGTGGAAACAGCAAAGCAAATAACTAATGAAGGCTTATTCAACTTCTGTGGATAAATCTTATACAATTTTCTGAAGTCAAGTCTTTTTATACATGGCATTATTCATTATAAGATCTTTTATGAATGTTAATTTTAGGTGGTATCAAAATATAGTGATGGAGTAATGGGATGTTGGTAATGTCTAGAAAATTATTATTAACTGCGTATTCAATTTCTTCCCCACTAGAGGGTTGGCATTAGGAGCGCCATTTTCAAAAGTGAATTTAGCTTTTTTGACGAGCATTAAAATCTCAGGAAATTCTATCGCCACCAACAGTTAGTTACGATGGAGATTCATGAACTGAGCTTCCAATATATAGTTTTGTCTTACGTATCTTCCAATATTTTTTTCCTCGTAAGTAGTTTTTGAACGATAAATATACTTTGATGAATTAATATTTTACAATGTTATAAAAGCCATGTTGGTATACTTCATTTGTGTCCATTGTCTGATGGGTTAGGATAGCTCATGCACGGTACAGCAAAGAGTGTTGGCAGTCACTGACACATACTTGACCAAACAAAACAGCACCATATGTAATGTATATCTTATCATGATTTACTTGACCAAACAAAACAGCACCATATGTAATGTATATCTTATCATGACTTAAGCCCGGGTCCCAGTTTGAGGTAATGGCACCACCGCAACCCACGTTACAGAAAATTGCCTTCTGGTTGACGCTGGAATTTTTTCGCGTCAACTCACGTAAGCGACGTTAATGCCTCGTCGGACAAAGACGGCCACTTCACTTGTCAGGGTGACTGGCGTGGGCTGACGTAACAATTTTTTTAATATTTCAAAAAATCGCGCCACATTAGGAACAAGGCCTCGTCAGCCCGTGTTACCATAAAATTCAGGAAAAATACCAGTCAACGCTGGTTGACTGGGTAAAAACACGACTTCCGGAATTTTATGGTAACACGGGCTGACGAGGCCTGGTTCGTAATGTGGCGCGACTTTTTGAAAAATGTATAAAATTGTTACGTCAGCCCAGGTCAGTCACCCTTGACAAGTGGCGTGGCCGTATTTGTCTGACGAGGCATTAACGTCGCTAACGTGGGTTGGCTCGAAAAACTTGCCGCGTCAACCAGGTCGGGCAATTTTCTGTAAACGTGGGTTGACGTGGTGCCGTTACCTCAAACTGGGACCCGGTCTTTAAAGTGATGTATTTTACCCGGAGGTCGTTAGTAATGCTGAATGACAAAGGCGAATGACTGACTGCATTATCTTGTCTTTTAAATTATATAAAATTAGAATAAATATAATAATCAGGGCAGTGCATCATGGTATACACTTGTGTTATACTTTGCTTGTCCTCGTCATTACTTTACATTGGAAGACAACACCCTAACAGTTGAGGACAGTGGCTACAGGTTATGACTTCAGTGTACAGCCAAGAGAAGGCCGATCAGTTTTGTTCATGTGTTCCTTGAGGTTACGTCATATCCAAAATTAAATATGTTCCACAGAGGAGAAACCAATATGTTGCCGTACCTGTTTTTGTCTGTGATAAGAATACCTCCATGCTTATTTCTAACTGATTTACGCTGTTTTTTAAGTTTTGTTTTTCTCCCTAGCGTTGCATGGTGGTGGTG
This sequence comes from Chionoecetes opilio, assembly GCA_016584305.1. Lineage (NCBI taxonomy): Eukaryota > Metazoa > Arthropoda > Malacostraca > Decapoda > Majidae > Chionoecetes > Chionoecetes opilio. Next base: position 166,741 of record JACEEZ010006817.1, read on the forward strand.
AGAATTTTTCCTTTATCAAACATCGTTCCATTGCATTCATTCAAAGGTTTCATAAAGTACTTGATGACACTTAACGGCCTTGTTCAGATCAATTAAACTGAAATTCATGTGCAATTCGGAAAAAAATCATTTACGCCAAAAGGTCTAATGTGACTAGTAATGTGTTAATTATAATTACTTCAGCATATCGTAAAGGCAGTTCTGTTAAGATTCATCACAACCTAAATAACTCTATGGTAGAGAAAGAAGCTGTTGGGCAAAGGATTCTGAAATAAGGTCTTTACTGAACCACCTATTCTGACAAGGCTGACATGGAGACGAAATAACATATCTCAGCTGCAGCAGTTTTAATGACTAAACGCCTACATTATCTCTGGCCGGGAGCCTTTTCATCCCATATAAAGTGTCTGCAAGGTCCCTCTGTGTCAAGTTCAATTGTGTGTCAAAGCCGGGAATGTAATAATGTATATACTGAAGTGGCCAAATATCCCCTTGACAATTGTTGACTTGGCCGGACCGAACACTGGCATCCTAGTCACCTTGGTTCTTCATAGCGTCACCCTCATAAAGAAACTGCCTCATTTATCGGCAATATCTGGACGTTTGCCTACATTAATTCTTCATCCTGTGGTGCACCTGTTGGTATAGTCGCCAGTGTCATGTGTAGGGTGTGCGTGGTCTAAAATATACAAGGATAAACCATGCATTGATATAAAATTAAGAAAAAGAGGAAGTTTTTTTAATTTCCGAAAAGTAGAAAAAATGACTTAAGGCAGTTTCTGTATGAGTGTGACGATATAACCTCTTGATTTAGTTGTATACAAAGCTTCAACAAATCCTCATGTACATACGACTGTAGGAGTGGTTGCCGGGATGACCGCTGTGTGTAAAGATCGAGTTCTATACTGCCATTATACAATAGCATAGAGTTGAAATTTATAAGAAATATTTACGTTTATTTGATACAGTGTGATCATGTTACTGTTGTAGTTGTTCACTCGCCCTTAACCCCTTGAGACCCAGAGTGTAATTTCCATTGTAATTTGGGAACTATTTTTAGTGAATGTATTGTAATTTGGGAACGATTTTTAGTGAATGTAAGCAATATTTTATAGATATGGCTTTTTTTGTATCCTTGTCGACTAACTCATTTGGTATATTCAGTTACTTTTCCTAAATTTATGGCTCGACAACATATTTTTTTTTTTATAACAAAGGAAAGGTCTAGGTCTCCTGGGGTTAAAGGGATTTCTTGCTTGTACGTGTTTATGAATATGACTTGTAACCATGCCATGCTTTTCTTTTATATTATATGATTAATTTAGTCATAATGATGAGTCACAAAATATATGTCCTGATATTCAGCACTTGTAAATTGTATGTACATTTAACATTTTTATCCATAAATGTGTACAAATGGGGCCAGACGCACTGTGGCCATCAAACACTGGCAAACACCTCATGACTGGCTACATTTCCAGATGAACACTCAGGTGACTTTGGTGGACGAAACTATTTTTTCTGGTGAGTTTTGATGTGTTTTGGATTAATATTCTAACCGTTTCTGTCGCAATTGTTTTTTTTTTTTTTTAGATTTGCAACAAAAATGACACTAAAACAAATTGAACTTAACCGAAACTATACCTAACCTAACCTTTACCTAACTTTAAAAAAAATAAAATATTTGCGACATAAATGGTTAGCAGATTATTCAAAACATCAAAACTCACCAGAAAAAAAAGTTCCATCCACCAAAGTGAATTCTGTGTTCATCTGGAATGCTACCCCTGACTGTAGTGGAATAAAGTAGATGCCAATGTATAAAACCATACATGAGCTCCATCAAACAATATATAGTTTTGTTGCATTCTTATCAAAAGTACCACTGTTAACCTGAGCCCGCCATTGGGCATCAAGAAGGCCTCATGGTCCTGACTCGCCGCCTCATTTCCAGGATTGATCACTTCAGAAACAACAAAAATGTAGACAGTAACATGTTTTCTAAGCTTCCAAATAAATTTATGCAGCAACTATACGTTTCACTGACCCTTCACTTACTACTGAACGGACTGACTATGTGGGAAACCTTAGTATTGATACATGGAGAGAAGGTAAAAAATATATATCAAGTATAGATCCAGCTCTGGCCCCTTGGCTGGGCTCAGTTCTTGCGGCTGGAACTGGCAGCGGCCAGTTCAGCAATAACTCTTACGTGAAACCATTAAGGGCTGTCTATTCAAAAGTTGTTTTACAGACTCGTTGATTTTGACAGCATATTCAGTTGAATGCTCAATCCGAAAAATAGGAGTGTCGCAATTACTCATTACAGGTAAAGGCTAATACTTAAGGCGTCCTACGCAAAAGTTCTTGACGACCATGTTTGACAGCACTACTGCATGCAAATTAGTCAATCGATAATATTTAGAGTAGTATACACTTTGGTGGAACTGGTTCCAGGGTCTATGGTAAGCGACAGCGAGCAAAGCTCGCGTCAATAATCAAAAATCTAGGCCCACCCTAGCCCAGCCAGAGATTTTAGATTTACAGGATAATTTCAATTATTGAGTATAATGATATAAGATTAAAAAAATGCATCACAGTAAAGAGGCGTCCCTGCCCGGGAGAATGCCTCTCACACTGCAAATAGTCAGGATGAACTATGAGAGTGGTGACGAGTGAGGGCCTGAATATGCAGCAGCATAGTGATTGACGTTATGTAGAAGATAACTAGCAGGAGAACTCAAATCACAGTAAGCTCTCCTCCTCCCTCCACTCACACTATAGCACCGCCAGGAAATTTTGACTGGGGTGGCCAAGGTTGGACACTGATCTAGTGTGGGGTAGCATTACTAGCCATGGCATAGACATTTAAAAGAAATGGTTGAATTTTCATTAAACCTGTCTCATATCTGGGGTGGCCAATGAGATTTTACGGCCACCCCCTAGACCCGCCACTGCCCACTCATTCCTCTCACTCACTCACTCTCTCCCTTTTTCTCTCTACTTATCTTAAACTGCAGAAATATGAAGAAAAGCAACACAACAAAGCGTTGTTTGGCCAATAATCACCCCCTTCCTCCTCCCAGCTGCCTGCCCTGCCCACACGCCCTGCCACCTCGTCGCCTCGCTCTCGACTGTCGCTCGTACAGGATAACTCCAGGAACTCAACACTGCTTCGAAAGTTCGAAACACTAAGCCTTTCCAATATTTCCTTCCCACGCCCTTGCCTGTTGACCTTTGACCAATAATTCTTGACGTTATCAAAAGTCATCAAACTTATCTAAACGTTATCTAAGTATCAAATGTTAATAAAAGTGCGTTAGTAATAGTGTTGGTATAGTTTTGAAGTATTTTTTTAAAGCTTATATTGATAGGGTTCGTTAGTGCTTCGAACTAATTAACAGCCGCGCAGAGGATTGTGAGTAGGATATATATTTATTTTTTTTTTTTTTTTTTTTTGCTACGTAGTTTGCGGGTTGTTAAAGGACTGGCTGATTGCTTTGTTACTAATAGATGCCTTTATTAACAAAAGTTCTCGTAAAATCGTGAAGGGTTGTTGTTGTGGGCACGTCTTGATCGCGGGCCAACTCAGCTTCTAAAGGGAGACGCCTACGAGAATCTCCTAACAGATTACATCCCCCAAGATCAACTGACCATCTATCATCTATTAAAAGGCAATTGATCTAAACTTCCCTTTCCTTACCTACGTGTATAGAATAGGAACTACCTCGTGTAGATCTCGCGGCCTCTTGTAGCTTCCTTAATTTTCTTATGTTCTTATGTAGGTGTGACAGAACGATGACACGCCAACCATCAGAGGACCTTTAATCTCTATAATATATGTCTCTGTCTATATATAATATGTATACTATATAAGAACATAGACGAAAATAAGGAAGCTACAAGAGGCCGCAAGACCTACGGGAGAGCGGGGCAGGTTGCATTGAGGGTAGGTTGCATCATTGCCTCTAACTCGCATGTTATCACACGTACATCGTCTTCATACTACTACTATAAAACTACTACAACAATAATAATAATAAAAAAAGTTAATGCGAGTTAGAGGCAATGATGCAACCTACCCTCGATGCAACCTGCCCCGCTCTCCCCTACACATCCACTTTTCATCCCCATCCATGAAATTATATAGCATTCTTTTAACGCTCCCTAATGACTAACTACCTCCAGCACTAAC
>JACEEZ010006817.1:175935-205935 GCA_016584305.1 Chionoecetes opilio
ACGTATACTTCACAGCCTTTTTCTTGTAATTACATCCGGTGAAATAACTATTAAAAGACAAAAATTCAAGTCGGTGTCATTGTGTTCTATTGCTTTCACTTCTAAAGGTGCGTGCCTCGTATTACTGTTCTCAAAGGGTTATGCGAGGAAGTGTTAAGGAAATTGAAATAACATAAATCATTAAATGCTCTCTCTCTCTCTCTGTAACACACACCTATTTTCCCTCTCGTCCTCCATTTCTTATTTTTGTTTCCAGTTATTTACAAACCGACATCTTTCACACCAACGGAAGTCTCAAGATCTTTCCCACCTTCAGTGAATTCGTCAGCTACCTGGTGACGCGTGACCCCGGGAAGTACGATCCTCACTGGAAGCCCGTCGTCACGCAATGTGGAGTTTGTCACGTGGATTATGATGCTGTCTTGCTAACAGAGACCTTCAACGAGGACTTGCGTTACATCATGGCGTAAGAACAACAGACACTGGGGTTAGAAATACTCCTTATGATGAGACCGAAACGTTCAGGATACTTAAAAAAACCACCGATCGTGTATTGGTTTAAACTGCTCCTTTACCACCCCAAAATATAGATAAAAAAGAGGGAGTCAGTCAGAAACGTAGGATCTGATTAGAAAACAGAACCATTAGAAATCAATAATTTTATCCAGTCTATATATGTAACAAGCGTGATGACAGATATTAGATATTAACCTTTGATATTATAGATATTAACCCCTTCACGCCCAGATTTTTCCTTTGCTATAAAAAATCGTGTTGTTTCCCATAAAACTACGAGAAGTAACTTAAAATACCAAATTAACTAGTGGACAAGAATACTAAGCAGGTCATATATATTAAAATATTGCTTATATTCATTAAAATTGTCTAATGGTACCCAAATTACAATGGAAATTACGTTCTGGATCTCAAGGGGTTAAGCAACGATCATGCATTTATTAGTATACTAGCCGCAAAGCCGCCCTCCGGGCGGACTTTTTGGCTAGCTCCTGCGGAGGGCTATTGGTGGGCTTTCGGCCCACCAAACACAGACTCTCCAGATAGCCCCTTCTAACTTTCCTGAAATCATGGATGTAGAAATGTATGTATTAACGCCAACCACACCCCCCATCCCCACACCCACAACCCCATTCCCCATCACCCCCACCCATTCACTCACACCATTACCCATCACCCTACATCAAGGTTTCCTCAATGGACCCGTTTACTCACACCTAAAACACGGAGTATTATAAAGCTTTGGGTGCAATATAGGCTACATATCACTGTACTCATATTCTTTTTGCTGAGAAATGCACCATAAATGAAATATATGGCCTTTTTGGGGCCAAAATATCACAACACGGCGGAACGCGCTGTGATTGGTTGTGACGTAGTAACTGCAGACTCAGATCTCGCCTGATCAGTTGATCGGCTTGTTTTGGCTCAGCAAACCGCAATACCTATCTATGCATTCAACATGTACCAGACAAAAAGAACATATTATGCTTGTTTTGTGCTAATGTGCAAAAACACCACAATTAAAACTCCAGAGAATTGTTCATAAACTATGCCTAAAGACAAGAAAAAAGAGGAAACAGTGGTGGATGTCTGCAATGCGTGATTTCTCGATGAAGGAAAATTCATACTATTGCTGTGAAGACCATTTTGATGTATGTATGTACTTGTGCATGGATAAGTAACTTGCAAATGATATGTAGCTGTGGGGCTTTAGCTGAGCTGTGATAAGTTGCGGGAGTAGTATGCAGTATGCAAGGCTTTTGAGGTAGGGATGAGACAGGCTGGGTTTTTCATGTTAAGTATACAACACGCAGTGAGTTAGGTAAAATTCTAGAGTCCTTTCCCGCCCTTATTAGAGTGTTTTTTCCTCCAGACCTTCACAGATCCCTTCAGATACCTCTGAACTGTAATTATAAAGTGGGGGGGAGATGCCCCCTTCACCCCCCTCCCCTCCTTAACGACCCCCCTGGACCCCTCAAAAATATAATATGTTTAATATTACTAATCTAACCTCACTATAACTTAACCTAACCTTATCTCACTAATAACCTCATAGCGAGACTCCCATAAAAAAATAATTACTAACCTAACTTTGTAAAATTATAGTTTTATTTTACTAACCTAACTAACCTTACTAACTTGCATTACCCCTACTACTGCAAGATGACCAGTAATCCTCCTTCAAGTGATGTAGTAGGTATTCACTGTGGTTTGTGAATAAAGTAAGTTGTAGTTTATAAGGAAAAAGTGGATAGACAGAGATAAGTGGCCCGTGACACCAGACAAGTGATGACTTCTGGGATCGGCATTTCTTATAGGGAGCTTAAATGAACCTGCAATGACATATACAGCTAGACAGATAGACGAACTCATAGAGGAACAGGTAGAAATGTATGGTTAGTAAAGGTAGTAGTGGTGAGTAGAGTGACGAAGGGTGTATGTTTTGCTTATGTGGGGAAAGAAAGCCATACATTTCTACCTGTTCCTCTATGAGTTCGTCTATCTGTCTAGCTGTATATGTCATTGCAGGTTCATTTAAGCTCCCTATAAGAAATGCCGATCCCAGAAGTCATCACTTGTCTGGTGTCACGGGCCACTTATCTCTGTCTATCCACTTTTTCCTTATAAACTACAACTTACATATTCACAAACACAGTGAATACCTACTACATCACTTGCAGGAGGATTACTGGTCATCTTGCGGTAGTAGGGGTAATGCAAGTTGGTGTATTAGTAGGTAGTACATAATAGTAGCGGCCGCTTCACAGCTGTTTTGCTCTGTTGTCTAAGCTAGTGACGTCACAACATGGCGCCAGTCGTTTTAGAGCGTATACATTTTCCTGTACTTAAATTGGCTGTATCATCAAAAATACTGTTCACATAGAAATATCAACATCACTGCCCAACTATATGAGGCTTGAAGATGTCAAATCAATCCTTACCTCAAGTAGAGTAAACGGGCCATTAGAGAGAACTGCAACTCCGAAATGCCAGTGGTCGCTGGCAGTTTTAACTCACAATTTGGTGAAAAGTTGGTCAACTTGAAAGAAAAATATGGGCTTATTCCACTGCACTTAAAACACACAAGTATAATATTAAGAACGATTTTCTTCTATATGTATATTGTATAGAAGCCTGATTCTGTAAAACACTGTATATAACCAAATAACCATGGAGGTTATAGTTGAGGAGGCGAGGTAAATGCTACTTTATGATATTATATAGTCAATAACGAATGTTTAGAAGTTATCTATACCTAGGCAGTCATATTTTCCTGTTATTATTGTGTATCAATCAGATAGAAAGCCTGGAAGTGCAATGAGTCGACGCGTGAAGTCGTAATGTTTTGATTCAATCTCCCCGCCACAATCTCCCCGCCCACCACTCCCCGCCGCGGCGTGTCGCCTCCACAATTATAACCTACATTGTCGCAGCAACAAGCCGATTTCGGCATTCTTTATTCTTCGTTTTTCCAAGGCATTGCTGATTGTATTTTGACAAGCGTTTGCCAGACGCAGCAGTACTGTCTTAGAAAACAGTGTGAACATCGCCCAAATTTTACATGCCACAATATACATGTAAAAAATATATTAAGCTTTGCTACTCGAGGCGAGCAATTTGCATTAAATTGCTATTATAGAACGTTCCATCGTAATGCATGTCATCCATATAATTAGTAGAACAACAGAAGAACTATATTTTTTGGTATTCAGATGCGGTGCATCAATGTTTATCGCGAAATTAATTTATGAAAAATATTAGTCGCGGAGCCAAAACACAGTAGACCAACCTTTGAGTTAAAACTGCCAGCGACCACTGGCATTTCTAGAGTTTCAGATCATTGGAATTCTCGCAACCCACTTTTTTTTTTTCACAATTCGCTAATAGGCTGCTAAAAAAAAAGAAAAAAAAAAGTGATCGGATCATCTCATAAATGGGCTTAAAACCTTCCCCTGCTCGAGCCGGTTCCAAAAATGTGCCATATGAGGGGATTCCGTCACAGGGGGCGGCACCTGGAGCGGACACACACACACACACACACACACACACACTTTCGCTTATATTATTAATAACGCCCACCAAACACAGACTCTCCAGATAGCCCCTTCTAGCTTTCCTGAAATCATGGATGTAGAAATGTATGTATTAACGCCAACCTATTCACATCACCCCCAACCCATTCACTCACCCATTACCCATCACCCCCCACCCATTCACTCACCCATTACCCCCCCCCACCCATTACCCCCCCCCACCCATTCACTCACCCATTATCCATCACCACACACCCATTCACTCACCCATTACCCATCACCCCCCATCTATTCCCTCACCCATCACCCATCACCCCCCACCCATTCACTCACCCATCACCCCACACCCATTACCCATCACCCCACCCATTCACTCGCCCATTACCCATCACCCTACATCAAGGTTTCCTCAATTCTCGCAACCCACTTTTTTTTCACAATTCTCGCTAATAGGCTGCTAAAAAAAAAAAAAAAAATGTGATCGGATCATCTCATAAATGGGCTTAAAACCTTCCCCTGCTCGAGCCGGTTCCAAAAATGTGCCATATGAGGGGATTCCGCCACAGGGGGCGGCACCTGGAGCGGATACACACACACACACACACACACACACACACACACACTTTCGCTTATATTATTATAGATGTGACTGATATGATATTTTTGAATAATTTATAGTTTCACCCAACTAACGATTTTCTGATGCGCCTTATGCTTTTCTGGTGTGTTTTTATGTGTTTTGAAATGAATCTGCTAACCGTTTCTGTCGCAATTTTTTTTTTTTTTTTTTTTTAGGTAGATAAAGGTTAGGTTTTTTTTTTTTTTTTTCTTAGTTAGGTAAAGGTTAGGTTAGGTTAGGTATGGTTAGGTAGGTTAGGCGAGGAATTGGGTTAGGTTCGGTTAGGTTTAGGTTAATTTTTTTTTGTTGTTGTCATTTTTGCAAAAAAAAAAAAAAAAAAAAAAAAATTGCGACAGAAACGATTCATTGCAGATTCATTCAAAACACATAAAAACACATCAGAAAAACATAAGGCGCATCAGAAAATCGTTGGTTGGGTGAAACTATAAATTGACCATATTTTTTCCCCTAATTGACAGAATGACTGGATTAGACAAGGCTTTGGACCCATCCATCACCTCACAGGATCTACGCGTCAACAAGGCCGAGACAGACACCCGCCAACTCCTCGCCTCCTACTACTCCACACTGACACCACCAGTCCTCCAGAAGCTCATCGAGATCTACCTCTTAGATTTCAAACTATTCAATTATGACCCTAATGAAATATTCAGGTACATCTCATCTAACAGAACCCAACGAGGCGAAAAGGTCGATGAAACACGAAAGGTTCACGTTCACAATAGGAAAAAGTGATCCCTCGTCTGTGCATGAATCACACACAAAAAGGAAAGCAAAGAAAGAAAATAATTAACACTACCGAGGCAATGCAGGTCACAAGAGGAAGAAGAGTGAGATGCACGTAAACACTACTAGTCTCATTCCTCCCTATAAACAACATATCATATCTCCTAAAGTAAGGATTTGCGAGGAAAGCTCACAGAGAGAATGCTTCATAGGATCCAATAAGGTAAACAGAAACCACACTCCCAATTCCAATGATCTGAAACTCTAGAAATGCCAGTGGTCGCTGGCAGTTTTAACTCAAAGGTTGGTCTACTGTGTTTTGGCTCCGCGACTAATATTTTTCATAAATTAATTTCGCGATAAACATTGGTGCACCGCATCTGAATACCAAAAAATATAGTTCTTCTGTTGTCCTACTAATTATATGGATGACATGCATTACGATGGAACGTTCTATAATAGCAATTTAATGCAAATTACTCGCCTCGAGTAGCAAAGCTTAATATATTTTTTACATGTATATTGTGGCATGTAAAATTTGGGCGATGTTCACACTGTTTTCTAAGACAGTACTGCTGCGTCTGGCAAACGCTTGTCAAAATACAATAAGCAATGCCTTGGAAAAACGAAGAATAAAGAATGCCGAAATCGGCTTGTTGCTGCGACAATGTAGGTTATAATTGTGGAGGCGACACGCCTCGGCGGGGAGTGGTGGGTGGCGGGGAGATTGAATCAAAACATTGCCACTTCACGCGTCGACTCATTGCACTTCCAGGCTTTCTATCTGATTGATACACAATAATAACAGGAAAATATGACTGTCTAGGTATAGATAACTTCTAAACATTCGTTATTGACTATATAATATCATAGAGTAGCATTTACCTCGCCTCCTCAACTATAACCTCCATGGTTATTTGGTTATATACATAGAGACGTGAGTTCCCAATGTGCAGCGTCCCTGTGCATTCGGTCAACGGTTCGAGTCCGCCTAGTTCATGCGGCGCTTTGTATAGTCAATAACCTTGTAGTTGGTACTTGCAAAGTGTCTAGATAGGATGAAAATCTTATCTTATCTGGTTATATACAATGTTTTACAGAATCAGGCTTCTATACAATATACATATAGAAGAAAATCGTTCTTAATATTATACTTTTGTGTTTTAAGTGCAGTGGAATAAGCCCATATTTTGTTTTCCAGTAGACCAACTTATTATCAAAAAAGTGAGTTAAAACTGCCAGCGACCCCTGGCATTTTGGGTTCCAGTTCTCTCGAATTGTGTAGGGAGTTCTGGTCCTAGTGTAGAATAATACCTAAATATTCTCCGTGCCATCCAAGCGCTAAGCAGGTCATAGAGTAAAGTAATGAACGGCTGTCACTAGAGCAGCAACACGTCAACACATGTAGCAATGCTTAATGTAGCGTTTTACCTTTGCGCGTAGAGGCGAACAAGAAAGTAATGGCAAACACTAGAATAATACCGAAGCACGTGCCTTACCTGTCAGCGGGTGGAGTAGAACAACAGACACACTCTTCCTAGCGTATGCAGTCTTGACGCGGGCTTTACTGTTTCGGATGAGTCTCAGTCGCTCCATCTGTTGTTGTTTGCGTCTGCGTCATCGATGTTTCTCTTTCTTAGGTTCCTCAACACAGATGATCCGTCTCTTATTTTCTTCTTTTTTTGTCTTCCTCCTCTTCTTTCCCGTATTTCTATCTCCATGGGTGAGCTGGCAGAGGAGTATTTGATCAGTTGATGGTCGTTGGCTGTTTGGGGGTGGTTGAGGCACTGCGGCGCACGGCTCAAGCGACAGGAATAATAGCTGTACTATTTTGCTGGGCACGTCGATCGCAAGGGAAGCAACTCGGTACACAGCACAGTGCGATGGCTTGTCTGTAGAGCAGGATGGAGCTATAACTCAGGGATCAAAATAACGTGCCAGCACAGTAGAGCGAGGTACAGTCCGCCCTGTTCCGACCAGCAGTGGTTAACAGACTGCCAGTGGTGTTGGGGTGGGGCCCGGTGGGCGGGGTCACGGGGTGGGGAGCTGTTGATGCCAGGTCTCGTGAGGTCGTTTAAGTCAATGGCTATATACAAGTCTATATACATACATACTATATACTTACATATAGTCATTGGTTTATGTTAAATTCACTAAAGTTTTAAGAACATAGAAAATAAGGAAGCTAGAAGAGGCCGTGAGACCTACACGGGATAGTTCCTGTTTTCTGCAAACTATAGGCGTTTCACTGCCAAACTTAGCAAATAATGAGTGAAAAAAACCCCCACTCCAAAGACCTGCAAGTGGAAAGCCTGGCATGTGCACCCGTGATTCCCTGAGGTGCGACCACTCTTTCCAGATTCCAGTGTATTATATGAGAAAACAAATATTCATTGAGCTATACCCACGCTCTTCTCCCTGCTACTGCCACTCTGGGATACTCTGAAATAAGTTGGTGAATAATAAAAACAAAAACATTCTTCAAGGATTTCTTACTTTAAAAGTCTGAGCTTGGCCTTGTATTGTGTTGACATTGTACAGCTGTTCTCAAGTGTGACGGAGCGGCATTTTTTACCGCAGGAAAATCATGTGTAGGCCATCATGCAAATATATTCTAACCAAGGATAATAATTTATACAGATATATTATCCCTGATTTTAACCGTGCTAGTCCTGGTAACTTGCTTATAATGCATGAGGCTTTATTGCTATGAAACTGTATGTACATCATATTAATCATTGTTTATTATGTAGCCATGTAAAATGCCACCAGTATTAGGAAACTGTATACAAATAGTTAGAAATAAATACTTATTATGCAATGGTGTCATCAGCAGCAGTTCAGACTCGTGTCTACGTTCTAAATATATGCTATGTCCTCTACCAAAACCTTAACTACGTATTCGCGCTACGCTGACAAACCTTCACAGACTGTGATACCTTCACCGTCTTGTAATAAGTTTCTTGTAAATACAAGTATTGAGGATAACTTCCTTGATATTAATGATTATAATCAAAGATATGACATTCTAGATGCTTTCAGTTATGATATTTTCAGTGGATGTCAAAAAATTGCTGACACGGAATAGTTCAAAAATAATACTTGATTGATATTACAATTGATTGTGTTTGGAGGAGCTACCCTTATGAATCATACCTCGTGTACAGCTTACCGTGTAATAGTATAATGATTTTCTGTGAGTTGTAATATGTTCTGAATATGTAATAAAATACAAAACATATGCACGATCATGCTTTGTGCATTTGTCATCACTACACACACACACACACACACACACACACACACACACACACACACACACACACACACACACACATACATCCTTTGATCCCATTCACTCACTTTGGTCTCGTCTTTCTAAATGCTTATCAATACTGAGTTTCTGCATGCGACTAAGCACACATTTACCAACTAATGGTTCTGTGGAAGCTGTGTAGCCCCTGCAGTAGCTACTATAAGATATCTTAACGAAATGTGAAAGCATACTGCCATGTATGGAGAGTACCTGGGCAATGATATTTAACCATGTTTGAAAATATAGCTAATATGGAGAAAATTATGCTATGCAGTTTTGTTTCAAGACACTGTTTGACGTGTTTTACTCCTCTACGTCCTGTAAAGAAGTGTGTACAGGTGACCAGGCCACATGCGATGGCTAGATGGCCACTGATGCACTGTACACAATCATGCTGGAGACAGATAACTATTTGATTCACATCTGCCCCGAAATATTTAAAATTGCATATATATGTCACTACCTTAGACACACTGCAGATCTACATGTGCATTGACACTTCCTGACTGGCTCGAACCAATACTCGAGGTGTGTGTGTGTGTGTGTGTGTGTGTGTGTGTGTGTGTGTGTGTGTATGTGTGTGTATGTGTGTGTGTGTGTGTGTGTGTGTGTGTGTGTGTGTGTGTGTGTGTGTGTGTGTGTGTGTGTGTGTGTGTGTGTGTGTGTGTGTGTGTGTGTGTGTGTGTGTGTGTGTGTGTGTGTGTGTGTGTGTGTGTGTGTGTGTGTACTCAATAGATGTTTGTCAACTTTAAGATTTAAAAAAAATAATAGATTTACCTATATCATCGTTAATTTAGAATAACGTGCTAGAACATTTGTAACGATGCACTGTAATACTTGAGCACTATTTAAGAGTACAATGATATAAGTACATGTCATATTACTCATTAGGTACTGAAAGTTGACAAAAATCTATAATAATTTCCCTAATAAATCAAAGCAAAATATGTGATTTAATCGAGGTGTTCACAAAATTCACGGCTCTTTTGCTTCCCATGTGTTTTACTCATTGGTTTCTGTGTCTCTTATTTGTTTTTTCGATGTGTTTCTTTCTCTGTATTGGCATGTTCCTTATGCATGGTGTTAAGTTGCATTCCAGCCCTAAAGCAGCACATTTATAGTCAGTCAGGGCAGTCAGGTGTTGTGTTTGTGGCAGAGTGGGCTCAGAGGTGTTCGGTGAGGCGCTCGCTCCACCGCCTCCTGAAGGGACTGAGGGACAGCATGACGGGCACGAGGATGGCGAGGGCGGCCAGAGCAGCGGCCTGAGTGTTGATGACGATGGCCTCGTTCTCCAGCCTCGAGTACGTGATTTCTTTGGTCTCGGGGTCTCTGTGTTGTAGTAAAGGAAAAGGTTAGTAGTACCTTTAGTCGTTAAAAAGGTTAATTAAAGGTTAAAGGTTAGTAGTAGTAGTTAAGTCTATTTTTTTTAACAATGCAAAAAATCCTGCCCCCTTGCTGCTTACTGACTGATATTTGATGCCAGGAGAAGGGAATACTATACGCTTCTTCTTAATGTCAGTTGTATTTTATCATAGTTAACCCTATTATCAGGTTAACATAGGCATCATTTTTAGCATGAGACCTTAAGATAACATGGAATTTTTGCCTTGTTAAAAAAAATAGACTAGTAGTATCACGGCCTCTTGTAGCTTCCTTATGTTCTTATGTTCTAGTATAGTCGTTAATTAGTACACTGCATAGGGTGGTCTCTCAACTTCCTTAGCTCACCTGTGCACCAACCTGGAGAAAATAAGAACATAAGAAGAACATAAGAAAATAGGAAGCTACAAGAGGCCGCGAGACCTACGGCCTCTTGTAGTTTCTTTATTTTCTTCTTATGTTCTAAAGGAGTACTACAGGAAAGCAAAATTGTCTGTACTGGGCCATGTATTAGTCAAGTGAGGCCTTCCTATTCTATTGAAGAATGTGTTATTAATGTTACAATAATTTCATCTCTTGTCAACTGATATAAGAAAATGTTTACCTTGAAAAAGATATAATTTACTGTACACTTATTGGAGAGAGATAAAAAAAAGTTGTATATAATTCCTTCTACCAATTGAAAAACACAAAAGCTAAATTCAAAATATAAAACTCTGAATGAAACTGCCTTACATTTCCTCTTCCTTAACTATCAATTCCTCCAACAACCTTTGCACTACTACAGACCCGTTGAATTGTCTTGATTCTGATGAAATTGATAAGTTTTCTGATGCTACCTTCCTTTAGTTTCACTGTCACAATAACAACACAACTAAAACCTATTATTCTGGAAGGAAAATCGTAAACTGTTGACGAAAAAAAGCCGCAAGTGACTGGCCAGGATTGAGAGAATAGTGCAGAGTGAGTTTTCTGATGCTATTTTCCTTTAGTTTCACTGTCACAATAACAACACAACTAAAATCTATTATTCTGGAAGGAAAATCGTAACTGTTGACAAAAAAAAACCGCAAGTGACTGGCCAGGATTGAGAGAATAGTGCAGAGTGAAAAGTGAATAATACTTCAAGACAAACAAAACCAAATTGCACACACACACACACACACACACACACACAAGCACATAATAAGAAAAATGGCAGACTTACCACAATTTGACAGCACAACAATATCTACAAGGGATGTTACATATTTCGCAGCTATGCCTCTGCAAGATATCCTTCAGAGGAGTACTAATCACCAAGATCAGTATATCAAAAAAGTGTTCTATATCTTATTAGTAGATACAATGAACGTTTGAAATTTCCAGAGATGTTGCATAAATTATTCTGTATCATGTTTTATTCACAACTCATGAAAAAGACATGCATGATTCTTTTGAGCTCAGGACATATACACATACTTATTTGATCATTTATTTAAAAATACAAACTATAGATTCTGTAGTATAAAAAGTCAGCAGTATTCTAACAACACAGCCACAACAAGGGTAGATAGGCTCAACATGTAGATTCATTGACACCTCAGTCTTTCTCTTGGTTTGCTAAGCCAGTGTTATGTACAGCGCCGGGCACACAGCACGTGAAGGGACATGCGAAGGTGCTGGTTTGTCATGACACACTGTATTCATAACTCAGTGACAGATACTTGCATTCCCAAAAATGTAAAAGGACAATGCATATGGAAAATTTGTGTAGTCTACGTATGTTGTAGAAACTTAAGCAAAGGAGCATTTTGTATGAGTAGGTGCATATATATATAGGTTTTCCAAGGCCAAGGGAATAGAATCTCTTTTCCTTGGCATATATATATATATATATATAAGTTTTTCCAAGGCCAAGGGAATGTAGAATCTCTTTTCCTTGGCATATATATAGGTTTTTCCAAGGCCTACGGAATAGAATCTCCTTTCCTCGGCCTTGGGTTTATCTATTCGTGATCTTTATAGTAATAAGTCTTTTGTGTCATAACATAGTGCGAGCTGGAGGGTGCATCAATAATAGCCACAGGGTGTCTGCTGCGAGCATAGCGGGAGGAGTAGAGAAGGAAGCCCATCAGAATGGCCAGTCCCGCCAAGCAAGTCGCCTGAGCGTTGATCAACCAAGCCTCATCCGGCATCTCAGAATATTTCACCTCAGCCTTATCGCTGCAATAGGTGAAGGAAAACAATGCTTTAAAGACCATAAGTGATGACTTCCTAGATCTAAAACTGTATACATGTGCTGCTTTGGGGCTGGAATGCGACTTAACACCATGCATAAGGAACATGCCAATACACAGAAACACGTGGAAAAAAACAAGAAAAAAACACAGAAACCAATGAGCAAAACACATAGGAAGCAAAACACATAAACAAATCAAGGTAGTGGTTAATACACAACACTTGAGTGAATAAATGTATTGTCCTGCTCTTTAAATGTCCCATCCCTTTAAATACCTTGCCAGTGATCGTGCACAAACAATCGCATGTGGTGGTGCATGTGAAATATTTTAACTGGTGCACTTACTGTCAATAACACCATAGTCGTCACTGCACTAATTGCCAGGTGTCATATAGTATGAATTTTAGCATCACTACTGAGTTGTTTGTACCACTAAAGAGGCGCGCACAGTAGTATATATTATGTACGTGTCTTCAGTGGCACATAAAAGTCTGTAGTGATGCTAAAATTCGTAATATTCGCCTATAAAATGAGCCTGGCGACATTAGTGCAGTGGGTGTTATTGGTAGAGAGAAATACAAAACATGGGCATCAACAGTGTACTATGATTGATCCTTTCCCATTGATGAGTAAAGCCATCAATCTGCTTCACAAAGTAATCTCAGTGCCTTACCTGAGGGAGAAGAAGGCTTTCTCAGTATAGCCCGTGACCGCTGTGGCGATGGCTAACATGAAGGTGATGATGCCGAAGGTCGCATGGACGGGCACGAGGCCAGCCCGGAACTTAGCCGTGCCCTCCTCGCAGCACAGCAGGATCCAGAAGCTGAAGAATCCAACCACAAGCTGCAAAAAGGTATTATGAAAGATATAAGAAAATAACGTTATCCTCGTTATATTTCTTCCCCATGGAACTTTCTTGAAATTTCCTTACGAGAAGGCCACACTAGAAGTCTCAATTTCCCTTTGGCCTAGTCATTGTAAAGTATATTTTCTCTCTCTCTCTCTCTCTCTCTCTCTCTCTCTCTCTCTCTCTCTCTCTCTCTCTCTCTCTCTCTCTCTCTCTCTCTCTCTCTCTCTCTCTCGGTGGGGGCAAGTTACTTTAATCCATCGCGGCCAGAACACTCAACATATATATCAATTTTATAATAATAATAATAATAATGCGTGCATGATGTTACCTTAAAATTTAAATCAAAATCTGTTTTTAATACATATATGGAAAATTTCAAACTTAAGTCCTATAATGAATATAAATAAGTCATTCTAACATTCTAATAATTCTATAGGCCGAGCACTACCACACTTAATGCCTTACTCATATAAGGATAATATAATAATACCATATAATGAATACAAATAAGTCACACATAAGCACACACAAGCAAGCCAGAGGAAAACAAACAGATGGGAGGACGCAGGTGAGGTCAACAATGAGAGAACTTAAACATGTACCGTAGATAACACTATAGTCGCCAGTCACTTCCCACTGCACTAATGTCGCCAGGCACAATATATCACGAATTTTAGCATCACTACAGACTTTTATGTGCCACTGAAGACGCATGCACAATAGTTTATATTATGTACATCACACTACATGTCTTCAGTGGCACATAAAAGTCTGTAGTGATGCTAAAATTCGTAATATATTGTGCCTGGCGACATTAGTGCAGTGGCAAGTGACTGGCGACTATAGTGTTATCTACGGTAAACAAAAAAAGCAGCAGCATTCCCGAGGAGCCAAGCCGGGCATTAGGCTCACCGTGTGCGTTACCTGCAGCGCGAAGAGTCCCACAGTGATGAGGCCGAGCCAGGAGTGCAGGGAGTACAGGTTGGGGATGGGCGGCACTCTCAGGTTGTGGGAGTCAAACACGGTGATCGTCCCCACCACGATGCACGGGACAGCCATCAGGTAGAGGAAGGTGTGCAGGATCTTGGCTGTCAGCTTGTTACAGCATCGGTACAGCCGGTACACCAACATGGCTGCGGAATAAGAACATAAGAAAATAAGGAAGCTACAAGAAGCCGTGAGACCTACACGTGGTATAGTTCCTGTTACTTAACACTACCTACATCCACCTTTCATCCCTATCCATGAAATTACCCAGCCTCCTTTTAAAGCTCCCTATTGACTCCGCACTGACCACCTGACGACTGAGTCCATTTCATTCATTTACCACCCTATTTGTGAACCATTTTTTCCCTATTTCCTTTTTAAATCTACGCTTTTCCAGCTTGAATCCGTTACTTCTTGTTTTACCCTGATACTAGCCGTAAGAACTTTTCCTACATCTCCTTTATTGTATCCACTGCATCATTGAAGCTTACCGTGGCCCATGAAGAAGATGAAGCCAGCGACCATAAGAACGGGATGGAAATTGAACTCCAAAGACACATTCTCGCGCCAGGCAAAAGCCCCCCCGGTAGTACACCACCCAGAACAGCACCAGACTCAAGAGGCCGAACATGAGGATCTCCGTGAGGAAGACCAGGAAGTAGAACACCAGGGAGGACGTGGTGCCCATCTCGCCCCCGTAACTCTCACGGTGCGACCGACTGAAAATACAGGACGTTTATATATCACAACGACTGAAAATACAGGACGTTTATATATCACAACGACTGAAAAAAATACAGGACGTTTATATATCACAACGACTGAAAATACAGGACGTTTATATATCACAACGACTGAAAAAAATACAGGACGTTTATATATCACAACGACTGAAAAAAATACAGGACGATTATTTATTATAACGACAGAAAAAATACGGGACGATTATTTATTATAACGACAGAAAAAATACAGGACGTTATTTATTATAACGACTGAAAAAATACAGGACGATTATTTATTATAACGACTGAAAAAATACAGGACGATTATTTATTATAACGACTGAAAAAAATACAGGACGATTATTTATTATAACGACAGAAAAAATACAGGACGATTATTTTATAACGACAGAAAAAATACAGGACGTTTATTTATCACAACGACTGAAAAAAATACACGAAGATTATTACAATATTGTGTGTAAATAATAAAATGTAAATATGTAATAAATATGTATAATAAAATATAATATGTAACTGATAATCTGTTGCTTCAAAAGTGAGGGTGATGTTGTATAATGAACGTCTGTTACATCAAAAGTGAGGTCTATAATATTGTATAATTAACATGTTACATCAATAACATTTATACCACCTCAACGCAGCTTCTGTCAGAGTAACTAATATATTAGTTATATTAGTTACTCTGGCTTCTGTTACTCACATCAATCGCATTTGAATACGTACACAAGAATATTAGCTATTGTGGATATGCTCATCAAATAGAAACTAGAGCATTTTCCATAGCTGCAGACATTGTTACGAAAAAAAAGACAAATGAAGAAATAAAATTTGATAAACAAGCAAAAATACTAAATGTGATCAAACCAACATATCGAAAGAGTACATGAAGAAAAAGAAAACAAACATATTCATCTCCTTGACACACACACACACACACACACACACACACACACAGAAGAATGATACTTTAACCATTGTTCCTCCTGGTGCACTGACAGGCTTTCACTCCCCATGTACTTTTTCCCAGCAAACTGAAGTAAGCTCGTTCTAGTGATTTGTGACAGGGCGGCGGGGCATGGCAAACACGAGAGAGAGAGAGAGAGAGAGAGAGAGAGAGAGAGAGAGAGAGAGAGAGAGAGAGAGAGAGGAGAAGAGAGAGAGAGAGAGAGAGAGAGAGAGAGGAGAGAGAGAGAGAGAGAGAGAGAAGAGAGAGAGAGAGAGAGAGAGAGAGAGAGAGAGAGAGAGAGAGAGAGAGAGAGAGAGAGAGAGAGAGAGAGAGAGAGAGAAGACAAGCAGGTGAGGTAAACAATGAGAGAAGTTAAGCAAGTATACAATCAGAAGCAAACAGAAGGTAAACAAAAGCAAACCAGAGGAAGAAAAACAGGTGGGACGACACAGGTGAGGTAAACAATGAGAACAGTAAACATGTAAACGAATGAAACCAAACAGAAAGTAAATAAAAGCAAACAATAGTAAAGCAGGAGAAAACAGGATGGTGGGGACAAAACCTAACCTAACCTAACCTCCATGTGTGTGTATGTGTGAAGGGCGTTTTAATTGGTCAAGGTCAAACAACCCTTATACCCCTCCCAAACAACCACACTTAACCCCCTCCCCTCAGTAGCCTACCATGACCACACCAATCATCCCTCACCAGTGTTCACCAACTTCCCCATCTAAATTTTCATCTTGTCCTAAATTCGTTCGCCTTCTTTGATTTCTTTCCCTTGCATCACTCTTAAAATCTCATTCTTTCATTCCCTCAGTTCAGTTCAGTTCAGTTCAGTTCAGTTGTTGGTCGGGAGTCTGGCCTTTCAGTTCAGTTCAGTTGTGGGTCGGGAGTCTGGCCTTTTTCATCGGCACTCCCTGACGTGTCTCTTCTTGCTGTCTGGGTCTTTAGTTAGTTGTCTTCTCTTATTGCGTCTTTTAGTTTCTTTCTCTTTCATTCCTCTTATTTTCTCTGGTCATCCAAAAACTGTTGATTGTTCTTTTTGCTTCTTCCACATTCCCATCTTCAAACAAATACTCCCCTAGGCACCATTTCCTCTGTTCCAAAAAAGTCTATTATAGTTCCTCCTCTCCACTCCACTCCTATTTCTCACAGTTTCAAGTCATTTCCTTCAAGCGTATACATTTATTTTCTCTCCTCTACAAAATATTAAGATTAGCCGGCAGAGGATCACCATGAAATAAGCACATTACGTATATCATGCACGATTAAATAAAAAAAAAACTTGCTTCTTTTCCACCTACTAGCAGGATAATTACGAGTAAATGTGATTGTGTGCGTATATAATTTTTTTCAGAGAGAGAGAGAGAGAGAGAGAGAGAGAGAGAGAGAGAGAGAGAGAGAGAGAGAGAGGGAAGGTGTGTGTTTCAGGTGAAGGAGGGAGTGATGTATGGAGAAGGAGGAAGGTTAAATGTCTTACGCCCTCAACATCCGTGATACAATTACAGGAAAGGAATACTTTTCTTCTCCGGTAGTTGCACCCGAGTCTCAGAACTCTCAGCCTCCCTGACACTGAGGTGATGGTGATGATGATGGCTGACACTGATGATGATGGTGATGATGACGTGCTTGTGTAATGTCGTCACCCAACCCCTCGAGAAAGATATAAAGTAGTAAAATATGATAATGATGATGATGATGACAGTTACAAGGATGATGATGACAGGTAGGGGACAGTCAACATATAGAGAAGGAATACAGAAAGAAAATGAAACAAGAAGACAAACAAGGAAATCAAGATGGAGGGAGGAAAGAGTTATTGAAGTAAATGTTTTCACAATCTTCACGACAAAAGGTCTTCACAATCGGATGGGAGACGAAGAAATCTCTCTCTCTCTCTCTCTCTCTCTCCTACTTATATACCTCTCTCTCATATACTTTCATACTCCTCACGAGATAGTATATAGATAACTTTATATATTATCCTTGAGCACGACCCAATGCCTCCTCTCCTTCCAAACACCCTCCTCTGTCTGCTCAAAACAGCTCATCCACAGCTGCACTCGTGAACACCATATATACAGGAGGAGGGGGAGGAAGGTCAGCGGTCATCAGGGAAGCTTCGAGGACCCGCCTGAAGGGCCAGCTGTTTGCGGTCTGACATTCCTTGAAACCTATTACGTCCTTCTCTTTTCACCGCCTCCTTCCCCTCCTCCTCCTTCTCACCCTCCTCCTCCTCCTCTGACTCCTCCTCCTCCTCTGCTGCCTCCTCCTCCTCCTCCTCCTCCTCCTCCTCCTCTTTTTACTTCCAATACTCTACAGGAGGAGCCTTCAACTTTCTTATTCTTTTACCTCGAACACGTAGAAACTATAGTGGTAGAAAGTAGTCACACAAGCAGCCTCGTTTGGCCCAGTATATAGGACTGTTGCTGTCTGCTCTTCCTTTGTATTCCTTTGTACTCCCTTAACCAACATTCTTCGCTGAGTGGATAGTCACGACCTGTGGCATATAATAGGAGAAAAAAACCTGTAGGTATACTTTTTTCGCGCTCCAAAGTACGAGTGGCTGAAAAACAGAACCTACTCAGATTTCTTGATAATATTTCTTGTTGCCGTTGAAAAGTATGCTAATTGTTGAACCCAAGGTCAGTTTTAGAGACTCTAGACTCTAGAGACTCTTAGAGATTTTAAGAGGCTCTATAAGTGACCTTGCTTGAACCCTTGCCTGGCGACCCTGGTACAGTATCGCTGCAAGATAAACAGGGAGGAAATCAGAAGCTCAAGCAGACACATCGTGAGACCTTCCTCGGGTGAACAGGCTTTACCTTGCCTCCGGGGCTCACATGACAAGGCAGGAAGCATGAAATTAAGTCAACAATGCGGTACACCTTGCCTCCCACGACGCTCCTCCATTGTCTCTGCCCGCATATGACAGGCGGCATGTCTACTCTAGCTCTGCAACTGACTGACTGACATAAAGAAAAAAATGCAGGAGATGAATTAGTAATGGAAATACTCATGGTTATCGGCTGCAATGTTTTTAACCCTTCGAGGGACTGCAATACGTGCCTAGGATGCACGTCAAGGCAGACAAGAAAGAATAAGTTACATTCGAGTACATTATTTTGGTCTTGGAAGCGCTAAAATTAACCCCCAGATTGGTCAGACTCTTTGCCACAAACTGGCAAATCCGCATGTTGTTTTAATGGATAGATTTATTAAACCCATGATAAAAATTGCTACAGGATATGTGATATGATATATATATATGAATCACAATTGGTCAAGGAATAAACTTCAGATGAATTGAAACTGTTTAAGTAACAAAATTAATCTAGATTGATTGAGCACCGTAATTCGCATTCCTAAGAAAACAAAATGTGCTCTGCCAGGGGAAGCTGATTGAGAGAGGCAGCGTGAATGAAGTAAGACTAAGAGCAAAGGTGAGGTGGCAGTGTGGGTGTGCAGGGCAGGCAAGGGGAATGAGGCAAGAGGATAGGTATGAGAGTGAGGCTAATTTACATCTTTAATTTTTTTCTAATAAACAGACATGAGGGAATAATTTACTGAACTGCAAGGGAAAGCTGATTGAGAGGCAGCGTGAATGAAGTAAGAGCAGAGGTGATGTGGCAGTGTGTGTGTGTGTGTGTGTGTGTGTGTGTGTGTGCGCGCAGGGATAGGTATGAGAGTGAGAACATAGCCATGGCGGGATGAAAGCGAGAAGAGCGTGACCATCGAATGAGTAAGTTGAAGTTCCCAGAAGCGTGGAGGTGACTGGAGGCCAAACCCCACCCTTGCCTTGTCTCCCCTGGTCTTATGTTATTATGTTCTCCCGCCGTCCTTGCCTCTGTCTGCCGCCCCTCCCACCTTCCAGTCTCCCTTCTCTACCTCCTTCTCACCTTCCAGTCTCCCTTCTGTACCTCTCATTATCCCTTCTATACCCTCCTTCTCACCTCTCCACCTCCCATTCTCCCTTCTCTACCTCCCATTCTCCCTTCTCTACCTCCCATTCTCCCTTCTCACCTCCCATTCTCCCTTCTCACCTCCCACTCTCCCTTCTCACCTCCCATTCTCCCTTCTCACCTCCCATTCTCCCTTCTCTACCTCCCATTTCCTTCCCTCTCTTCACCTCCCATCTCTCCCTTCTCACCTCCCATTCTCCCTCTCTACCCCATTCTCCCTTTCACCTCCCATTCTCCCTTCCTCACCTCCCTCTCACTCCATCTCCCTTCTCACCTCCCATTCTCCCTTCTCACCTCCCATTCTCCTTCTCACCTTCCCATCTACTCCCTTCTCTACCTCCCATTCTCCCTTCCTCACCATCCCATTCCTCCCCATTCTCTCTCACCTCCCATTCTCCCTTCTCTACCTCCCATTCTCCCTTCTCACCTCCCATTCTCCCTTCTCTACCTCACCATTTCTCTACTCCTCTCCTTCTACCTCCCATTCTCCCTTCTCTACCTCCCATTCCTCCACCTATCTCTCACTCTCCCACTTCTCCCTTCTCTACCTCCCATTCTCCCTTATCTACCTCCATTCTCCCTTCTCTACCTCCCATCTCCCTTCTCACCTCCCATTCTCCCTTTCTACCTCCCACTTCTCCCTTCTCACCTCCCATTCTCCCTTCTCTACCTCCATTCTCCCTTCTCTACCTCCCATTCTCCCTTCTCACCTCCCATTCTCCCTTCTCTACCTCCCATTCTCCTTCTCACCTCCCATTCTCCTCCCTTCTCTACCTCCCATTCTCCCTTCTCTACCTCCCATTCTCCCTTCTTCTACCTCCCATCTCCCTTCTCACTCCCATTCTCCCTTCTCACCTCCCATTCTCCCTTCTCACCTCCCACTTCTCCCTTCTCTACCTCTCATTCTCCCTTATCTACCTCCCATTCTCCCTTCTCACCTCCACTCTCCCTTCTCTACCTCTCATTCTCCCTTCTCTACCTCCCATTCCTCCTTCTCACCTCCCATTCTCCCTTCTCTACCTCCCATTTTCTCCCCTTCTCTACCTCCCATTCTCCCTTCTCACCTCCCATTCTCCCTTCTCTACCTCCCATTCTCCCTTCTCACCTCCCATCTCCCTTCTCTACCTCCCATTCTCCCTTCTCTACCTCCCATTCTCCCTTCTCTACCTCCCATTCTCCCTTCTCTACCTCCCACTTCTCCCTTCTCACCTTCCCATTCTCCCTTCTCACCTCCCATTCTCCCTTCTCTACCTCCCATCTCCCTTCTCACCTCCCATTCTCCCTTCTCACCTCCCATTCTCCCTTCTCTACCTCCCATTCTCCCTTCTCTACCTCCCATTCTCCCTTCTCACCTCCCATTCTCCCTTCTCACCTCCCACTCTCCCTTCTCTACCTCCCATTCTCCCTTCTCTACCTCCCATTCTCCCTCTCACCTCCCATTCTCCCTTCTCTACCTCCCATTCTCCCTTCTCACCTCCCATTCTCCCTTCTCTACCTCCCATTCTCCCTTCTCACCTCCCACTCTCCCTTCTCTACCTCCCATTCTCCCTTCTCACCTCCCATTCTCCCTTCTCTACCTCCCATTCTCCCTTCTCTACCTCCCATTCTCCCTTCTCTACCTCCCATTCTCCCTTCTCACCTCCCATTCTCCCTTCTCTACCTCCCATTCTCCCTTCTCTACCTCCCATTCTCCCTTCTCTACCTCCCATTCTCCCTTCTCACCTCCCACTCTCCCTTCTCTACCTCTCTTCTCCCTTTCTACCTCCCATTCTCCCTTCTCTACCTCCCATTCTCCTTCTCACCTCCACTCTCACGCTACTAGCAACACATCTCACCACCACCCAATCTCACCTTCTACTTCCCACTTCCTCTCACCTCCATTCTCCTTCTCACCTCCATTCTCCTTCTCTACTCCATCCCCTCCACTACCATTCTCTTTCTCTACACCTCCATCATCTGTCCCTCCACTCTCCTCTACCTCCATTCCTCGCTTACTACCTCCATTCCGCTTCTCTAACAGTCACATTCTTCCTTTAACCTCAACATTCCTACTCTTTTCTACGTCATCTCCTTGTATACACAAACCCCCACTCCCTACTACACACATCCACTCCCTTCCTACCTCCACATCTCCCTTCTCCACCCCATCACTTTCCACCCCACCCTAAAAACTCCATGTCTCTTTTACTTCCTATATCTCCTTCGTATCACCAACATTTCACTTCCTCTACCTACCATTCTCCCTTCTCCACCCTCCCTCTCACCATCCCCACACCCTCTACCACCCTCACTCTCACTTTTACTTATCGTAGCCTACACCTGCATTCTCCTTCACCACCCGGACGAGCAACCAACACGCAAGCACGAAAACACTCCTCTCACACTCTCTCATCTCTCATCCCTCTCTCTCTCTCTCTCTCTCTCTCTCTCTCTCTCTCCTATCGACGCCCGCCATACCCTTCCTGTCATCTAAACACGCCAAACTCATTGTCCTGTCTTCCTGGAAACAGACCGTCACCACTCAGGGCATAGCTACAGGAGAAGGAGACATAGATGAGTGCCTACCATAACAAAGAGAATGGAGATACACAATTTTGATCACTTTAACCTGAAAAAAGGTCCTGGTATCTGTTATTCCTATGTATTCCTTTGTATTACCAAAACACACACACCCACACCCACCTACCCACACACACATCCACCCGCCCACCCACACACGCCCACCCACACACACACACACACACAAAGAAACTCAGTGTCCGTGGATTTACTATAGACAAGAACGTATCACAGGCAGATGAATTTGAGTTTATGTCCTGCTGATTATTTGTTTAGTTATTAGTTAATGGTCTACTGATTAATTAATTTCCCATGTCTCTATCTTCATTAGGGGCATGGTATCTTTTTCTAATTGTTCTCTTACATGTAGTTTGATTGTTAGTAGTATGTAGTTGAACAGATACCCTTGTTTTAGATCAATATGTCTCCTGGTATCTGTTATTCCTAGGTATTCCTTTGTATTACCAAAACACACACACACACCCACACACACACCCACCCACCCACACACCCACACCCACACATACACACGCACACACACACACCCACACCCACACCCACACATCCACCCACCCACACACACAAACACACACACACAAAGAAACTCAGAGCACAGGCCGCCATCCATGATCTTCTATTACAGGTATGCTGCCAATCCCTGTTAGTTCCGGCGGAAGCAGACACACAAACCGCCCGCCCACTCCCGCCTCGGCTCACCCAAAGTAACTCCTATAATGGCCTTGTAGGTAAGTCAACTAAAGTAGGGGAGAGCGGGGCAGGCTGCATCATTGCCTCTAACTCGCATGTTATCACACGTACATCGTCTTAATACTACTACTACTACTACTACTACTACTATAAACTACTACTACTACAACAATAATAATAATAAAAAAAGTTAATGCGAGTTAGAGGCAATGATGCAACCTACCCTCGATGCAACCTGCCCCGCTCTCCCCTACTAACTAAACTAAAGTACAGTAAAACTAAACTAAAGTAACTCATCATATCAGTAACTTTCATCCACTTTTTTAAACCACTAATATCAGTGACTTTGATATATTTTTTAAGCAATCGATAACTTTTTAATATCAGTAACTTTGTGCTCACCCATATGTAGTGTACCTTCCATCGGCACGCTGATTTCTCGATGAATTTTTTTTGTTTTAATTCAAGGCTAAAATCTCCATTAGCTCTCTCTCTCTCTCTCTCTCTCTCTCTCTCTCTCTCTGTGTGTGTTGTGTGTGTGTGTGTGTGTGTGTGTGTCATTTTCCACAAGGTAGCCACACTGATGACTTCCCCATCACTATGCTCACCACCACCATCACCATCACCACCACCACCTACCGTCCTCACATCCACACTGGAGAGGGATATCAAAAAGATGATTACACTTCCTCTTTTCAATCATCATTAGTATTTTCTTCCTCTTTCTATTAATGTTCTCCATCATTCACCTTCCAATACACCAGACAAAACTATCATCCCAGCTCGATTAGTCCTCCTCCTCCAAGTCCTCCTCTTCCCTCTATCCTCCTCCTCCTCCTCCTCTTCCCTCTATTACGAAGCCAGATTCAGTCTACCTCATACACTTATTTCCGTCATAACTTCGTCAGGCAGTACACAGTGGCGGATCTCTGGCCTAAATAAGAGACTCAAAAAGTATATATATAATGTTATGTTAGCATGGTGTGTAGGTATATGTGTGTGTGTGTGTGTGTGTGTGTGTGTGTGTGTGTGTGTGTGTGTGTGTGTGTGTGTGTGTGTGTGTGTGTGTGTGTGTGTGTGTGTGTGTGTGTGTGTGCGTGCGTGTGTGTGTGTGTCAAAACAGAGTAAGAATAAAGTCAAGTCAGCCGTGCATGGTTGGCCTATTTGCCTTACTCAAGACCAATTGTTGAACCTCATCCGCCGATCAACAGACCTCCTCCCAAACACACACACACACACACACACACACACACACACACACACATATATACACACACATACACACACACACATGACAAAATTATCTCTCGCTCTCTCTGTGTATTTTTCTATCTCTCCCTACATTTTAAATTTATATCTCTTTGCTCGTAACCATTCCAATTACTCTCTCTCTCTCTCTCTCTCTCTCTATGTCACTGTTTCTTTCTCTCTGTCTGTTTCTTTGCCTTTCTATGTCTCTGTCTTTCTGTCAGCCTGTCTGTCTATGCCTCTGTCTGTCTATGCCTCTCTCTCTCTCTCTCTCTCTCTCTCTCTCTCTCTCTCTCTCTCTCTCTCTCTCTCTCTCTCTCTCTCTCTCTCTCTCTCTCTCTCTCTCTCTCTCTCTCCCCATCACAACCCAGCCACCCATAACCCCAGCCTCGCCCACGTCCGCTCTTTATGGATTGTGCGGTGGCGCTGACTCACGCCCGCACGCCCATAAGGAGATGAAGCCAACAATGGGGAGACAATGGAAAGATAGAGGAGAGACAAGTCAGACAGAGGAGAGAGAGTAAGAGATAAAGAAGAGACAAGAGACAAGTCAGATAATCGAGGCACAGTGAACCGAGGAAAGCAATCGAGAAAGTGAGAATGAGATACCATGAGTTGCACAGAAAGTCTCGAGTGAAAGTTTGATGAATTGACAGATCCACGTGTAGGAAAAGACAGGCGTGAAATCGATCGTGTGTTGAAGAAAAGAAGAAAACCTCGAGGAGAAGAAAAAGATTGCAAATAATAGGAAAGCTCAAGAGAAACAATCTTTATATTAGAAATCAATTGATGTGAGTAGGCGATTGAATGATAATGTTGAAGATGTTGAATTGTTTGTTGAAGAAAACCTCGAGAAGAAAAATGTTGCAAATAATAGGAAAGCTTAAATGACACAACCTTTACGTTAAAATTTATGAAGTGATGTTGAAGTGTTAGATGTTTGAAGTTGAAAATTAAGTGATGTTAAGTGATGGTGGTTGGATTATAATGGTGATGGTGTTGATGATGAAAACTCGAAATGGAAATGAGAGACGGATATCATAATAGGAGGAGGAAAAAGGAGAAGAATGCGTAGGACGAGGAAGACAAAAACGAGAACAAGGAGAACGAGCACGAGATAGAGAGGACGAGGACGAGATAGAGGACGAGGACGAGATAAGAGGACGAGATCGAGGAGGAGGTAGAGGAGTAGGATTAAAAGGATAAGTTGGTGGAGGAGGTAGACGAAAATTTACGAAGATGTTGCAAGAATGATGAGGGTTTTTTTTTTTTTTTTTTTTTTTTTTTTTTTTTTTATGAGGCGTGAGATGAGCAATGAACTCTTCCACTGAGAAAAAAAAATCGGCGAGTAAGTATGTGTCTGAGCAGAACTCTTTTACTTCCTATGATATGAAAAGTATTCCTATGATAAGAGTATATGACCGCTTTCACCGAGGCATCAACCAAAGCCGGTGAGTTAGTATATGTGTGATCGGAACTCTTACTTCCTTTGCTAGCCTATGAATCTCAGTGACAATATTGACAGGACAAAGACTGAGCCGAGGATATTTCTTCCCTCTTTGCTGAGACTGAGCCGTGAGAACATTAGCATATGAAAGCCTTAAGAGATTGTAAAGGGCCACTTGGTCTACGCTAAGCAGCTCTTATGGGACTTTATAACCATTTCCCATCTTCATCTTTAAATGTATGTAATCTCTTCAGGTTACGACAGACAAATTACCAGCAGGACTTGAGGATGAGCTTTCCACCTCTCTCTCTCCCCGTTATCACCATTTCCATAAACTGGCTATTTCGTCCATTGCCGTTAAAGTATTGAGTAATATTTTTTTTTTTACAGAGATAATGATTTAGCGGTGAAGAATAAAACACCCTGTGGTTTGATTATGCAGGAGATTGTGATGATTTTGGTTCCCGAGTCTGTCGAAGAAAACTCACAATCTTGTTTTCGATATGATTCATGTGTATAATAACGGTTATGTACTCGTAAAAAGACATTTGATGGATGAACATGACATGACAAGCTTATCATGACAAATGAACTGTTGTGCAGACTTGAGGTGGGTTTCCATGATGACAGACCCATTTGTGAGTGACATGATAACGACATCGCAGTGGTTACAGCTGCTGCATTCATGGCGGGATATTTCTCAGCTTAAATGGAGGGAAGGAATTGTTAGAATCTCTCTGTTTTTCTCGCTGCATGTCTCTCTCTCTCTGCATGTCTCTCCTGCATGTCTCTCTCTCTCTCTGCATGTCTTTCTCTCTCTCTGCATGTCTCTCTCTCTCTCTCTCTCTCTGCATGTCTCTGTCTCTCTCTGCATGTCTCTCTCTCTGCATGTCTCTCTCTCTCTCTCTCTCTCTCTCTCTCTCTCTCTCTCTCTCTCTCTCCTCTCTCTCTCTCCTTGCATTACAGCCCCGTGAACCAGTAAGTCTGTCCGAGGAGATCAAGCAACCGTGACGTTAATACTTCAGTAAATCCCGAGACAAAATAAGATTAATCCTGACAAGATCTGCCAAGCTAAATGCACTTCCCGAGGCTCATAATTCTTCAGTGGTTTTCTTTCTGACGGACAAGACAGCTTTCTGGGACCGACTTGTTATGTAAATGTACCCCAGCGCTCGTGTGTGTGTGTGTGTGTGTGTGTGTGTGTGTGTGTGTGTGTGTGTGTGTGTGTGTGTGTGTGTGTGTGTGTGTGTGTGTGTGTGTGGTGTGTGTGTGTGTGTGTGTACGAATTATTTAAACACGTATGATATGCAAGATAAACAACTCTTTGAGATCTTGCGCCCCCCCCCCACTCTCTCTCTCTCTCTCTCTCTCTCTCTCTCTCTCTCTCTCTCTTTCTCTCTCTCTTTATTATTGATCATGGCGAACACACACACACACACATACAGTAACATACCTAACCCCGCACTTATCCCTTTAAACAACGATAACAAACATTTCCTTGCCTCTCCTCTCCGCCTCCAATTACACCTCCCTCCCACCCACCACCTGCCTCCTACCCCACCACCTCCTACCACCCCACCACCTCCTACCACCCCACCACCTCCTACCACCCCACCTCCTCCCACCCCACCACCTGCCTCCTACGCTGCAACATCCGCATTCACCCCTTCGCCTCATCCTCCTCACCTGTCCACTGACCTTGCTTACGTTTTGCGCAGTTTCATTTAATTCGCTCTCCCTTATTCACTCATTAACTCATCTTCACTCATTATATTTAGTTTGCTCATCAACCCAAACTCCCTCATTCACTCATTGACTCACCAAAACTCACTATTTCAGTAATTCTACCTACCCTCCTTCACTCACTCACTCATCTACACACTCACTTATTCTCCTCCTTCGCTATTCTCTTCGTAATCATATATTAACACATAACATAGTGCACCAGACTCTATCCGTACATATATGAGTAATAGCCTGGAACATCTCTCATGTGTGGGTTTACTATGGTTAACAACGTGTATAATATGTCACGTTGCTGCTACTACTTCCATTCGTTCGGCCTTGCTTACGTTTTGCGCAGTTTTATTTAACACATAACAGAGTGCACCAGTACTTATTCTTTAGACTCTATCCGTACCTATATGAGTAATTATACAACACAAAGGGAGTGACGAGTTTAACAGGACCACATATTACAAGAGTGAGTGCGAAGGTTTGTTTTTATCCCACCGCTGCCACCATTTGTGTACAGAAGGTGGGTTGCCAAGTAAACCTAGACGATCACCAGTAAGTACAGTCCATAATGACCGGAAATATCTCTCCTATGTGTGTGTTTACTATGGTTAACAGTGTGTAGAATATGTCACGTTGTTGCTCCTACGACTTCTACTTCCATTCGCTTTCTACACAATGACGGTCATGCAGTATAGGTTTCGTCATGGCTCTGTCTGGTACGTCATGTATCGGTGTGGTGAGGAGGCCAAGAGAGATGGTAGAGAGTTGGAGGCCGAGGGATGGTGGAGGGTTGGAGGGGAGGTAGGAGGGACGGCGGAGTGATGGTGGGGGAGAGGGTAGGAGGGACGGGGGAGAGGGATGGAACATGAGCGGGAGTAATTTTTTTTATAGAAGAGGAGGATAGTTGTCTCTTCTTTACCTATCCACACTATTCCTTCCTATTTCCATTAGTAGGAGGATGCATTTATGTGCTGTCTAATGCGTGTAGCAGGTTGTTAGCCACTTGCGTCAGGTAATTAAATATGTAATTAAAATAGATTAATAAGTAACGTGAGAACGAATACTTAGGATGTGTCACTGCACACTCAGCGGCAAATGACCTTCCCATTCCCACGAAGAGAGAGAGAGAGAGAGAGAGAGAGAGAGAGAGGAGAGAGAGAGAGAGAGAGAGAGGAGAGAGAGAGAGAGAGAGAGAGAGAGAGAGAGAGAGAGAGAGAGAGAGAGAGAGAGAGAGAGAGAGAGAGAGAGAGAGAGAGAGAGAGAGAGAGAGAGAGAGGAGAGAGAGAGAGAAGAGAGAGAGAGAGAGAGAGAGAGAGAGAGAGAGAGAGAGAGAGAGAGAGAGAGAGAGAGAGAGAGAGAGAGAGAGAGAGAGAGAGAGAGAGAGAGAGAGAGAGAGAGGGGTAGGGAAGTTAAGTATTATTAAGTCAGGGAATGAGGACGCAGACCCAGACAGACAGTGCGCGGATGGAGGCGTTAAGACCAATCACTGAGGGACCTTTCACCTCATGTAACCTTTCACCCCGTGTAATCATTGCCCCACGACCACCACTGTTCCCTGGTAGAGCACCTAGGCCTCTATGATGGGACCCTAGGTGATAGCTGACACGGGTGCAGGAGTGGGTATCCTTGTGAGGCAAACACCCAAGATTAACTGACTATCAAAATATAACTGAACTATTTAATATGACGCTAACTTAACTTCTAAAAGTCTATTGATCTAGCGAACACCTTCATGTCTGGGTGGCTTTGCACAAGGACCAGCGGAGCGTCACACCTCAGATTTTTGTATTTTTATCTTTCTGTGTTCTTTTTATTCTTGTACATCCCCCCCCCCCCCTTCTATGTAATCTCCTCACCTTTCTTTAATAAGCTTGTAAACTTGTCACACCTCCAAGGGACACCACCAACATTGATACATTTTCGTGCACCTTTACCTCCAAGTTCCTTAACCCCTTTGGGACCCAGATTTTCTATTTGCTATAAAAAATTGTATGTTGTCGAGCCATAAAATTACGAAAAGTAACTGAATATACCAAATTAGTTAATGGACAAGGATACTAAACAGGTCATATCTATAAAATATTGCTTATATTCACTAAAAATCGTCTAATGGTAGTCAAATTACAATGGAAATTACGTTCTGGGTCTCAAGGGGTTAATCCACATCATCCATAGACACTTTAAAGTAAGAGTATGTAGAAATGATTTATTTTATATTCATTATTCGAAGCAATCAATGAGGCAATGTTCTATATATCGAATTAATGACATATAGGGAGAGATAAAGTACCATTTTTCTTATATTGGCCCAAATTTTTAAAGATAAAGATCGGGGCATGTCCTAAGCAGCGCGTGGCCTCGGTGCTCATCTCCGTCGCATTAGCCCTTGAGCAAACTTTTAGAATACCAAAAGAAAATTGTTCATCTATAGTTCTATACTGTATGTAATGATACTATGTTCTATACTAT
>JACEEZ010006817.1:213435-215935 GCA_016584305.1 Chionoecetes opilio
GATGTGCGACATCGGTAGTACACGATGGTAAATGCACAGGAGCGCGCAGAGAAAGACGGGAGGAGATGAAGGACCAAGAGACACTTAGAGAGAGTGTCATGTACTTACCCAGGACCCTGTAACGGACCCTCACCTATAGATCACAGGTGTCACTATAGAAATCCAACCAGCGCCACCAACGGGCGAGGGCCAAGCATCACGACCCTCCAGAATGTGCAGGGCTAACCACCTGAGCCCTCAAGGAAACAACATAATAGCCTACGGCGCTATAGGCTTCAACGTAAAAACACAAAAAATATAAATACTCACGGTGAGTTGTGGTGAAGGTGTTGTGTTGTGACGTTATTTGACGAGACTAATTCTGCCGCTGACCTCCCATCCCACCACGACGACTCATCATGCCGGTCCTGATGCGAATGTTGCTGTTGTTGTAGTTGTTGTTTTAGTTGTTGTTGTCTCTCCAAGAAATCACCCCCAACCTGATTCTCCTCCGTCGGGAACTGCATCAGGCGAGGAGGAGGAGGTGGCGCGGGTGGGTCTTCGTATCTGAAGCTACTTACGGGGGAGGCGGCGGCACTGGAGGACATGGAACTGCTATGAGGAGGTGGTGGGAGTGGTGGGTTCGGGTCCTCGCTGGGCACGGGGAAGGGCGCCGCGGGGTGGGTGTGGTTAATGTGGTAGTCCAGGGGTAACACGGGCACGTTGTCATACTCCGACACCTTGGAGGAGATGGTGGAGTCTTTGTTTAGAGGCAACATTTTCATTATTTGTTCTTCTTTGTTTTATGTTTGAGCCTATAGCGCCTGTAGGCTATTATCTTCCTTCCTTAGGTTAAACACGGCGGCAGGGCTGTCTTTCAATAGTTCACTAGGGTTAGAAGTGTAGGTGTTGAGGTGTTCTAGATCAAGCACTTTACAATGTCCAGGCCCAGTCATTTATGCACGCACATGCACTCACACACATCTCCAATGCCCTTCCTATACACACACACGCGCACTGTTACTACGCACTTGCGAGTCACTTTAAGATATTCGTGTAACAACAAACATTTACAGCTGCACATAAATATCAGTGCTCACTCCATTTTCTATCACATTTCATAGGATTTTAGTCTTTATGCACGAATCAGATCCACCCAATGGCTAAAATGCGTGATAATCCCAACATTTCGCACGTCATTAAGACACTATTTGTTCCATATTCTTCTCACATGCAGGGAAATGCTGACGTCAGAAGTTTACAGAAATTTCAGAAATGCAGAAGTTTACGTGATTGACAAGTTTACGTATATGGGAATCACTTCGGCATGGTTAGAATCAATATTTTTTTCCATATTCTGTTCACAGGAAAATACAGACGTCAGAAGTTTACGTGTTTGGGAATCACCTCGGCATGGATCTTGGCATCGCTGTCACACTTGCAACGGCGGCGGCATCGCGGGCAAAGACTTCCTCAACCTTTCTGTTTACCTGATGTTCCGTGTGTTTCAGCGAGTGCCTGAGTGGTGGTGGTGGTGGTGTGGTAGTGGTGGTGGCAGTGGTAGCGATGGTAGTGTGGTGTGGTGGTGGTAGTGGTGGCAGCGATGGTAGTGAGGTGATGGTGGCGGCAGCAGCGATGGTAGTGTGGTGCTGAACTGGTGGTGTGGTGGTGGTGGCGGTGATGGTGATGGTGGTGGTAGTGGAAGTGGTGGTGAAGTGGTGGTGGCAGCGGCGATGGTAGTGCACATGTGGTGGTGGAAACTATCCTTGATTACTATAATGATATGCGCCGCCAATGTGATGGTGGCTCTGTTCTTCAAGGGAGTGTTGTATCAGGGTGGTGATCATGCTGGTGGTGTTGAGGCTGTTGATCATGTGGTGCTGTTCTCATCCTCCTCTTCATACTCCTTTTTTTGTATTCCTTCTAGTGAAACAAAGACGGTCGTCCTCGATTTTTTTCCCACTCGTGCTTCTGTAAAAAAAGAATAAAAAGTTTAAGATACAGGCAGCTACTTGTCGGTAAAAATATGAATCATCACTCACACCTAAACATTTACAGTACTACTACATGCGTAATGAAAATCCAGAATGTAACGTAAACATGTAAACGGCGTAAATGACAATCGCACTGCGTTATCGTGGATGAGGCGGTCTGATAATTCGATTGTCTTATTATATTCATTATCTTAAATATAGATGTCAGGAACGCTTCGATACCTGCAAGATCAACTGACCATCAATCAAATGTTAAAAGGTCTATCTATGTTAAAAGTCTATTGATCTAGGACACCTGTATACATGACATCGTTGCAATCACCCATCCTAGACCACGCCCATCACCACCTTGAACACACACTCAGTAATCCGAGACTACCTTAGCATCGCCTCTTCACCCCTCAACACGTGCTTCACACTCCTCTGCCTTTGTTTATCAGCCCTTCCTGCCTTCTTGCTCCTTCATCCACTTCATCTTCTTCCACTCTGCATGCACTCCACCTGAACCACTCCAACACCCACTCATC
>JACEEZ010006817.1:220935-248435 GCA_016584305.1 Chionoecetes opilio
TGTGTGTGTGTGTGTGTGTGTGTGTGTGTGTGTGTGTGTGTGTGTGTGTGTCATTTCACGCATTCATCAAAAACTTTCTATTCACATATAAAATCCGTGGATAGATTCATGAAAGTTCCGAAAATCATAAATCCCTGCACATTCTAGATCAGTGTTTCTTAACCTTTTTACCACCACGCCCCCTTTACCTAGTAGTGGGTCCTTGCCTCCATGCCCCCCCTTCACTGCTTTAACCAAGATATTTCAAAATAATCCTGTATCAGAAAGAAAAACTGGAAAAAATGCTTGTTTTTATAACGTTTAGAGTGTACATAATTATTCATGAACACCTTGCATATTTAAACCCAGCAGATTTAGTTAGATATAGAGGCTAGAAGCTAGGCCGCAGTGTCTAGTCCAGTCTACGGAGATAATGAAATGTGGCACGACGTCACCGCAGAGTTTACACCCACACTTCCTTATCTGTATCGACAAACGCTCACCCTCGTCAGCAAGCATACAATGGTTGATTGATACGTTGAATATGAAAAAAACCAGTCCATTTTCAATAGTGATCGTTTTTTTTTATCTATTCGTAACTCCAAGAGGAGAAAGAAATGACAATTATAATATTATGTTGTATGCCGTGTGCGCCGTGGAAAAGCGGCAGGCGATCTTAAGTAGAAGAGGTCACAAGAAGAAGAAGAAGAAGAAGCGGCGAATGTAAACACTGCCCCCTCCACCCCGGCAACCCGCTGTCCCCCGCCTCACCACCGCCTTCCTCAACAACACAGGGCAGCTGCCTCCCTTGTAATAGCCTCACAGCAC
Organism: Chionoecetes opilio; assembly: GCA_016584305.1. Lineage (NCBI taxonomy): Eukaryota > Metazoa > Arthropoda > Malacostraca > Decapoda > Majidae > Chionoecetes > Chionoecetes opilio. The sequence continues at coordinate 221,743 of JACEEZ010006817.1, forward strand.
ATCACCACGGCTCCTAGGATCTATCGTGGTATCCTCGCAGCCCTAAACAACACAGCGAACCCAGCCCCAGCGGCCCCGTCACCACCACCTTGGACCTGCCCACCCTGCTGGCGTCCACACCTCACCCCAGCACGCTGCCACCCACCTCACTTGCGCCCTCCTGAAGCAGTCAGGGCATCTACCAGGCCTGGATAACCCCACAGGACCTCCCCAGGGCTCACAGGACCCATCATGGAATCGTCGCAGCCCTAAACAACAGCAGACCAAGACCGAGGCTTGGCGGCGGTAAACAACACTCTAGACAGGTACGGTACGTCTAGACGGGTACGGCAAAGGTTAATATTCAGCAGGAGTTGGCGGGCTCCACAGCTCTTGCAGCTTACTTTTTCTCTATTATTTTCGGCTCATTATATTGTGCAGTAATTTTACTTGCGGAGACCAAAAATATGGGTATTATGACAGATGAACACCGAATTCACTTTGGTGGACGAAACTATTTTTTTCTGGTGAGTTTTGATGTGTATTGAATTAATCTGCTAACCATTTCTGTCGCAAATTTTTTTTTTTTTTTTTATTCTTATTTTTTTAGGTAGTTAAAGGTTAGGTTAGTTTTGTACCTGTAGATTAGGTTAGGTTCGGTTAGGTTCAATTTGTTTATTGTTTATTTTTGTTCCAAAAAAAAATTAAAAAAAAGTATTTGCAACAGAAACGGTTAGCAGAAACACATCAAAACTCACCAGAAAAAAAAAAAGTTTCCTCCACCGAAGGAAGTTCGGTGTTCATCTGGACTTTACCAAAATAGGACACATTTTTATATAAAAATAGCTAGGTTAGGTTACCTTTAAGTTTGGTTAGGTTAGGATAAGTTTGGGTTAGGTTTTGTTGAGATATTTAGGTTGAATTAGCATATCTGATGGTGTGTGATTGTCCGGCTGCCATGGCTGGTTGGCGGCCGCCAACTCCTGTGGAATATTTTCCACGGCAAATATATTGTCCTAACTTAATTGTTCTCACTTCTTGTGTGACCAATATCTCCTTTGTTATTCCCTGTGTTATCGCCCTGCAAACTTTAGTAAATATTCGTTTAATAAATACCACTGACTTCGAGGGCAAAATTGTATTTTCCTGAACAGTTTTTATGTGCTTTGGGTTAAGATTCACAAGACTAACTAATCAATATCTCCTAAACTAAACAATCTATTATAATCTACCTTGGAAAGGGTTCAGGGCAACTTCAACCCTCTTGGAAATTCACTAAATAAGTGGAGATATGTGTATCAGTTTTCCTAAATAAATTAGTAAAAATAATGCCTTGGAGTCTAGGCCACCATTGTTTTGCCTGTGCGTCCCCGCTCCTTGCTGGCGCTCAGTGATGACATTTAGCACATGTATGTGAAAATACATTTAATCTTGGCCAGTAAGCTATTGTCTTTCTGTGATGTGATTTCTTAAGCCAATCACATTAATCTATTCATATCGCCTTAATTTAAAGTTGAGCTTGGAAGCAGATTTTGAATCAGTAGAGAGAGATACTCGTGGCGGGTACACTTATAACTCACTCGATAAAGCAGTTCTTCAAATAGGAAGCATCTTAAACAGGTTCTTTTTTTTCAGAAGTACCTCTTCCCCCAGTGCGCCATGGCTGGGGGCGTGTGGTGCATGTATGTGCTGGGCGCCGGCGTGAGGCTCTGGCTCATGAACTCCTCCGGGGCAAGCGTCATTGCCAAGCGTGTCGAGTTCTCCACACCACTCAACTCTTGGAAGAGGGGTGAGTTTGCTATGAATATGATATGTGGTAAGTTTTACTGCAGAATAAATATGAGATGTAAGAAATCTCAATCATCTATAACCCCACTTTCTCAGTACGAAATGGCTGTTACTTTGTCAATGTAAACCAGGTCCCTGCTTGATGTGATGGATGGGTTCTTGTATTGCAGGGTTTAAGCTTTTTCAGAGTAAATCTTCACATACTTTTATCCTTATTTCAGTGGAGGAGGGTGTTTTCCTGTACTCTCAAGGCATACCAGTGTACAGTGGAGGGGTGTTCCATGAAACGCCTCTGTGTTTACTCATCAGCAGTTTTCTAATCAGGTAAATTTTGACATACTATTTACTAAATCATGTAGGTAACTGTAGTTGACTTAAGGTTTCAAATCTTTCAAAAATTTATATATAATATCAATACCTGTATAGCTTTATTGTACAAATTTTCTTTTTTACAATGCTGTGTTTAGCATTCAGTACTGACAAGAGTGATGTTGGACTTGCATACATTTCAAGTTAAGTACAAATTTCAGGAACCAATTATGTACTCAGGGGAGTACCTAACTGTACACTAATACAAGACGACAGTATCTGGAATCTCGTTTAAAGACTCCCATTTATATACATACGTATATATATTTTTAGGTCCTGGCGAGCGTATCTGCCGCTGCTGTTTGTGGCGTGTGACCTGCTCACAGCGGCGCTCCTGGCGGCCGTGGCGGCAAGTTACGGCAAAAAACAAGTGAGTGAACGTCATTTCATCAGCATCAACATGAGCATCATCATCCTGAATTACTCTGCTGTTGATGTGACTGATCATAAAAGAGAATTAACGTTCTGTTTTGTTTTCAGTCATAACACTCAGATACAATAGATTTCTATGTCATGACTATATATGCAGCGCATACTCTCTAACAGCTTGCCCAAATGAAATCAAAAGGTCAGGGATTGAAGAAATATAATCTTACTGAAACTCAAATCCCTTTGAATTGCCTTTGATGCTCACGTTGCTGCATTCTTGAATGACGATAAAATCATCCATCATCATAAGTTTAAGCACATAAGTATGTACACGTTAGGTTAATCGCACATCACATGCATGTGATAAATCATCATCCCATTCCCTTGAAGTGTGACCCATTCAATAGGATGCAAAGTTTTATCAACCACAACCAGGTTAAGGAATTCATTATGAAAAATAAAGTCATTTTGTTTGGGTGAGAAAAGTGAATCACATTGGGAAGTTCACTACTTTCATAAATACCAAGAAAATGACTGGGGATTCTATTCAACTTTTTATTTTTTCTCATACTTATATTTATTTATTTTCAATTTATTTATTCATTTATTAATTTTTCCTTTTTTTACAGCTTATAGAACAAAAGAAGAATGTGGACAAGTACTCCGTTGACTCCCTGCCGCTGCTGCTCACTTCTGAGTCGCTGTGGTCCGGCGTGGTGTGCGTGAGTGCCGTGTACCTGTTCTGCCCCTACACCATCGCCTCGTGTGTGGCCCAGACCACCACCGTGTTCGACAACCTGGTCCTCGCCGCCGTGTTGGCCGCCATGGTCAGAGGTGAGCGGTGGTTGGCAGCAGACTTGTGGTATTCATAAGGATGTATGTGGATTGTGGAAGCTTTTTTTCTCTGCATGTTTTTCATAGCTTGGCATTTTATGATTCAGAGTTTGTACTGTATATTGAGCCATTTTTATGAGAGCAGAGGATTAAACTCTTTTTAGTGACGAGTGTTGCCGTCTGCTTTAGTCATTGGTATTCGAAGGACCCCTCGCTTGAAGCCATCTCTCTGTGCTCCAGCCAATGTCACAGAGCTTATGAGTGAAGCGCTGCATGTTCCTTAGTGTGACATCTGTTACATCAAACTCCCAAATGAGGGTGGCTGTGGCAGAAGGGGGTAGGATCAGATCAGGGTATTCGATGTCATGGCGTGGCAATTTTGAAGGGTTGGACTCAACTCTCCCATGCTCAGACCCCGTGTATGTCATGTAGAGGTGGCAATACATGTTGCCTCATCTTATGAAAAATGCACTCAAGTTCCCATCTTACAAAAAACACTAGTTGAAACCGTCAAGCAGTGCACGTTTTTGCAGTGATTGCAGTTCAGTGGTTATAATATTATGAAATGTGCATCAGCAAAAGTACTTATTTACAGCATTGCCATATGTTATACATATTTCTTTAATATATAGTTCATTTGCCATGGTTTATGATGACCTAAGTCATCATTACCTCCGCCAACGAAGTTGGAGGGGTTATGTTTTCACCCCGATCTGTCTGTCTGTCTGTTTGTTAGTGTACAGGATTTCTCGAAAAGTTACCAATAGATTTGGACCAAACTCAGTATACCAAGTCTATTTGGTATAAGGAAGAATGATTTAATTTTGGATGAAATCTATTGACAACTGTTGCCATGGCAACCAATTGATGAAATATTCGGCCGGAGGTATGCACTCATACTGAGTGCATATATATATATATATATCACAACTGTTGCCATAGCAACCAATTGATGAAATATTCGGGCGGAGGTATGCGCTCTACTGAGTGCTGCCCCCCCCCCCCAGTTGTAATTGTGATGACTCATGTATTTTAAAAGTTTACATCAGTGCTTGCATTACAGGTTACCCAATACTCTTCGGTGGGCTCGTTGCCGTGGCCACCTATCAGTCCTTCTATCCAGTGTGCCTGCTTGTGCCCGGCATCATCAGCTTAGTGCAGGACAAGAACTCCACCTCAGCTCTTCTGAAGCCACTGTTGTCCTTTGCTGTCTCTTTTGGACTTCTGATGATGGTGTCTGTTGAGGTTGCTGGTAGCTGGGAGTTTTTAGAAGCAACTTATGGCTTCATGTAAGTATAGCCTGAATTTTGTTCTGTAAGTTTTTATAAAGCTCGTGGCTCAGTGGTTACTTGCTCATAACTAAGAGGTCTGGGGTTCAGATCTTTGGCCAGATGAAGACAGTTTAGACTTGTCTCTTCTCTTCTCAGTTCACCTAACAGAGAATAGGTATGCTACTTAAATCAAGGAGTTGTGTATGATGGCATAAATGCAGATTCATTGTGGCTTACTCAGCATTTTCTTATCTTATACATTGATTTCTCCTGATGATTTCAGAGACATTGCTGATGAAAGGATGAGCTTACAAAAGTTTATTGACTATGAAACCATTGTGGATCTGAGCTGTGAATGACACATTAATGCATTTGCTTTTCTTCCAGATTGGCTGCACCGGATTTGACACCCAACATCGGTCTCTTTTGGTACTTCTTCACGGAGATGTTTGAACATTTTCGTCTGTTCTTCTTGGCAACGTTCCAAATCAATGCCTTCGTCTATGTGTTGCCGCTGTCTATCCGCCTCCGCCGAGACCCCGTACTGCTGGCCACGGCCCTGCTGGCCTTCACCGCAGGTCTTCAGGAGTTACCCGTCACTGGGCAACGTGGGATTCTACTTGGCCCTCATACCCATGTGGAAACATCTACATCCTTGTAAGTTAGTTATTATTGATTTGACAATAGATACTATGTGTATTTCTAAACATTTTGTATTATATTAAACACTAATGAGGTAGGGACCAATGTTTTACATACCAATTATAAATTTGACAATATATTCCATGTATATTTCTATAAATTTTGTATCATATTCAGCACTTTAATGAGGTAGGGATTTAAATTATGAACGCCGACAATAGAATTGGTAGCGTATCATCGACCGCCTAACCTCATAAGAGATTACGGGAAAATCTGACGTTAAACAGAAAGATGATGATGATGATGATTAATGAGGTAGGGACCAATATTTACATACCAATTAAAAATTCACTCAAACACTGGTTGAGTTATGACTGGGTTTGGTCCTGACTGGCTGGTCATTAAACTATTTGGAGGCAAGTTGGCCGAGGTTATCTGTAAATGACTTTTATTCAGCTTCATCATTCCTCTATTCTCAAATTCAGTCTTTAACCCTTCATGAAAATAATCTCATTACTTATTCACTCAACTTGAACCTCTATTGCTGAGTGTGACTTTTTTTTGTATGTTGCCAGTGTTTGATGGTCCTTTCCTCCCCCAGTCATGCGTCAGACCTTCATCGTGGGCTGCATGTTTGTGTCCACCTCCGTGCTGGGCCCCATCATGTACAACCTCTGGATCTTCAGTGGCTCGGCTAATGCAAACTTTTATTTTGCAGTCACTCTTGCCTTCAACACAGCACAAGTAAGTTTATTGCTGATGTTTTTATTTATTCTTCGTTTATACACTGGTGCTCCTGGCATCACAAACTCAATGTTTACGAACCTTAATCATTCATGAATTGCAAAAAATAATATTTTTGGGGGAAATACAAAGAAAAGCAAATTTCTCACATTTGAATCAAGCTTGCCCATTTTTTGCCATCAGCCCATCAGATGCTTAGCTTTGTGCCATCATTTGGTGCCACACCGAGACTGCAGGATGTCCAGTGTTAATATGATGGCGAGGACATCATCAAATCAGCCAACAATTTTTAAAGGTCAAATAGAGTAAGGGATTATGACATAAGGGTAAAAGGAGAAAGATTGGCTAAACATAAATGGTACCATAGGATGCAAAATTGTGGGATCACAATGCATGGGATTCGTGACTACTGTAATTGTGGAACAAAATACAGAATTGTATTTTGCACTCAGTGCGAGCCAGTGCAGCAACACCTCAGTCCCCTCACTGGGGTGCAACATCCAGTAATAATGGAGATATAATTACTCTGGAGTGTTCTTTCCACTTTTCACTACAGTCTTTCAGGAGGGAGGATGCTGTCAGGGTTACTGTGTTGCCATATGGGTTTTTTCAGAGCCAAATTAAAAAAAATTGCAATGACAAACTATTTGGTCATAAACAAATGCTAAACCAGTTTAATTTCATTCTTTTTCTTTTTTCCAGATATTCCTGGTCACTGATCTGCTCTTTGCCTATGTGAAGTGGGAGTACCAGCTCACCCACGGCTCCAAGGTGGAGGTAGACGGAGGTCCGGGTCGCCTCACCTTGCAGTGATTCTTTGTCTTGTGTCGATCAACCTTATAAGTTACCACAAGAACATTGTTGCAAATACATTGGTAACATAAGAATATGTGCAGACACTCAGGGAACTTTCATGGAAAAATTGATAGTTTCCCCTTTGAATGAGACAATGCTTAGTGAGTTATAAGAACCTCTTACTTAAATGTGTGATGCCACAGGATATAAGTAATGTCCGGGTTTGATATTTAGAAATTGCACTACAAACTTAACCTTACGCCATAATATTTTCTTCCCCATTGTTGTTTATGGTTTTTTAGGTAGGAAAAAGTGAATATACAGATATATGATCGGTGAGGTTGCAGCGGGTCAAATCCAAACTACTCTTGAAATTCCAGTAATATAGAACAAGTATTATTGTTAGGCAAATAAAGTAAGGCCCTTGGATAAAGGAATATCTAATGAGTCAAACTAGTTTTATGAAAGAAATAAAAAGCTATTGATATTAGCTAATGAATATGTGTGAATTGATGGTGTGTGTGTAAAAAAAATATTGCAGAAGATTTTGTGAATGAATACATACTTCTTTTTGTAAAATTCACTTGATTATAAAATGTTATCAATTCTATGAAATTTGAATTTATTTAACAAAATGTATCAGTTTTCATCAAATCATTTATTTATTTGGAATGTGTATTTAGGGAATGCATTTAGGATGTGTATATTTGTGAACGAAATGCTTTGGGTTTTGTGAATGACATCATATACATTTGAAAGAAGGCCTTATGTATGATGTATGAAGATGTATGAAGAAGAGAGAAAACTATCAATAATTACGTACGCTAGCCCAAAATTTTCTTGCATAATCTGTAGTATGCTAAGTGATATGAAGTCACAGAAAACAGCAAAGTAAACAAAGATGATAACCATGACCCCATCAACAGCCACGAGGTCAGGTCAGGTCACAACAGGCCTCCACTCACCCTCACTGCATCAGGCCACAAACTTTTTATTCTTAGGGAAAATATGACAAGTATTAACCTAGTTTTAGTATACATGACTTGTCTCCATATCTACTTATATCATCATCATCATCTTTCTGTTGTACGTCAGATTTTCCCATACTGTCTTATGGGGTTAGACGGTCGATGGATAGCTTCTAATTCTATTGTCGGCGTTCGTCATTTAAATTTGCGGCATGAGTTTTATGCCCCGGATGTTGTTCCTGACAGGCAACCCCAGTTTTCGGCTGAGGGCCTCTCCATATCTACTTATATCCAACCTCATTATAAATTGCTGGGTGTTCCTTGCTGGCAGGTCCATATTTAAGTCATTCCAACTGTATTTAATATAATTTGAGTTTCACTGAGCTCTGTTTTTATTGATTTTTTCACTAAAATAAACAGAAAAGGTTTTCTGCTTTGTTTTTCTATTCCAAGTAATTAATGACTATTTAGTTTGGCAATACAGTAAACCCTCTCTAATTCGAACTAATTGGGGGAGACCCTACACTACTGACCCTACACTGAGGTGGCAACACTGGTCTCGTGTCTACACTGACCTATCATTAACGGTTTCTGAATTATAAACTTATATATTTACTATAACCGTATAATGCGTTCAGCTCACAACTTGTTTCTCACACAGCCACCCTTACCCATCAAAAGTTATTGTAAATGGATGGATCTACAATTGTATCCCCGGCATTTCCACTGATCTATCAGAAAAAAAACTTTCGGATTTCTGGCTGCTCAAAAATATTCCAAAATTGACGAAAATCTGGTTTTTGCTATTTTGCCGCAAAACTATGAGTCTTAGAAGAAAACTTATCGAAGTAACAAAGGTTCATCTGGAGGTGTTCTACATGAAGAAGCAATCGGTTTGTCAAAACACCTCATGGTTGTTTAGAAAATTGATATTTTGTATAAATGTACGAATATGCTATTTTATCGGTTATTTACCAATCAGTATTTTTTTGCTTTACGCCAAATGATAGCCCTTGATCTACATCATAATTACTTCTCTATACATGTTGCACGTATCTGCCTTAGTTTATTAGTTATTGATAAAAACGTGATTTAAAAAAAAAATCAAGACATACCCCTTGCAAAATTTGCAACATTTTTTGAGAAATAGATTTGCTTGAAAATTTGTTCCTAGCAGTTATCGGGCATGCTGAGCACAAATCTGGAGTCAGTTTTCAGTTACAATGATTAAAAGTCCCTATTTCAGCCAATTCACAATGACATGATACTTCCAGATATTCCTTAAAAACCACAAATTAGACAAAACTTACTACAAGACATAAACATTTAGAGGTAAGCACAAATATTGTACCAAAATTCTTTTAAGGCACAAAAATTTGAAGTTACCCACAAAATTGTTATATTCTTAAATTTGAAGAAATCAGTGAGAAAACAAGATTAATTTAAAGTAGTCGTCCAGACCCAATTTTTTTTTGCCTAATTATGTTGAATAGACATTCAAAACACCTAATCCACCAAAAAAAATTGATTTCCAGGCCTTATTTCCGTAAAAACACGACTTTTGTAAAAAGCGCGCGAATTTTTTTTCTTCACTCCAACAGGGCTACGCATGTTATTGATGACGTCACAAAAGGGACGCTCCAATGTAAACAACACTCGTCTGCCTCTGTGAGACCTGTCGGCAAATGTTATGATGAGCGATTGTACTTAGGTGTCAGACAGTGAATCTGTCGCTTTGATAGATCTAGAGTACGATGCTTAATCTGAGACCGAACTAAATGACGCTGCTCGCGTATATGAGGAAAACGAACCAGATTGTGATGGGAGCCCAACCCTATATGTTTGAGCCAGAGTACGAGGTGGATGAACAGGTGTTAGCGGAGCCTGCTGAGGTTTAACACTACTACACACACAAACACTTCTACACACACACACAAACACTACTACACACACACACAAACACTACTACACACACAAACACTACTACACACACACACAAACACTACTACACACACACAAACACTTCTACACACACACACAAACACTACTACACACACACAAACACTACTACACACACACAAACACTACTACACACACACACACAAACACTACTACACACACACACACACAAACACTACTACACACACACAAACACTACTACACACACACACAAGCACTACTACACACACACACACACACAAACACTACTACACACACACACAAGCACTACTACACACACACACACACACACAACACTACACACACACACACAACACTACACACACACCACACACCACACAACACTACTACACACACACAACACAACACACACACACACACACAAACACACACCCACACCACACACACACACACTACACACAACACACACAAACACTACTACACACACACACACAACACACAAAACACTACTACACACACACACACACAACAACACACACACACACACACACACACACAAACACTACTACACACACACACACAACACACACACACTACTACACAACACAACACACACACACCACACACACACACACACACTACTACACACACACACACAACACACCACACACACCCCACACACACACACACACACAACACACTACTACACACACACACAACACACTACACACACACAAAACACTCACCACCACACAACACAACACAACACCACACACACACACACACACACACACACACACACACACACAAACACTACTACACACACCACACAACACTACTACACACACACAACACTACACGCACAACACAACCACTACTACACACACACACCACAACATGCATACGTACACACCAATACATCTTATACAACACAAACACTACTACAGACAACAACATTGTTACACACCGAAGCATACCTACTACATCAACAAACAACAAGCCACATACTTACACTTTTACACAAACACAAAACACGTACTACTGAGCAACACAGCACCAATGACCTCTATTGTAACAGCACAACAACGTGCCATGCTCTTACAACGACGTTTTCGACACGGAATTTCACGATTTTCCAGCTTTCCAGAACAACTACCACAATAGCAACGAGTGACTCATATTTTCATACTCATTCTATATACAACAATCAAAGATGCAGTTACGATACTCACATTTTGTCTACTGCCGTGGTCCGAATCGTACTCAGTGTGCAATTTTCGAAAGTGGAATTTAATTGATTAGTAAAAAGAGACAGTGTTGAAGACAATTTTGAATCGATGCTTTTTAACTAAACAGAATAATGTGCGTTCGCATTTTGCAAACAATTAGTTCACTCTTGCTGATTCTTATTTCATGTTGCTAGGTGATCATAAGGATCGGACTCGGGAATTATAATGGATGGTTTTTTCTGCAAACTTTGTAGATCGACTTTTTCTAGGATATCCTGAACATCTTTAGCTGCAATATCAAGGCATTTGTGACCCAAAACATTTATCAGAAAGAAGGAACTAAAATGACATGGTAAGAATTTGAAAGAGGACGAGTGTTGAATTGACGAATTGATGTGAATGCGGATTTTTTTCGAATATCTTAAAGTACATCAAGTCGCAATTATCAAAGGATTTATGACTGCGAACACTTGTCAGAAAGAAGGAGCTCAAATAGTATATATACAGAAAGATTTAGAAAGAGGACGATTGTAAGCACCACACTAGGTGTAGGAATGAGACGAATCCTCATTATGGCTCAACACTAAGGAATGTAAAGCAATATGATATCAATGAATATTTGTAGAACGAAGAAAATGATGAGCTACACTGGGTCTATTAGCCAACCATGTGTGTGTAGTCCAAACCGTGACGCGCCAGGAAGCAGCGAGCCTCCTTTCTTAATTAATGGCAATAATAAATATGGCTGCCTTTGCCCCAGCACTGCATGGGATAAATACTGTTCTCAAAGGTCTCCTAACCTGGGCCACTAGGCAGCCAATGCAGCAAAGCTACAAGTAGGAAACAATCATAATAAAGTAGTGAACAGCCGGGGGCATTAAATCATAAATTAAATCTGGGGAGCGATTGTGGCATGTCGCACGATGCGTGTGTGTGTGTGCGGCGCGCGCGTTTTGTTCACCAACGGGCTCAATCACGCGCTGGATTCGTGATTACCAGCTGTCACCTTCAAGGAAAAAGTTTAGAATGCATACGTAGAGACCGACTTATGGATAAGGCCCCTACTGTGCCACACATCCCCATCCCCCTGTTTAAGGAGGACAGTAACTCTCCGCTTTGTTGGAGAAAAATCTGGAGCCTTGATTGGGGCTTGCTTCAAGGCCAGCACGACTTAACGGCCCGCCACGCGTGTAACGTGTATGTATATTTCACAGTGGTCTTAATCATGCGCTGAACTCGCGATCATCACCATCAATCACCCTCCCGATAGGAAGCTTAGAGCTATAGAGCTCTATACCTTTGCGCTTTTTACCTTTGGGTAAAATTGGGACCTCACACATTACACACACCCCATACCCTTGTTCAAGGGTGACAGTGTTCGCTTTCGTCGGTCAATAACCTTTGAGGCGCAGGCGAGGATGTTATTAACTGGGCTAATGTGTGTGTGTGTGTGTGTGTGTGTGTGTGTGTGTGTGTGTGTGTGTGTGTGTGTGTGTGTGTGTGTGTGTTGTGTGTGTGGGTGGGTGGTGCGTGCGTGCGTGCGTGCGTGCGTGCGTGCGTGCGTGCGTGCGTTGCGTGCGTGCTGTGCGTGCGTGGTGCGTGCGTGCGTGGTGTGTGTGTGTGTGTGTGTGTGTGTGTGTGTGTGTGTGTGTGTGTGTTGTGTGTGTGTGTGTGTGTGTGTGTGTGTGTGGTGTTGTTTTTTTCCGGTTAGCCTACTTTCTCAACAAAATCCCGTGAGAAAAAAACAAACTTCATTAACTAAATTATATAATGAAAGAGCAGCAACATTGTGGCGAAACTTAAACATAAACATGAGCCAATGAAGTGACCTGAAGACGGGGGATGATGAACACTACACATCATCCATTAGGCAGTCTTTTGCATAGCCTGGGAACCCATCTGATGCGTCACTGCTACATCGCTAAGAAGGAAGTGTGATTGAATCCATTTCCATCACCTTCACCCATGCAGTCTTGTCCCTTGCCCGTAATAATGTAGTAATCCCTATTGACAGTAATCAGCCCATAACACCCTCATCAGATGCCCTGCCAGTCCGCTAACACCCCGGGGCGCGCTATTCACGAGGCTCTCAAGGCCATCTGATCGAGGCACAAGGGATCTGTGAGGCGAGGTATGGGAGATGTAAATCACGTCCCCGGCGCTATTTGTGTCGCCTCAAATGGTGTGTCCCTCTTGTCGCCGCCCTAAGTGTCGTGCTTCATGTCTCACTGCACCTCAAATGGAGCTCTGTCGAAAACGCAAACATTAGCTTTTCACACCAGCGCTTGAGGGGGGTAGGGGGAAGGGGGAGAAGTGGGGAGAGGGGAAGGAGAGGGGGAGGGGGAAGAGGGGGGGAGGGGGAAGAGGGGGGAGGGGAGAAGAGAGGAGAGGGGAGAAAAGAGGGCAGGGGGAGAAGAGAGGGGAGGGAAAGAAGAGGGGAGGGAGAGAGAGAAAAGAAACAGACTGATATTTCCACACACTGCATCTTGGAAATCAGCAGTTGTACATGTTTTACAGAGGAGGAATCTACTCTTATTGTAGCGTTAGCCCAGATGCATCCACAGGAACTACCACGTGTAGGTCTCGCAGCCTCTTGTAACTTCCTTATTTTCTTATGTTCTTATGTATATAGTGAATGTGATGGACGGTTGTGTAGGCAAGGAAGATAGGAGGCTCTTATATATATTCCTTGTGTATAGGTGTGTGTATGGTGCTGTATACTATAGTGCTGAAGGATAAGGTTTGAGGGTAGAGCGGTGGGTATACAAAGTTCTAATCCCGGTAAGAGCGTTGCAGTGGTTGATTCCGCCCCTGTTTTGTGCGGAGGGAAAACTGTTTTACGCGTCCATTGGCAGCCTTTTGTCCCTCCCTCTAATCTGAGAACCTCCGGAACTTTCAATGTGCCAAAGAAAAATGCTTTATAGTGAATGTTAGAATGTTGTGATTAGCTTATCAGTCACCCAGACATAGCTTAGGCACCGATTCAAATTGGAAAGCATTTGGATTCAAGCTGGAAAAGCGTATATTTAAAAAGGAAATAGGGAAAAACTGGTTCACAAATAGGGTGGTAAGTTATTCGAATGGACTCAGTCGTCAGGTGGTCAGTGCGGAGTCAATAGGGAGCTTTAAAATGAGGCTAGATAATTTCATGGATGGGGATGAAAGGTGGATGTAGGTAGTGTTTAAGTAACAGGAACTACCACGTGTAGGTCTCACGGCCTCTTGTAGCATCCTTATTTTCTTATGTTCTTATGTTCTTACGACCGTAATCCTTGTATATTCACCCATCCAACCCCAGTACCTTGGTATGTAGCTTATAATATACGCGGCGTTCTTACTTCCCGCAGCTGCCTCGCGTCGCAAACACACGCAGATTGAAAACCGTGTCACAATTTCCCGCCTTTTCTGCCGCTCCCTCTTAATCTGCCGGTGGGTGGGGGTCAAAGTGAGACCATTTTCGGGGCTTCCATCTCTCCCTCCCTAACAGCCTTTCCAAAATGTACCGTTCGCGACGAGCCAGCGAGCACCTCCATACAATGAATGCCTCGTGTAATTACTCCTGAATTACTCACTGTGTATCCTGTACGTTTATTTCATGCTGTATATACATTTCTAACTCTTGAAGATTCTGAATGTAACTATATTTTTCTGTGTAATGATTTTTAACATATTATTCAGGACTGTAAAACTAATCACCTCCGAAGCAAATAAACACGATGATATCAGGATGTTTACGAAAATATGTGACACGCGACGTTCCCAGCCGCGTTCCTCCTCGCTTTCATTACGAAAATATCAAATTAGATGTCGCCAAATGAAAGGTGAGATTGAGGGCAAGTAAATTACATGGATTCAGGATTTTTTGGTTGAATGATTTCCTCTTCATCAGTAAGAATAGATTCGGAATTAAGTAGGCATGGGATCGGCAAGTTAAGCCCGCGTCGCTTACGAGGTAATATGCCGCGTGCAGTATGAAGGATCTGAAATGACATTATTCACCTTGGGACATTTTTCAACCTTCGGGAAATTAATTAAGACTTGTAAAGGATTGATATGGTTGGTTGAAATTAGCGAAACCTGTTACTAAGGAGACGTTTGACAAACACATATACGTATACTCTCTCTCTCTCTCTCTCTCTCTCTCTCTCTCTCTCTCTCTCTCTTCTCTCTCTCTTCCTCTCTCTCTCTCTCTCTCTCTCTCTCTCTCCGTCTCTCTCTCTCTCTCTCTCTCTCTCTCTCTCTCTCTCTCTCTCTCTCTCTCTCTCTCTCTCTCTCTCTCTTTATGTGTGTGTGTGTTTATTTAACTAGTTGTTGTATACAGATCCTGAGCTATAATCCTGTGGCGCTGTCTGTGTCTATTTAAGTTATTTTGTGTTTATGTTCGTTTGTCTGTCTGTCTGTCTGTCTGTCTGTCTGTCTGTCTGTCTGTCTGTCTGTCTGTCTGTCTGTCTGTCTATATTTATGTCTGTCTGTCTATCTTTCTGTCCATCCATAATTTCTTGTCTGTCTGTCTATCCATAATTTCTTGCTTCTTATTCTCATTAGCATTTAGCGAGATAAGCACAAAAACTATTTAATGCATAACAAATAAAGATAAGGAAAAACGGTATTTTCCTGAGTGACGCAGACTCTGTGGAAATTTGTATCATTCTGGATTAAGTTATTTACGAATGACGGATAACTAATTTGTCTTATTTAATTTGCTTCGCGGTTGGTGTGTGAAACTTACATGGGAACTAATAAAATGACACACTACAATGGCGTCTGGCAGTGTAAATGTGAAGTTATCTTAGGTCACCGGAGGACTGACTGGTCACCTCAGTATACGCTAGTTTGATTCTATGTCACTAGATATATGTACTACATGATATTCATAAACTGAACTTTGTCTTCAGGTCCACGTGTCTCCCGTATACATGTTTGAAAGGAAATCTAGTTCCTTCCTTCGCACACATAGTTACCACACGCCCTTCCTTTACTCACACTCATCCTGACTAAGTGTTTTTGTTTCTTTATTATTTAGGAAAATAAGCAGCTGGCCAACTCCCATGTCCAGCCACTCAGCACCACGTAGAGGTGAGCAACATCACAACGTGGTGCTGAATGCTGAACCCACAAAGGTCGTAGCAGCGCCCACGTGCTCGGCATTCCCCAAAATTAATGTGTTTTAGTAACTAAGATTATAAGATCTCGTAAAAAGAATGATAGAAAAGGCGGGAACGCAAGTGTACGTGTTTGACACAACGCGATGTAACACATATAATTACAAACTTGGCTGATATTCTCAATGTTTTCCTTAATTCTTGTATGCACGTAAGCCTGGGCCTCGTAGTTACTTTTCTGGAAATATGGTGCCGTGTATTTCAGAGAGGACCAGCCAGCTGGCCGGGGAGGAGCGGGGCGGCACCGGAGGGAGGGAGGGCGTACATAGCGGGGCGTAGCGGTGCACGGGCCGCCGCGGGTCGTGGCGTCACGTGAGTGCATTAGCGCTCTTCGCTCCACTTCCGGTGCAATAAGGAAAGAATTCTGGCGCTGTTTTCCGCGCCGCCTCCAGCATTACCCTCACCAATCGGGATAATTCTGTTGGGGAGACGAGGCGCTGCTTTCCAAGGCTGTGCTTCGCCGCGCCAGGCCCCCGCGGTCCCGGAAGCTCACTGTCGTCTTTTTTGAGTATATGAGACGCGTCTTTTTTCACATTTAGACCACTACACTATATACACCGACCTCGCTCATCCACATTGCAATATTCGCTCTTAGTAATGTTTTGTATGTTGAAAGTGTACAGCAGCAAAAATGTGGCTCGAAACATGATTGTAATGAGACTGTTTCATTCCTCGCGCCGTGATGTTATTCCATGAAATCTCTTGATCACTGTCATTTTATCTTACGCTTTTAATTTCATACATGATACTTAATTACTTTTTGTCTTGTGTGTGTGTGTATTGTGGCCTGGAGAGATGTTGTAGTTTGGTCGGCGGTACCACAAACGCACGAGAAAATACACACACACACCACACACACACACACACACACACACAACACCACACACATATAATATCACACACACACCACACACACACACACACACACACACACACACACACACACACACACACACACACACACACACACACACACACACATATATCACACACACACACACACACACACACACACACACACACAGTCTTTTAACCAAACAGTAAACAACTCCAAAAAATTGTACCGAAACTGCAGACTCGTCGGACAAAAATATTGAGCGTCGTTTACACAACAAATCTACAACTTCCTGAGCCAGAAACACTGTCGGGAGTGAGTGGATGGTGGCTGTGTATCATGGCCCGGCCTGGGAGAGCGGCGGGATTCTCAGTATCTTGTCTATAGCACTCATGTGTATGTGTAGAGAGGAAACATGTGTAGTATTGCAAAGACATAAAAGTTATCGATCAGGCGCTGGACTCGTGATCGCCAGCCAATACCCTCCCGGCAAGACTTTCCATTTTCTTTATTTCTTTTATTTTCAGTATCTTGTCCACCACTCATGTGTTTGTGTAGAGAGGGAACATATGTAGAACGTCAGGAACTACCACGTGTAGGTCTCACGGCCTTTTGTAGCGTCCTTATTTTCTTATGTTCTTATGTACTGCAAAGAATATAAAAGTTCTCGATCACGCCCTGGACTCGTGATCGCTAGCCAATACCCTCCCGGAAATATCTTACATCTCATATACACCGATCTGTATAGGTAAAGTTAGGACCTCACACACCACACTCGACCCATATCCTTGCTCATATAAGGGAAACAGTAAATACTCGCTTTGTCAGCGAAACATTTTCGAGCCTTCCTTGAGCGGGGTTTAAACCTAATATAGACGCGTAAGTAGCATACCAGAAATGTCACCGCTGTGCGTATACAATATATAATGTACCAACAATAAAGTGCATGGGAAAAGTATTTGTCATGTGTTCAGACAAAGGAAATCTATCGAGCGTTCACAACACAATCATGGGAACGAAGAATAATTATATAAGTGAATAGGAAAGAATGGGTAAATGACAAGCAAAAGAAGGGAATATACTAAAAAAAAAAGGGAGAATTGTAATATTATATGTGACTATAGGAAAGCAAGGGTAAACGACAAGGGAAAAAAAAGGAATATACCAAAAAAGACAAAAGGGAGAATTGCGAATAATTATTATAAGCGAATAGAAATTAAAGGAATGAAAAATGGCAAGCAAAAGAAAGGAACATGCTAAAAAGACACAACAAAAAGATAATTGCACTCACTAAAAAAAGAAGATAAGATAAAAAAGAAGATAGATAAAAAAGATAACAACAAAAAGATAACATAAAAAAGATAACATGAAAAAAAAGATAACTGGTAAGGGAAAGAATATTAAAGTATTAAAGTATTAAAGTATTAAAGTATTAAAGTATTAAATTATTAAATATTAAAGTATTAAAGTATAAAGTATTAAAGTATTAAAGTATTAAATTATTAAATTATTAAATATTAATATATTAAGTAATAAAATTAAGTAGTAAAGTATAAGATAAAAGATTAAAGTATAAGTATAAAAGTAAAGTATTAAAGTATTAAAGTATTAAAGTATTAAAGTATTAAAGTATTAAAGTATTAAAGTATTAAAGTAGTAAAGTATTAAAGTATTAAAGTATTAAAGTAGTAAGGTATTAAAGTAGTAAAGTAGTAAAGTAGTAAAGTAGTAAAGTAGTAAAGTAGTCAAGTAGTAAAGTAGTAAAGTAGGGAAAGAATACTAAGAATATACACACCAAAAAGATTTATGACACTAAAAGAAGATAATAAAAGTAGATAAAAATGATAACAACAAAGATACAACAAGATAATAAAAAGATAAAATGAAAAAAATAACTGTAAGGAAAGAGTATTTAAGTAGTAGTATTCAAGTTTAAGTATAAAGTAGGAAACTAAGTTACCTTGAGCTAGACGTAATTTCATGTATTAGTACATTAGCTTTTTAGTGAATAAGCAATATTTTATAGCTATGACCCGTTAAGTATCCTTGTCCACTAACTAATTTGGTATATTTAGTTAGTTTTTTGTAATTTTATGGCTATCAACAGACAATTTTTTTTATAGCAAATGAAAGATCTGGGCGTGAAGGGGTTATAAAAATGAAGAAATAAAAAAAAGGAGCATTGTGTACACTAAAAAAAGAAGATAACTGATAAAAGGCAAAAGAAGCGAGGCTCGAGCACCACCAGGAGAGAGGAGCGGGGTTGCCAACAGTCAGTAGGGCGCGCCACCCCTCCTGACAGCCGCCCTAAGCGCCCCAATTAGTAGTGTTGCCGGGGGGCGTGATTTAATTCGCCCCGCCCCCCTAATTAATTAAATATATTGTGTCATGATCGGCTCACAAGTTAGGGTGGTGTGGGGTGCAGAGGGGGGAGGGAGGAAGGGGGGTTGGAGAGGGGGTGTTAGGGGGGAAGGGGGAGGATAGATGATGAAGGAGAAGACAAAGGAGGGATAGAAGGTAAAGGGAGGATGAATGATGGTAGAGGGAGGAGGTGAGGAAGAAACTACCTCAAACTACTCTCTCATTCCCTTCAGAAAAAAACCTTCAAAAAGTTAGTTAAAATTAAAAAAAACTCAAACTACTCTCTCAGAAAAAAACCTTCAGAAAAAACCCCTCGAAATGAAAGTTAAAATGAAAAGAAAACCTCAAACTACTCTCTCATTCCCTTCAGAAAAAAAGCTCAAAAAGTGAGTTAAAATATAAAAAAAATACCTCAAACTACTCTCTCATTCCCTTCAGAAAAAAACCACCTCAAAGATAAGGGTAAAGTAAAGAAGAAAATGGTAAAAGTAAGTGAGAGAGAGAGAGAGAGAGAGAGAGAGAGAGAGAGAGAGAGAGAGAGAGAGAGAGAGAGAGAGAGAGAGAGAGAGAGAGAGAGAGAGAGAGAGAGAGAGAGAGAGAGAGAAGTACATGAAATAATTAGGTAATATAACAGATTTGAGAATATTATATTGTGCAACGAAGTATCCTGTAATTCCTATCTACCTACACCTACCTACCTACCTATCTATCTATCTATCTATCTACAACCACAAATCATACAGTATTCTAGATCACATCTATCTTCACATCACAAACATACATAGTTTTGTATCTTCTTCTATTGTTTTATAGATTGTTTTTTCTTCACTGTGTCACTCAGCATTTCATTCCCTTTATAGCTCACTTACTACCGACAATAATGACAACAACAACAACAGCAAAAATAATAACAAAAACTGCTACTACCCCTACTACTACTACTACTAATAATAATAATAATAAGGCCTACTACTACTACTACTACTACTACTACTACTATCTACCACTACTACTACTACTACTACTACTACACTACTACTACTACTACTACTACTACTACCACTACTACTACTACTATCTACCACTACTACTACTACTACTATATACTACTACTACTACTACTACTACTACTACTACTACTACTACTATAATAATAATAATAATAATAATAATAAGGCCTACTACTACTACTACTACTACTACTACTACTACTACTACTACTACTACTACTACTATTACTACTACTACTACTACCACTACTTCTACTATTACTACTACTACTACTACTACTATTACCACAACTCCTACTACTACTACTACTACTACTACTACTACTACTACTACTACTACTATACTACTACTACTATTTTCACTTTGTCATGGTGATGGTGGTGGTGTTCGTAAAATTGCAGCAGTACGAGTATCGGCAAAAACAACAACAATGATAATAACAACAATAAAAGCTGTACACCCACCAGTACTATATATACTAACTATTACTATTGCAGCGTTCCCCCATTCTCTCTCTCTCTCTCTCTCTCTCTCTCTCTCTCTCTCTCTCTCTCTCTCTCTCTCTCTCTCTCTCTCTCTCTCTCTCTCTCTCTCTCTCAATTCTGGCGTCCCGGCCCTCCCAAAGGTGCGGTGGTAGTAATAATGACTCAAAGGTAATCGGATCTTATGAATCTTGTCAAGTGCAAGAACATCATTATTTCCTGCTGAACTTTTACTCTCTCTCTCTCTCTCTCTCTCTCTCTCTCTCTCTCTCTCTCTCTCTCTCTCTCTCTCTCTCTCTCTCTCTCTCTCTCTCTCTCTCTCTCTTCTCTCTCTCTCTCCTCTCTTCTCTCTCCTCTCTAAAGCCTTTCTCCCTTAAAACCCTTCCACTCCTCTTCCTCCCCCCCCTCTCCCCTCTATTCCCTACCCTCGTCTGCCGTAAACCCTCCCCTCGTTCCCTCTCCCTCCTGTAATACAAAGGGTCGCCTCTAGCCACAAATACCGCCAACAACCGTGCTGGGAGCCAGATCGTATGTACTCACTACCTACGGCTTCCTACCACACGAGCTCATCTTGCCCCCCCCTTCTCTCTCTCTCTCTCTCTCTCTCTCTCTCTCTCTCTCTCTCTCTCTCTCTCTCTCTCTCTCTCTCTCTCTCTCTCTCTCTCTCTCTCTCTCTCTCTCTCTCTCTCTCTCTCTCTCACTGGCCTTGCAAATGTGAGCGATAGTGCGTCGTTGTCTTGTTCATATGATTCATTTTGAGGCACTGATCAGTAAGATTCTGTAGTGCTTCTTTAGGCAGAGAGGAAAGCACCTGTGTGTGTAACTGTGTAAGCATACATACATATATACGTAATATAAATGTATATCACAAGGTAACAAATGTAGAATGAGAAAGACAACCCGCCAGAAATTAATATTGAAATGCAAGACTGTCGAGCACTCACCGGCGCGAAAAGTCGAGGTCTGAGATCGTTTGCAGCACACGCCTTGTCTTTCGCGACGCCTGCCGTTTCGCTGCTCCGAGAACTAACTCCATTAGTGTTCTTCGCCCTAATGCCTCCCGGTGCTTCCACCTAAGACTCTAATACTGTGTTAAATTATAAATCAATGTGGGTTCACACATTATATTTTCTCTCCGTCAAACGTGAGCCTCATGGGGAATTCACGGCGAAATCTTAACCGAAGGGTAACGATCCCTTTCCGGAGCCGCGCTAGTAAAACTATTATTAGCGGCTTTGCGCCACTTCAAGGATCGACCAAGTCACTCTGGACCACCGCTGAAAATTCGCTTGCAAACTGGCGCGTAATCACGGCTGGCGAGGCGTGGCGCGCCCTCACACCCAGGCTTTTAACACCCTCAACACAAACAAAGACAAGGCACTGACACATAACTGTATGCATTATATTTATTTTTACCTACCGTCCTTCATTATATATTATCACCAGGGAGAGAGGGTCTGCAGAAGTTACTGTGTGAGCGCGCCCGATGACCCGCCAAAGCGATGTGTCGGGGTAAACAAACGCTGAAAGTGTGTTTGTTTATCCGTGGCGCGCGGCCCACAAGCCGACTTAGAGGCTATTAAGGCTGAGAAAGAGGTAGGTCCCCCGTGCTCGGTAATTACCCCTGGTTTATGTATGATGTGCCTTTCTGGCCATACTGGCGTCGGAGCCTAATCGCATTTTAAAAAGGAAAAGTGGCTTACTTCAGCGAGCTCCTTTGAAAACGTGTTCAAATATACATCGTCATATTCTGCATTGCGGCCTCCCGCGGGACACAAGCTCGGGGAAGTGGCGTCCTGGCCTCCGGGTCCCTGCCGCCGCCGCCGCCGCCGCCCTGTCTCACGACGCCCTCCATCTTGACGCACCCCCCCCTTCCCCCCTCTAACACCCTGGCATGAGCCTCAACCACAATGGACGCCTGGTGCATGGCAAATATAAATGTTCACCAACAACTTCTTCCTAATTGACATTTTTTTTTAATATAGTGAAACTTGTAATTTTTTTCAGTGAGTTTCACAATCATATCTTTAGAAAAGGACAGTCTCCTCTCTCTCTCTCTCTCTCTCTCTCTCTCTCTCTCTCTCTGACAAAAACACGTATATATACGTGTATATCACACACACACACGCACACACACTACACATACACACGCGCGCGCAAGCACACATAATTACATAGGTATATAAATACATACGTACATACATACACCTATACAGCATAAGTATAATGATGTATGTAATCTCGGACTGGCCAAGCTGTCCAACTGAACCGAGTGTCAGCAATCCTCTCTTTTGTGTGTGTGTGTGAGCGCGTGCTCCTGCTCTGAATGGTGTTCTGAATAGGTGATGTAAGATGCGAGTAAAGAGACCCTCGTATAAAGGTAAAATGACTGTGACTAGAGCAAGTCCATCACAACGATGGCTGACGCTAACAGACGCTGACACTTACTTGTCACCAGAAAGCCAAGGTTTGATGGCTGGTCACGCCTCGGTCACGGAATAACATACATAAGTCTAGCAATGATAGAAAACCCGGTAGCGAACATTGCCTTCATTAACTTCGAACCTTCGTTTTCGTCTATTAATTATTAATTTCGGCTTCCAATGAGTGTGTCCTGATTAGAAGCACGAAATAATTGCATGAGATTATGAGACTAACATAAAACATATACACAGCCTTCCTCAGAGCCTCCACAGCCTTCCTCAGAGCCTCACACAGCCTTCCTCAGAGCCTCACACAGCCTTCCTCAGAGCCTCGCACAGCCTTCCTCAGACGCTCCTCAACCACCCTTCACCTCAAGCCTTCCTCAGCCCACAGCCTCCTCAGAGCCTCACACAGCCTTCCTCAGAGCCTCACACAGCCTTCCTCAGAGCCTCACACAGCCTTCCTCAGAGCCTCACACAGCCTTCCTCAGAGCCTCGCACAGCCTTCCTCAGAGCCTCACACAGCCTTCCTCAGAGCCTCACACAGCACTGCTATTACAATACTCCGGCGTGACTGACAGATCTAACACCTGCATTGACTTCAGCTTATTTGAGACCCATTAATTATCGTCCATCACAATCCTTTTCCTTCCTGTCTCCACACACTCCCAAGCTCCAATGAAACTCTTAATTTATTTATCTGCCACATGTGATTTATATGCCACATGGGTAAATTTGAAATATCAGAACATATATTGAAGACTTGAACGTTTGATCTGCAGAGATGTTTGAGTCTGAGATCTTAACCGTTTTCAAGAGATACTGAAGCTTGGGTTGGGGAGGCAAGGGTTCATTATAAGGCAAAGAGGTTGTTAGAATCTGCCATGAGTCAAGATGATAGGAATGAAGAGAAGGGTAGGAGGAAAAAGATCGCCATGACTGTCAAAGGAAATAAACGAGGAAAAAGAGGAAGATGGAAAAGGAAGAAGAAGAAGAAGAGGCGGAGGAAGAGGAAGAGGAAATGGAAGAAGAAGAAGAAGAGGCGGAGAAGGAGGAAGAGGAAGAAGAGGAGGAGGAAGAGGAGAAAGACTTCCTCACTAAGCCTCGTTCGGTCCCACGACAATTCCCTTGTCTATCTACTCCCCGGATTTGTTAACTTTTTTCCATCCCTGAACAATGAAGGAATCGGCTAAAATCTCTGAATTGTTAATAAGGGCATTTGAGGCAAGTTTTGGGTCCGCGTGACTGTTGGGGGAGGGGAGAAGGGGAGGGGAGAGAGGGAGGGGAAATGGGGAGAGGAGGAAGGGTGAGAGGGTATGGTAGAGGTGGGGGGGAAATGGGGAAAGAAGGAGGGGAGAGGGGGAAGGGAGAGGGAGAGGGGGAGATGGGGAAAGGAGGAAGGGTGGAGAGGGTATGGTAGAAGTGGGGGAGGGGAGAGGGAGAGGGGGAAATGGGGAAAGGGTGAGAGGGTATGGTTGTAACGCAAACTTGTGAATAATATCAGTGTTATGGTTACACAATATTCACAACATCAATTTTTCTCTGCTTATAGAGTCATCCAATACAGAGTAGTTGTTTTTTTCTTTTACATTATAAAGAGATTGGCTTAAGGTAGAAGGCTTGCGAGGTAGAAGAACGTATTGACCCTTGAAAGGCCTTGATAGAAGAAAAAAAACTTAAATTGACAGGCTACAGAAAGTAAATGTGAAAGAAATCTAAAAGTTGGCCAATTTAGTTAAGAGTGTCTTGACTTTTCCTCTCTTGAAAGAGTTGAAGTGTAGGAAGGTGGGAAAAATATAATCAGGAAGAGAATTCTATATATAGGCTTAGCTGAGCACCTGTTACTCTTTCATTCCCCTGTATATATATAGAGGCACATGGGTAATGCTAGACACGTTGTTACCAATAAAACCATATGAAACCATCAGTCCTCGGCATCCTAAAGCATATGGCAAACACTTCGTATGGAGGTAACCAGTATTCACATAGACAATAAATCACACTATACTATAAAAGCAAACACAAATCTGTCACTCCAAACGGTGCCTTCAACCCCTGCAAGCAAGTCTGTCACGAGTTTCATATTTATGTAACTTACCAATAACCTTTTCTTTCTTTTCTAAATCAACATTATACGATGATAGTATTCCCCCATGCATAAAAGAAGACCCATAGAATGACTGACTTAGCCGGTACAGAGTTGTTTTGCAGCTATAGGGGTATCAACAGTTATTCAAAAGTTATAATAAAGGCCCGCACCATACATTAACGGTCCAAAGCGTCCTCCATATACCGCCCCATTGTCTTCCACAGCGCCACATCACCCTTCACAAGACACCTGCCACTACCGGTACTTTGTGCTGAGGTATTGGACTTCACCTGAATATAATCACTTGACAACCTTGATCACCGTAACACTAAAGCAGCTAATCCATCCCGCGTGACGCTGCGCCGGATGACAAACACCACCGTCAGCGGAGCGAACGCAACACTTCCTTTGTTCCGCGAGTCAAAGTTCCCCGCGCGAGGAACCAAGAGAAAGGAACTGTCGAGCGGGTGTAGAAGGGCGTCAAGAAACCTGCCAAAAGTGTCGTCCTGCTTGAGATTCCCGGTGTCTCGCGATTGTGAATGAGAACAGTAGGAAGTTGAAGGGACAAAGGGGTCTGTCTGAGGCATCGGGACAGTTTTTTGTTTCTTCTCGGTTAAGCGTTGTCTCTTCCGGTGATCACTGCGCTACCAGTATAGATCATCACCAACAACCAACATTTGAAGTGTGGTAAGTTGCAAGTCCTTACATTATTGAGTGTCTGATTCACTTGAAAATGGAGAGTTATGTGCGTATGACAAGTATTTCACTTAAGAAATCGTCCTGCGGTGGAGATCGACCCAAACGCATGTCATATCGCCATTGTTTTAAGAAACGTTTGAAGTCTGGGCGAACCTTTCAAACGTCAAATCTTCAGGTGTTTCGAGCAATCAGCGAAATTAGACGGAGGCTTGCGTGTGAGTGACGTCGCTTTTGAGATGCATTCACGTGGTCTCCCGGGGCTTGTGGGAAGACTTCTCGTGTGAGGAGTCTGAGGACCAACATTAAAAACCTGTCGCTGGAATGATATACCGTGATGGTTCCTCGCCTTGAATATTGAGATTTCCTGGAGTGGTCGCAGACGATCTCTATTCTCAGGCCTCTCAAACAGCAGTGATATGATTCCCAGAGGTCTTTATACCGAGGCAGCGACGCAGAACCCCCAGCCCACCGATCACTACTGGGAGGAACCTATAGTAAGATTGACAGCAAGGAACACACAGCCTTCCTTCCTTCCTACCTTCTATGCCACTAAGATGCTTCAGGAAGACCCTCTAGCCCTTTGATGTCCTGCCCTGGCATTCTCTCGTAGGCCGCCCTGAGGAACTGGCCGCCGCATGCTACACGATTCACTGGACAATCGGGCAGTGAAGGACAAAGGCTGGCTGAAGAGGAGGCTGCGATGTCACGACTCAAGTGTCTCAT
>JACEEZ010006817.1:253435-258435 GCA_016584305.1 Chionoecetes opilio
CCCGAGCTGCACCACCGGCCCACCTCGGCACCGGACG
Organism: Chionoecetes opilio; assembly: GCA_016584305.1. NCBI lineage: Eukaryota > Metazoa > Arthropoda > Malacostraca > Decapoda > Majidae > Chionoecetes > Chionoecetes opilio. The sequence continues at coordinate 253,473 of JACEEZ010006817.1, forward strand.
TATCATCTTGGTGCCCCCGGCGGTCACCACGCGCCTCTAATTGGCTCTCCTGCCATAATAGGCGAAACCCGAAGCTCTACGCCACTCTTCTTTTAACCGTCGTAATGAGATCTATCGTTTTTTGGGCTGTAGACGAGACACGACGGCCGCTTGCTACTACTTACCACGCCACTCCTACACACCATCTTATTTTTCTCTCTCTCTATGTTCCCTCATCACTATGGCTTCCTTCCTCTTCCTCCTCTTCCTTGCTTACTTATCTTGTTGGTAAGTGAGGCAGCGCGGCCAAGACATGCACGTAATCGGCTCACGTGTTGGTCCACAAACTTGTATGATAACTGAAACCTTGCAGAGTCCACTTAGTCCTGTCTGGGGTGGGAGACAAGGATATTTATGAAGTTTCCATACCTATATCCTCCTCTTCCTCCTCCTTTTCTCCTTTTGTTCGTCCTCCTTTTGCTCCTCCTTCTCTTCCTCCTCCTTTTTTTCCTCCTTCTCTTCCTCTTTCTTCTCTTCCTCCTCCTTTTCTCCTCCTTCTCTTCCTCCTCCTTTTCTTCCTCCTTCTCTTCCTCTTTCTTCTCTTCCTCCTCCTTTTTTTCCTCCTTCTCTTCCTCTTTCTTCTCTTCCTCCTCCTTTTCTCCTCCTTCTCTTCCTCCTCTTTTCTCCTCCTTCTCTTCTTCCTCCTCCAACGCATATTCTTCTTCATCCTTCCTTTTTAATCATCTCCTATCTCCTGCTTGTATTACTGTTGTTGTCATCACTGTTCCTGCTGTCGCTGCCTCTCATCCTGGCACTCCTTTCTCATGATCCTCTTCCATCTTTTCCTGCTTCTGCTACTCCGTCTCCTCCTAGACTCCTGCTTAAGGCAAGACCAAAAATAGTCCAAGTGATTATCGTGATCACAGTTTTCTCTGGAGCGACATCTTTCACCCTCAGATTTCCCGGAATGCCACGAGTCCCTTGGGAGAAAGAGTGTGTGACGTTCATCCTTACTTGACATCCACCTCGCCACACCGGATAACGCAAGACGCTTTATATCATTGCTATTCCTTCTGCAGTAGATTTCCATAACGCGTTTAGGCTTCGTACAGATCAAGGCCAAGGGAATTTAGATCTATTTCACTTGGCCTTGGTATAGATCATCAGGTTTCGATTTATGCAATAGTTGACGTAAATAGAATACATAGCCTTTATTCAATACAACTCCTCCTCCACACACACAAAGGGTTTATATAGGGTTTATTCAAGGGTTTACAGTGTGACAGTACAACCCCTTCACACACAGACATACACACACACACACACAAAGGGTTTACGAAGGGTTTATTCAAGGGTTTACAGTGTGACAGTACAACCCCTTCACACAAAAAAAGGCTAATAAAGGGTTTTTCAAGGGTTTACATAATGACAATACAACCCCTTCACACACAGACACAACACACACACACACACACACACACACACACACACACACACACACACACACAACACATGTACTACACACACACACACACACAAGTTGATAAATAATGTACCCCCTAAACTCCAGACGTCGCTTTAAAAGGCAGGGTCAGAAATGTTACCTCTGCAAGGGTTTCGCAGCTTTGGGTTTCCTGGAAAGCAATACTCGAGGACGTCCGACTTTGAATGACCTCACCGACGGCTTCCCCTTCAGGTGGAAGATCACAACACTCGAGAAGGAAGACCCACAACACACTAACAAGATGAGCCCAACAGCCACTTGCTTCCTTATAGATAATGCTTCACAGATGGTCATTTGCGTTAGTGTTTTCTCTCACATTCTTCTCTTCCCCTCTCCTTCCCCTTTTTTTCTCGTACTCACTCCTCACTCTCCCCTCGTATCAGTCCAGTCCCCTCAGTGATAGATCAGTGAAATATGACAGTCAATGCGTACAGTAAAACAGATGAAACAATAAAAGTATTAATGTTTTTGTTTTTGTGGAAGTGCAAAGAAAACCTTCGACTGCAATGCTTTCTAATTTTGTTAGTAAATAAGGAAAAAGAAGAAGAAGGAGGAGGAGGAGAAGAAGAAAAAAGTGCCCTCCTCCTGTCTTCTTCAGTCTTCTTGACACACACACATACACACACACACACACACACACACACACACCACACACAGACACACATACATACACACACACACACACACACACACACACACACACACACACACACACACAAGGAATGTAGGTATTTACTCGTCACCTCCAGACAGTTCTTCCTGCTTCTATATCCTTTATCATTTACATCCCATTATTCTATTTATTTGTTATTATTGTCTCTTTCCTTTCCTATCTAATTGTTTCTTTCCTTTCTTCCTAAATTTTCATTATTAATTTTGTTCCTCTATAGCCTCCTTCCTATTCTTTTCCAGTTCTCTCCTTGAAAACAAAATAACTTTTACTTCTTAACATCAAGCAAATACATAAATCACATACATATAGTCAAGACCATCCATCTAGATCTACAATAATGTTCTCTTCCTAGAATGACTCATTAGAAAATCAATTCTAGGATACACGTAGGTAGTAGGTAGTAGTAGGTAGGTAGTAGGTAGGTAGTAGGTAGTAGTAGGTAGTAGTAGGTAGTAGTAGGTAGGTAGTAGGTAGGTAGTAGATAGGTAGGTAGGTAGTAGTAGGTAGTAGTTCTGAGTGTGTATCCACGCCTTCGATGCACCACCACGACCTTTGAGTGAGCGTCAAACTACAGCCACAAAATTCCTAGAGTTGTTAAAATACCATTCGAGCTTCGGTCCACAAAGAATAAACAAAAATGTAAACCATAAACAAAACTAATTAGGGCAAGAGTGCCGCGTAAGGGGTGGAGGGAAGCAGCAGTGCCAATGTTAAGGCAACAAAGCGAGTGCCCCAACAATGCCACTGCCAGGCACTCAGCGGACGCAGGAAGTGTCGCGCCGCTCCGCCACCCGTGCCACTCGCGATCGTCTTTTTAACGCAACGATGTAGGCGGAAAATTAAGGAGCACAGCGCTGGGGCGGCATCCTGTAGGCGCCTTGACTGAGGTTCGCTGCTGCTTGGGGTGGGAGAGGGGGGGAAAAAAGCGCCGAGACTAAGGTTCGCTGCTGCTTGGGGGGGGAAATAAAAAGCCGCCAAGTATATCCACAAAGCCTCCAAACCAAGATACAAGACGCAGGTTTTTTGAGCCGCCGAGGCCGAGGCATATGGACTAAAATACAACCGTCATGTCTTTGTTCAAGTCCTCTTTTCTGATGAGGTAATTTTGCACTTACTTTGTGATATGAGACGAAATTGATGTATTTCTTGAAAGGTAATTAAATATACGTATAGAGGAGTTACGGGTTTGAGAAAAAAAATTGTGGTTGGAATAGGAGATAGAAGCGCAGTTATTTTCACATGGTAATTATGTTATTCTAAGAAGTTACATCCAACAGATTACCATAACATTCATATAAACATTCATATAACTGAGCTACACGTCCGTGTGGTTCAGTTGGTAAGGGCGGGCGCCCGGCATCATTCTGTGGTCCGGCGTTCGATCCCCGACCCCGCTTATTCCCGGGGATTTTTCCACTGTGAAATTCGGGCGGTACTGTCCCCCTTGAGCAAGGGGATGAGGGGGGGGGGGTATGAGGTCCCAGCATTGCCCAAAGATCGGTAATAATGAGCTCCAAGTCGCACTAAGAGGGTGAAGCTGGCGATCGCGATCCAGCTCGCGTGGACAAGACCATGGGTGAATAAAGCACGAGAAAAATCATGCCTGTGCCACCACGGACAAGGGACAACCATCAGAGTCCTTTCGTGAAGCCTATAGGCGCCGTAGACTCTGATATGCAAGGAAAACATGAAAAATAGAAAAGCAGAAGCAGCAGCGCTATAGCTCGGCATCCCACACACGTATTATTGTGTTACCTGTTAGCCTGGCAGGTGTTGTTGGCTTTGTTCAGGGCGGCAGCCAGGCCAGTACAACACCTCAACACCGCCCCTCAAAGCCAGGACTCAAAGCTCGGGCGCACAAGATGTCTTAATTAGGAAAGGCAGACAGCGGTAAGGATGGTGGCGACACAGGACGGGTGTGACGCCGGACGTGACGCCGAGGAGACCAAGAGCCTCACGAGTCCTCCTTGCACTCCCTCCCCTCACCCACAAACCCTGCCGCTGATATGAGAAACAGGGGTAGGACAAAAACTCACTGGACAAAAACTCACCCATTAAAACTAAGGCGGACAAAAACTCAAACTAAATAAGAAAGTAAACAAAACAAAAACATGGAGCAGTAGCTAAGTCAGACAAGTTGCACAAGCACGTAGATGGTAGTTATACAAGGGACTTTGCTCTTCACATTAGCCGGGTATTCACGTGATTTAGCCTCACTACACTTTTAATAACGACTAATGTTTATAAGGTTGTGTTTCATAGTCTTGCAGGCAAAACTCTTCAGTCATAAATCCTTCACAACGTTTTTTCTATTTTTTTCGTAATAATTTCCCTTTTCCATTGATCTCGTGCCCTTGTTTCCTTTGTATTCCTTTGCATTCCTTTGTTTCATCACACGTTCACGCTAAACTATACCAGAAAGCAAACCAAGACGAAATAAAAATAGTACCAGATGTATATTGGGATAAATTAAATTGAACATCAAGGTTTTACTTATCCTCAATGTCTCTTTTTTTCCCTCCATACAGCTGTGGGTTTTAAAAGTAGTTGGAATTATTTATTCGCAAAACATGGGGCTTTAAGAATCAATATTTTATCCCTTTTATGCCGTAAGGGAGACTAGAAAGGGACAAGGGCGGAGGAATGGCCACTCATCTGTTGTATCTTTTTTGGGTTTACATCCTAATGACTTTTTTTTACATCCTAATGCCTTTTTTTTTTAAATTCTAATTATTTCTTTTTTTGTTTTACATCCTAATTCCTTTTTTTTACATCCTAATTCGTTTTTTTTACATCCTAATGCCTTT
>JACEEZ010006817.1:263435-278435 GCA_016584305.1 Chionoecetes opilio
CTCTCTCTCTCCTCCTCCTCTCTCCTCTCCATCTCTTCCCTCCCCTCCTTCTCTCTTCCTCCTTTGATCATCTTTTCTGACCACCGATTAATTCCAGCGATTAAAAAGCCACTCTTGATTGCCTCGGCCAGAAGGGGCGAGCCATCTAAACCTACGACAATTTTATTCTGGGTAGACAGACGCAAACGCTGGACACTCTTTAACGCTTATAGGACGAACCAAGATCTATAGATTTTTAATGAATAGTTTTTAATGAATGGTTTAATGAATAATTTAAATAGATAGTATGTTTATTAATCTTGGGACGAACTATCTGTGGTGAGTCAAAACCGTCGATGTGGATTGGGAAAAAATAAAAAATGTGGATATCTGTATTGGTTAATTGTAGTTACTGTACCGAGATGACATAATTTAAAAGTAGTGTGTAAAAGAGAAGGAGTAGGAAGAGGAGAAGAAAGAGGAGGAGGAGGAGGAAGTAGAAGAAGAAGAAGAGGAGGAGAAGGAGTAAAAAGATGAAGAAGAAGACTACATAGATACTGTAAAAAGCAATGTGTAAAGAGAATGGTAGGAAAGAGAAAGAGGAGGAGGAGGAGGAGTAGGAGGAGGAGGAGGAAGAGGAGGAGGAGGAAGGGAAAGAGGGGACACATTGGTCGGTCAGTCGTAATTGGCGGGTGACCTTGAAGGCAAGAAGTCCCTGCCCGCCTCAAAAGGGTCGCCTCATCGCCAGCAATTTGATCAAAGTTTTTTTCCGATCAGCCTCTTGAAGAGAGTCTGCGCTCTCGCTCTCCCCTTCTTCCTCCTCTTTCTCCTCCTCCTCCTCCCCTCGTCCTCCTCCTCCTCCTCCTCCTCCTCCTCCCCCCAGCCGGAATTACAGTGGCCGAGGAAAGGATTGGTCCCATTACATGGAAGAAGACGAAGAAAAAGAAGAAGTGGAAGAAGTGGAAGAAGTGGAAGAAGATGATGATAAAGAAGAAAGAAAAGAAGATGATGATGATGATAAAGAAGGAGAAAAAGAACATAAGGAGGAGAAGACAATAATAATATTAATAATGATGATGATCAGATTAATAAATGCCAGTGATACTAATAGTGACCAAAATTACACACAAAAAACCTAAGCAAAAACCCCATCACCAATAAGAGAAATAATAGAAAAATAAAATAATAAACATTATAACATGTCATAACCAACACTAACATTACCACCACCACCACCACCACCACCACCACCACCACCACCATCACCACCACCACCACCACCACCACCACCATCACACCACCACCACCACCACCACCACCACCACCACCACCACCACCACCACCACCACCACCACCACCACCACCACCACCATCACAACCACCACCACCATCACAACCACCACCACCACACCACCACCACAACCAGTTACACCATCATAGTCAACCCTGGAATATAAAATAACGACGACAACAAAGAAACTAAGCAACAACATTAAATTTTACCAATCATTTCATATTTTAGAGAGCGTGCCATCTAAAAGTGCTAAAAAAAACCTCACTAATAAGAGGCAAATAAGAAAAATTAAATTAAAACAGTAATCATAGCTTTATATATCCTCATCATAACCAAAACTAACACTAACACTAACACCACCACCACCATCACCATAACGACCTGCATGATAGTAAAACCTGAAATATAGAATAATGACAAGGACAACACCAAGGAAAGCATCATATTCCTTAACCATTTCAAATTTTTATACGAATGATGACAACAGAAAAGATAATAAAGCCACAACATTTACCAATCATTTCACATTTTAGACATTTGAGAGAGAGAGAGAGAGAGAGAGAGAGAGAGAGAGAGAGAGAGAGAGAGAGAGAGAGAGAGAGAGAGAGAGAGAGAGAGAGAGAGAGAGAGAGAGAGAGAGAGAGAGAGAGAGAGAGAGAGAGAGAGAGAGAGAGAGAGAGAGAGAGAGCGCGCCACGTTCAGGCCGCCACCTCCCCATCTTCCTCTTGCCTCACAAAATCATTTTTCCCCAGACAACAAGGATCCGGCAAATGAGAGGCCGAATCCGCCTCCCCATTAGTCGGCTCCAGAACCCAGGGAAAATTGGAAGAAATGCTACGTGTGTGTAATTGGGTTCTCATTACCCCATAATGATGCCGAACCAGTCAAACTTCGACTAATTTGCCAATTATTAGCCTTGATAACCCGCCAACCCACAAAAAATGACAGGGAAAATAATGCCTGGCTCTGCTCGCGGCCCCACCACCAACCTCGACGCTTTTTTTTTTTTTTAGAATTTTATTTTTATTTTTGTGGTGTGGCGTGTGACAGGGGTGATGGAAGGGGGGGAGGAGGAGGAGGAGGAGGAGGAGGAGGAGGAGGAGGAGGAGGAGGAGGAGGAGGAGGAGGAGGAGGAGGAGGAGGAGGAGGAGTTGCGTTGGACGAGGGAGAAATGATGAGTGGTGTTGAGGCATAATAAAGTGTGGTGGTGAGCGTTGGCATGTGGTGGTGATGGTGGTGGTGTGGTGTGGTGATGGTGGTGATGATGTGGTGGTGTGGTGGTGGTGGGGTGGTGATGGTGGTGTAGTGATGGTGGTGTGGTGGTGATGGTGATGATGATGATGGTGATGGTGGTGGTGATGTGGTGGTGTGGTATGGTGGTGATGGTGATGGTGGTGGTGATGTGGTGGTGTGGTGATGGTGGTGATGGTGATGGTGGTGGTGGTGATGGTGGTGTGGTGTGGTGGTGGTGGTGGTGGTGGTGGTGGTGATGGGGATGGTGGTGGTGGTGGTGGTGATGGTGGTGTAGTGATGGTGGTGTGGTGGTGATGGTGATGATGATGATGGTGTGGTGGTGGTGGTAGTGGTGTGGAGGCTTGCTGGAAATAGGATTACGTTGTTGTTTGTTGTTTATGCTATAGAGATGTGTTCATATCATTACAACTTTGATGAAAACTAAACTATAATTCCTCCATGTAATTTCACGAGTGCCTTTGAGTTTTGGAGTCACGTCTGGAAACCACGACTCTCGCAAACGTGTACAAGGAAAATTAGGAAGGACGGAGGAGGAGGGGGGGAGGAGGAGGAGGAGGAGGAGGAGGAGGAGGAGGAGGAGGAGGAGGAGGAGGAGGAGGAGGAGGAGGAGAGGAGGAGGAGGAGGAGGGAGGGACATCAGCAAGAGGAGGAATGGAAAGGAATGGCTAGCTAGAAACTGGTCCTTTCATCGATGAGTAAAAACAAAAAATCCTATCCCATAAAAAAAGAGAAAGGAAAACGAACAAGAAAGAAAACATAAGACAGAACAAGTAAGAAAATAAGAAAATCTGGGGAGGAACACAAGTAAAGGATAAAGAAAAACCTATAGACAAACCGAAAACTGCACAGCCTAGACGGTGAAAAATAAACAGATAAAAGACATACACCCTATTCGTTGCCTGCCAGAGAAGTGAGCACTGAGAGCGAGTGACTTCCTTACCCTAGCACTGCCTGTAGCTGCCTCATGCTTTTGTCTCCAGTGCAAACAAATCCTGGGTGAGAGGGGAGTCTTTTCTTACGCCAGCCGGAGAGCCTTTGAGCGGGGTTTGAACGAACAGATAAAAAGCGGCCCAGTTCTCTGAAGGACGGATTGAAAAGTTGGTCGGATGTGTTGGGTATAAGTGAAACTAATTGGTGAGGGAGAGGGATGTAAGGGAGATAGAGAGAGTGAGAGAGAGTGAGAGAGGTATATATAGTAGGGAGAAAGATGGGTAAAAGTGAGGAATGGAATATGATAGTGTTCTTGAGAGAGAGAGAGAGAGAGAGAGAGAGAGAGAGAGAGAGAGAGAGAGAGAGAGAGAGAGAGAGAGAGAGAGAGAGAGAGAGAGAGAGAGAGAGAGAGAGAGAGAGAGAGAGAGAGAGAGAGAGAGAGAGAGAGAGAGAGAGAGAGAGTGAGTGAGTGAGTGAGTGAGTGAGTGAGTGAGTGAGTGAGTGAGTGAGTGAGTGAGTGAGTGAGTGAGTGAGTGAGTGAGTGAGTGAGTGAGTGAGTGAGTGAGTGAGTGAGTGAGTGAGTGAGTGAGTGAGTGAGTGAGTGAGTGAGTGAGTGAGTGAGAGGAGAATGGAAATTGTATCATACTACGGAGATGTACTGAGGGTTAACGTTGTACTCGAGGTAAAAAAAATATACTCCTGCACCTTCCTCCTCGGCACAGTATATAAGCTCAACAAGTAAACAGTAAACAGTAGCCTATATACTCAACAAGCCTCAACAAACAATGCGTGTTGCGAGTGTGCTTGTGGCGGGGATAGTAAGAGTCACCTCCAGACAGGCCTTGACCAATGACCATACATATGAGGTCCTCTTAGACTAGATGGATCACAGGGTATTGTATCCTTCATCATGAGAGACATCAAGATACAGAGTGGGTATGATTTTAACCCCTTCACGCCCAGATCTTTCCTTTGCTATAAAAAATTGTATGTTGTCGAGCCATAAAATTACGAAAAGTAACTAAATAAACCAAATTAGCTAGTGGACAAAGATACTAAACAGGTCATATCTATTAAATATTGCTTATATTCACTCAAAATCGTCTAATGGTACCCAAATTACAATGGAAATTACGTTCTGGGTCTCAAGGGGTTAAGATGAAACTACAACTTTACCAATCACTGGAGTTACACCTAAAACTACCAATAACTAGATATGGTTGTTCACTAAGATACTGTAGTTGATAATTATTAATGTTTGTAATAAGTGAGTCCGGAGCAGCCTCACCCCTCTCCGGCATCGTCTCCGGCACCGTTTGGACGCATCTGGCAGGCAAGAGAACATTACAAGGCGCCGGGACGACACTCGCCCGTCCCCGCGCCGCTAAAAAGGGTGAGCCTCCCCTCTGCGTCACTGTCACAATCATCCTTACCTCGCCCCGCTCCCTAGCACTATCTTGCCCTCGCTACCTTCCATTAATGGTTTGCTCAGAGAGTTAAAAGCCAAAATGCGTTGCCAAACAAATTCTTGTCGTGCCCGCGGGGTGTGGAGCGCTTCTTCCCCCGTCGGCAGAGGGCGAAGGTTCTTTTAGATTCTGACGGGGTTGGGTGACCGAGGGGGCTTTTAGACCCTGATTGTCAAAGGAAAAAGGCTTGCTTGGAAGACGAGGAAATGGGTTTGCTGCGACAGACATCTTGCCGCTGAGTGTTAGCTTAATGGTAGCCAGAGATTCAATTGGGGCAGCGCGTATATAGCCGCGGGGTGATGGACGTTCTCTGTCAAACCTTCGAGACAGCCATTTCACAGTTTGGTCCGACCGGCGACTGCGACATCTCTTTTGTTTGTGAAATAATTAAGTTTAGTAAGAGGCGGATTGTGAGGAGGAGCGTTCACATCATCCCACTAATGACTTCCATCTTTTCCATCTGACTTTCCGGGAATATTTCCGTCCCTGGCAGAATGTCCTCTTGAAATATTGCTGGTGATAGAATTGACTGGTCTAAAAATCTTATCATAGTACGAAACCAAATATGAAGGTCTCTCTCTCTCTCTCTCTCTCTCTCTCTCTCTCTCTCTCTCTCTCTCTCTCTCTCTCTCTCTCTCTCTCTCTCTCTCAATTGTATGTGTGTCTTGTATTTTATGTGTGTGTGTGTGTGTGTGTGTGTGTGTGTGTGTGTGTGTGTGTGTGTGTGTGTGTGTGTGTGTGTGTGTGTGTGTGTGTGTGTGTGTGTGTGTGTGTGTGTGCATGAGGGTGCGTGAGTGAGTGTGTGTGTGTGTGTGTGTGTGTGTGTGTGTGTGTGTGTGTGTGTGTGTGTGTGTGTGTGTGTGTGTGTGTGTGTGTGTGTGTGTGTGTGTGTGTGTGTATGCTGATGTACACGCCAAGACTGAACCTTTTCTTTGTCTTCGCTGGCAAGGAAAAGTCATTTGCTAATTGCTACTGGCCGACAATACGCCAACTGGGGTGTCGCGTTGCCCTTCATATGACGTTCACTTAAATAGCAGAGGGGCGGCGTTTAGCGAGGGAAGGAGGCTGTGGGTGGGGGGAGGGGAAGGGGTAGGGGGTGGAGGGGTGACAATTGGGGTGGGAGAGAGGGAGGGAGAGAGGGTGGTAAGGGTGAAATAAAGAAAAAAGGAATTGGGGAAAAGAGAGAGAGAGAGAGAGAGAGAGAGAGAGAGAGAGAGAGAGAGAGAGAGAGAGAGAGAGAGAGAGAGAGAGAGAGAGAGAGAGAGAGAGAGAGAGAGAGAGAGAGAGAGAGAGAAGAAAAAAGGGTGTATGTTGTCAATGAGTAAAGGAGAAAAGAAAAGAGGCAGGGGGAAGTAAAGGCGTGTAGGGAAAAATTGCCAGGAGGGTAAAAGAGAGAGAGGGGAAAAGTTAGTTGTCAAGATAGCGAGGATGACACACATGTATAGGACAAGATAAGATATGCTGTGAGTGTTGGGAACGATGGTTGTGTATATATGACATAAAGCAGACTCACTATTGCAAGGTGTGGAAAATAATTGAAGAACCAAAAAATTGAATTGATGTGTAGTAGTGAAATAAAATTGGAAAAAACGAGGTGGAGAAGGAAGAAGAAGAAGAGGAAATAAGAGTAAAAAAGAGGCTCACTATATTACAAGCAAGTGTGGAAAATTGACGGATAAAAAAATGAATTGCTGCATAGAAGTGAAGTAAAAATAAAAATAAAGGATATGATGATCAAATAATGTGATTCACTTGGAAATAAAGGTTAGTAAACAAAACTTTTTAATCTGCGACTCTGAAATGTTTCCAGCAATGTTTCTCCGCCGCGGGTTCTTGCGGCGCACAGGGTTTTGGGGGCGGACGGCCTCGGCGACGATACCAGCGCCACTTCAGTCAGGGAGTGACTTGGCCGGAGTCTGCCTGAGGGTGGCCCGCGCCCTGGTCGTGGCTCCCGTGAAGGTGGTGGTGTCGTCTCCGAGGCCGTCCGTTGCCCGAAGCCGTGTGCCGCGGAAACCAGAAGAAACATTGCAACACCCCCCCTCCCCACACCTGTCCCCCCTCCCCCACCCCACACCTGTCCCCCCCCCCCTCCCCACACCTGTCCCCCCTCCCCCTCCCCACACCTGTCCCCCCTCCCCCTCCACACACCTATTCCCCCTCCCCCTCCCCACACCTGTTCCCCCCCTCCCCCTCCCCACACCTGTCCCCCCTCCCCCTCCCCACACCTGTCCCCCCTCCCCCTCCACACACCTATTCCCCCTCCCCCTCCACACACCTATTCCCCTCCCCCTCCACACACCTATTCCCCCCCCCTCCACACACCTATTCCCCCTCCCCCTCCCCACACCTGTTCCCCCCCTCCCCCTCCCCACACCTCTCTCCTCGCCCCCTCACCACATCTGTCCCCCCGCCCTCATCCTCCTTCCCTCACCGTCTTGTCTCTCACTGTCAGTACTGACGTACTGAGTCAGTACTGACAATCTCACCTTCCCCCCGTTAGTAACTCTCATCATACCACACAAGCTCTCTCTCTCTCTCTCTCTCTCTCTCTCTCTCTCTCTCTCTCTCTCTCTCTCTCTCTCTCTCTCTCTCTCTCTCTCCTCTCTCCTCACACACACACACACACACACATGATATAAGATCTGTTTTTACACCTATTTTTTGAAGAAGAAGAAAAAACAAACTTAATTAACTTACATGATAAACTAATGACTTAAATGACCACGACTTAAATATTTTCAAGATATGAGTAACAAGACACCTCCCGAACTAAATTGGCCCACCCCCTTTTTTTATATTATCTTACTGTCTTCTTTATCGGAATTGGCAACTAAGCAGGCTTTTTGATTCACTTTTTTTTTGCCCTTGGCCAGTCCTTTGTGATGTAAAAAAATAATAATAATAATAATACAAGTCGCACAGTCACTCATTATAAAAAATATCCAGTATCATTATCGATCATGCAAAAAGATACTTCTGTGAATTGTTATGATTGTGCTGCAGTTATCTATTCATCTGATTAAGATATATCTAAGAAATAGGGCACGGAGGCAAAACCCATCGTGTGTGCTAATTCTAATCATCAAAAAGAACAGATTCTTGTATAAATTTCCTTTTCAGCGCAATTTAGAAAGTTTCAGGCAGTAAACAAGTCAATATTTCAGCGCCGCATTTTGAGTTTGACCCAATCACTGCTACATACTTGGACAATACAGAGTCATTTACTTACTCATTTTACGCTGCTCCATTTTTTTCGGGCATATAATAATCATACTTCCAAAAATCAGGAGAAAAAATATAGGCAAGAAAGAGTAACTAACAATATTTCCAACAATAATGAGAGAAAGAAAGAAGGAAAGAAAGAAGCAAACAACAAACTCACAAAGATGTATTGTTAGTTGTGCTAATGAAAGTTCGAGGGTCCTAAAGAGCAACAACAAAAGAGTGAAGTAGGAAAAGTATAAATGAAATCTTAGAATAGGTAAACATAAAACATTTCCGAGAACTTACCAGACAATCGGGCGGAGGGCGGGGCGGGGCGGGGCAGGGCAGGGCGGGGCGGGGGGCAGGGGGGGGGGGGCAGGACAGGTGGTCTCATCCTGGCTTGGACTCATTACCGCTGGCCGCCCGACACTCGCAGGAGCACAGGGCAGTGGAGCAAAGTGGAATGAAGAAGCACCTGGAATGAAAGACACAGAATACTCGTTAAGGGTAACTGAGAGGCCAGGGATACTGAGGATAAGGGATACATTGGAGGACAAGGGATAGGGGTATAATGAGGGATATATCGTTAAGGGATACTGAGGCCAGACAATTGACTAACAGGATCTATAGTCACAGGAAGACTGAATCCATGTGTATAAATGCCCCAAATGAATAAATATCACCAAATAAATAAGGGTGATGGATGTTTTCATGTGACGAGACCAAAAACAGGGACTGAAGTGTGTGTGTGTGTGTGTGTGTGTGTGTGTGTGTGTGTGTGTGTGTGTGTGTGTGTGTGTGTGTGTGTGTGTGTGTGTGTGTGTGTGTGTGTGTGTGTGTGTGTGTGTCTGTGTGAGTGAGAGAGAGAGAGAGAGAGAGAGAGAGAGAGAGAGAGAGAGAGAGAGAGAGAGAGAGAGAGAGAGAGAGAGAGAGAGAGAGAGAGAGAGAGAGAGAGAGAGAGAGAGAGAGAGAGAGAGAGAGAGAGAGAGGAAGAGAGAGAAGAGAGAGAAGAGAGAGAGAGAGAGAAAGAAGAATGAGAGAGAAGAAGAGAGAGAGAGAGAGAGAGAGAGAGAGAGAGAGAGAGAGAGAGAGAGAGAGAGAGAGAGAGAGAGAAGAGAGGAGAGAGAGAGAGAGAGAGAGAGAGAGAGAGAGAGAGAGAGAGAGGAGAGAGAGAGAAGAGAGAGAGAGGAGAGAGAGAGAGAGAGAGAGAGAGAGAATCCTCTTAAGGGACCTGAAAGAAAGCTTAAGACCTTTTGAGCACGAATAAAAAGAGCGAAATAAAACGGCGGGCTAATTTGCGTTATTGCGGTAAATAAAATAACTTTCCACCATTTAGCCCACCACACTGGAAGCTCGAGGGTGCAGTGAAGCGACGGCATTGAGCTTCAAGACCCTTCCCAGGTGACGAGGGGGCGAGGGATGACTGGAGGGTATTAGCACCTCAATGACGGGAATCGCTGCCATATTTCTACTATTATATCTACTAGTATACCTATGTACTACTATACCTATCTACTACTACTATATATCTACTAGTATATCTATGTACTACTATACCTATCTACTACTACTATATATCTACTAGTATATCTATGTACTACTATACCTATCTACTACTACTATATATCTACTAGTATATCTATGTACTACTATACCTATCTACTACTACTATATCTTATACTACTACTACTATTATATCTACTACTACCTATTTACTACTATACCTATACTACTATTATATCTACTACTACCTATATACAGTACTACTATACCTATCTACTACTACTATATCTTATACTACTACTACTATTATATCTACTACTACCTATATACAGTACTACTATACCTATCTACTACTACTATTATATCTATTACTACCTATCTACTACTACTATATCTTATACTACTACTACTATTATATCTACTACTATCGCTGCCATATTTCTACCGAGGGTTCAGCTATGCCAACATTTGTCTGATGTACACACGCCATAAAATTCATGATTAGTTAGCTTTTTAATGCAATGTGACTGAGCTTGGGCCTGCAATTATACTATAGCTACGTTACAAATGTAGGCTATAAGTAATTAATACTATATACAAAAAATACACACTATGGTACATCAGTAGAGACAGTGAACTTGTTTCCAGTTAAAATTACGACGCAGAAGCCAAAATGCAGCATAATACCAAACAAACAATAAATTTCCATGAGTGCCAAAAATGTATTAACGCCGTGTATAATAATGTAATATCATGCAAACACATCGCATAACAACATATACTCTTAACTAATAACATCACTCTTAACTAATGACATCTCTCTTAACTAATAACATCACTCTTAACTAATAACGTCACTCTTAACTAATAACATCACTCTTAACTAATAACATCACTCTTAACTAATAACATCACTCTTAACTAATAACATCACTCTTAACATCACTCTTAACTAATAACATCACTCTTAACTAATGACATCACTCTTAACTAATAACATCACTCTTAACTAATAACATCACTCTTAACTAATAACATCACTCTTAACTAATAACATCACTCTTAACATCACTCTTAACTAATAACATCACTCTTAACTAATACATCACTAAAAACACTTAACTAATAACATCTCTCTTAACTAATAACATCACTCTTAACTAATACATCACTCTTAACTAATACATCACTCTTAACTAATAACATCATAACATCACTCTTAACTAATAACATCACTCTTAACTAATGACATCACTCTTAACTAATAACATCACTCTTAACTAATAACATCACTCTTAACTAATAACATCACTCTTAACTAATAACATCACTCTTAACTAATAACATCACTCTTAACTAATAACATCACTCTTAACTAATAACATCACTCTTAACTAATGACATCACTCTTAACTAATGACATCACTCTTAACTAATGACATCACTCTTAACTAATAACATCACTCTTAACTAATAACATCACTCTTAACTAATAACATCACTCTTAACTAATAACATCACTCTTAACTAATAACATCACTCTTAACTAATAACATCACTCTTAACTAATAACATCACTCTTAACTAATAACATCACTCTTAACTAATAACATCACTCTTAACATCACTCTTAACTAATAACATCACTCTTAACTAATGACATCACTCTTAACTAATAACATCACTCTTAACTAATAACATCACTCTTAACTAATGAACATCACTCTTAACTAATACATCACTCTTAACTAATAACATCACTCTTAACTAATAACATCACTCTTAACTAATAACATCACTCTTAACTAAACATCACTCTTAACTAATAACATCATCTAACTAATAACATCACTCTTAACTAATACATCACTCTTAACTAATAACATCACTCTTAACTAATAACATCACTCTTAACTAATAACATCACTCTTAACTAATAACATCACTCTTAACATCACTCCCTTAATAATAACATCACTCTTAACTAATGACATCACTCTTAATAATAACATCACTCTTAACTAATAACATCACTCTTAACTAATAACATCACTCTTACTAATAACATCACTCTTAACTAATAACATCACTCTTAACTAATAACATCACTCTTAACTAATAACATCACTCTTAACTAATAACATCACTCTTAACTAATAACATCACTCTTAACTAATAACATCACTCTTAACTAATAACATCACTCTTAACTAATAACATCACTTTTAAATATAACATCACTCTTACTAATAACATCACTCTTAACTAATAACATCACATACTTAATAATAACATCACTCTTAACTAATACATCACTCTTAACTAATAACATCACTCTTAACTAATAACATCACTCTTAACTAATAACATCACTCTTAACTAATAACATCACTCTAACTAATAACATCACTCTAACTAATACATCACTCTTAACTAATAACATCACTCTTAACTAATAACATCACTCTTAACTAATAACATCACTCTTAACTAATAACATCACTCTTAACTAATAACATCACTCTTAACTAATAACATCACTCTTAACTAATAACATCACTCTTAACTAATAACATCACTCTTAACTAATAACATCACTCTTAACTATAACATACTCTTAACAATACATACTCTAACTATACATCACTCTTAACTAATAACATCACTCTTAACTAATAACATCACTCTTAACTAATAACATCACTCTTAACTAATAACATCACTCTTAACTAATAACATCACTCTTAACTAAAAACATCACTCTTAACCCCTTGAGACCCAGAACGTAATTTCCATTGTAATTTGGGTACCATTAGACGATTTTTAGTGAATATAAGCAATATTTTATAGCTATGACCTGTTTAGTATCCTTGTCGACTAACTAATTTGGTATATTCAGTTATTTTTCCTAATTTCATGACTAAAAACAGACGAATTTTTATAGCAAAGGAAAGATCTGGGCGTGAAGGGGTTAAGAACATAAGAACGTAAGGAAGCTACAAGAGGCCGTATATTATTCATTTACGTTTATTATCCTTTATTTATTTATCATTTTTATATTTAGAGTTTAGTTTCAGAGGCGTTTTAGTAATGTATTTATGATTGAGTGTTTTCTTAGTTTATCTATTTAGTTTATTTAGCTATTTACTTTTCTTTATTTGTTTATTGATTTAGTGTCTCGGCGTATCTCATAACAACTCCCTGTTCTTTACAAGTAAGTCTTTGAGCAATGCCGAGTGTGAGTAGCGCTGATAGGGTTGAGGGGCTCGCGGCCGTGTGTGGTGTGTGTGTGTGTGTGTGTGTGTGTGTGCGTGTGTGTGTGTGTGGCGAGGGGGACTCACACTTCAGCGGGGAAAATGTTCAAAATGTTCACAGACAAACTGCACGACGCCGAGAGGGGACGAACGAAACCACAGGCAGAAAAGAATGAATATCAGTGACGGTCATGGCAGCTTGGCGGGGTGGAGAGGTACTTGGGGGGTTCGGAGCGGGGTTGGGCGGTGGTGGGCGGGGTTGGGTTGGGTTGGGTTGGGTTGGGCGGTGTTGGGAGGGGCTGGGAGGGGCTAGGATGGGCGTGGCATCAGGTATAAGGCCATCACAGTCGCCTCCTCCTCCTGGGGACAGCGGTGGCAACAAATCTTTTCGTGCTGTAAACGGTATCAACGCGGCGCTCTCAACAATATCACGCGCGCGCCAAAAAACAACCACTAACAGTTGAGACAAACAAGGTTGATGCCGCGTGCAAGGAGTAGCAACCACGCGCGCACACATACACACACACACACACACACACACACACACACACACACACTGTAACACAACCAAATATTGTAACGATGTTTAAATAGTCGAAGAACTGTACATAGTCAGAGGAGTTAGGTGAGAGATACAAAACACACAAGAGAAAGAGAGAAAGAGAGAGAGAGAGAGAGAGAGAGAGAGAGAGAGAGAGAGAGAGAGAGAGAGAGAGAGAGAGAGAGAGAGAGAGAGAGAGAGAGAGAGAGAGAGAGAGAGAGAGAGAGAGAGAGAGAGAGAGAGAGAGAGACGAATAGACAGGAACTACCACGTATAGGTCTCACGGCCACTTGTAGCTTCCTTATTTTTATATTAAGAGAGAAACACAAGTATACCAACAAAAGGATGCAAACATATAAAAGTTTATCACCATTTGAGACAGTATAGCAGCGAGGCGGTGTGTTGTAGGCATGAAACACTGTGTTGCCGATACACTTTAGTCATTGTTTCTGATACTGATGAAGAGATGAGTCACGGTGAGTCATTAAATTACGTTTTGTTTGCATTTATTCCTTTCCTTATCCTCCACTGTTTCTGATTCTGATGAAAAGATGAGTCATGGAGAGTCGAAACATGGAGGAGTGGAAACAAAACATGGAGAAACAAATCATGGAAACAAGGAGAGTCTGTCATATTTGTATTTATTCCTTTCCTTATCCTCCACTGTTTCTGATTCTGATGAAAAGATGAGTCATGGAGAGTCGAAACATGGAGGAGTGGAAACAAAACATGGAGAAACAAATCATGGAAACAAGGAGAGTCATATGTCTTATTTGTCTTTATTTCTTTCATTATCCCCCATTTGTCCCTCCCCTTCTTCCCACTGTCTATCAGGAGACATAAGCATTAACCCCTTGAGGCCCAGAACGTAATTTCCATTGCAATTTGGGTACCATTAGACGATTTTTAGTGAATATAAGCAACATTTTATAGTTATGACCTGTTAAGTATCCTTGTCGACTAACTAATTTGGTATATTAAGTTATTTTTCGTAATTTTATGGCTTACAACATACAATTTTTTATAGCAGAGGAAAGATCTGGGCGTGAAGGGGTTAATAGGTATGACATTTTATACCTTGATATACGAGAATGGTACAATATATATATGGTATAAGTAAGTTGAAAATTGTAGGAGAGAATTATTAATTGAATTTTGCTATACAAAAATTATACTTTGCGGACGATGAGCAATAAAAGTGAAATATTGATAAGGAAAATTAACAAAAAAATATATATGTTCCATTTTTAGCTATAGTTCCTCTTACTAATAGGAAAGCAAATACTCTCTCTCTCTCTCTCTCTCTCTCTCTCTCTCTCTCTCTCTCTCTCTCTCTCTCTCTCTCTCTCTCTCTCTCTCTCTCTCTCTCTCTCTCTCTCTCTCTCTCTCTCTCATGCAACTGATAGGAAAAGGAAATATTCTCTCTCTCATGCAACTAATAGGAAAAGGGTATATTTATTCTCTCTCTCTCTCTCTCTCTCTCTCTCTCTCTCTCTCTCTCTCTCTCCTCTCTCTCTCTCTCTCTCTCTCTCTCTCTCTCTCCTCTCTCTCTCTCTCTCTCTCTCTCTCTCTCCT
>JACEEZ010006819.1:5000-28583 GCA_016584305.1 Chionoecetes opilio
TTATAGACAATATGCTGTTTGCCTCCCCCTCCCCTACAGCGGACGCCCTATCCATAAAGTTAACCCCTTCACGCCTAGATGTTTCCTTTGCTAAATAAAATCATCTGTTGTTACCCATAAAATTACGAAAAGTAACTGAATATACCAAATTAGTTAGTTGACAAGGATATTGTTACGCCTGGCGTTATGCATGTAGTGGTGATGGTGGAGGTAGTGGTGTGGTGGAGGCATGTTGGGAGTTTTGTGGTGGTGTGAGAGCCAGGGTTGCCAGACAGCCTGGTCTAAAAATCCCTATATATTTGGGGAAAAATCCCCAGAAATCCCCATTTCATATATTTCCATAATTGTTATAAAAATGCTGAAATATATGCTACATAGCTACTCCACATGTAAATTAAAATTGCTATGTTGATTTTAATGTTGATTTAATGATATTAATTCATACTTTGTTTTACATAATATATTACATTACACATGAAGTAGCATATTTCACTTTTTTATTATAATCATCACAAGGACTGAAAAAAAAAAAAAGGCAGTAATAGGATACAGCCTCATGAGCATTTAATAAAAAATACATTTAATAAAATTTTCTACTTAAGGCTGATATGGGGATGATATATTTCCTTAAATTGCTTAGAAATATGATACAGAAATAAATGAAAATATTAATGCTCCTAGCCTCTTGGGGAACTTAAATAATCCAACTAATATTCTGGACATACTGTACTAAGCCAGAAAGAAAGAATAGAATAACACATTTGCATACTAAATAATATCATCACTCGAATCATCATTTTCATGGTATTTGTAGATATCTGAAGTCTTCATGTTGACTAGTTTATCATTTACAGCAAAATTGAAACATTCCCGGCCTTTCAAATACCGCTTTGAATGCAGAAGTCCAACTAGAGTTCTGGTTGAGTTTGTTTCTTTGTTTTGTTTTAAAATTGTTTACAGATGAAAATATCCTTTCTGCTGTGGCACTAGAATGAGGAAGACGCAATAGCCCAGAAACAAAACTTGACAAATTTGGAAACATGGGGATTTCATCACCACTCTTTATTTCTCTAACTGTCTCCCAGAAGCCTTCAACATCATTGATTTCTGAATCAGCAAGATCGGTGTTTCTTAGTACTCTCCATTCTTTGTCTAGGTGATTTATTTTGTCAGGACCTACAATTCCAGGAAATACACTAGCCAATGGACCAATGGAGACCACATTTCTTGACTTACTTCTTTGGGATCAATGAAGCTCAAATTACTTCTTCCTTGCCGTCGGTTTAACCTCATGTTTTCTTTTAACCTTCATATTAATAATATTATTTTAAATGATAAATTACATGTTTTTTTCAGAAACCTCAAAAGTCCCCAAATCGAGAGTGAATGTCCCCATGTCCCCTTCAGTGCCCCGAAATCCCCAAATATAGGGACAAATCCCCAAATTTGGCAACTCTGGTGAGAGCGGTAGTGTGTGTGTGTGTGTGTGTGTGGCGCGAGTCAGTGTCTGTGTGTCTGTATGTATGAGCGCGGTGAGGGGTGCCTCCTTCATTCGGCACACAAAGACCAGGGTGACGTCATTCGCGCCGAGGACTCTGATCGGTAGCGGCACCAGTCTTCCTCAGTGATGTCGCCACGGGATTGGCTGGCTAGCTGGCGACGGGAAGACAAGGGGAGACAGAGGGAAGAGCAGCGCGGGACACAGAGGAGTGAGGGTGTCTGGAGAGCGGTGGCGGCGGGCTAGCGCCGCGCGCCTGAAGGCCTCTGCTACGCCGTCAGGAGGAATCTGAGTGCCTCACCTTAAGTCAGTGCCTCGTGTGCGTAAGCCATTCACGTGTGTGTGAGCCTCCTGTGTGTGTTAGAGAACCATTTCTTAGACAGCGTGACCATGTGAGTTCTTTGTTCACTCTCTCCACCTTCAGGAGTTGAGTCCTGTGTATTGTGTGACCTCCGCCATTAAATGTAGAGTGTATTACAGTGTGTGTCAGTTTCCTCTTTCCGCCATGTGATTGACTACGTGTTATACACCAATACTCGCCTTCAGGTTTTCTACCAAGCCTGCGTCAGGAGTTAAGGGGTTACGTGTGGCGCCCTTGGGGGTGAGATACGAAAGGTGAGTCTTAGAGTAGAGGGCCCTGCGTAACACTGGTTGTCTGAAGTTAGGAGTTAATTGTAGAAAAACCTGTGGCCAGTAGCTGTGTTAACACGAGGTTAAAATGGCAGATAGAGAGAGAGACAAAGGGGTAGGCGAGGTGAAGCCTTGTGACGTCACTGAGGAAGAATGTGCACGTGGCGCGCTTCTAATGGTGGGTAGGGAGAGAGTGGACACGAACAAGATCATGGCCATGATGAGAGAAATGATGAGTGGAGATGAGAGAATGAGGAAAGAAATGGGTAGAAAAATTGAAGTTATAAGTGAAATAAAACAAAATTTGAATGAAGTGAGAGACAC
This sequence comes from Chionoecetes opilio, assembly GCA_016584305.1. NCBI lineage: Eukaryota > Metazoa > Arthropoda > Malacostraca > Decapoda > Majidae > Chionoecetes > Chionoecetes opilio. Next base: position 7,453 of record JACEEZ010006819.1, read on the forward strand.
ACTGACGAGAGGCTTAAATAGCGAGGTACAGGCTGACGCGAGGCAGGACTACCTGACGCAGGCCAGGGCGTGTGTCGATCTGGAGAAGAAGCTGTTAAGGGTAGGCGAGGAAGAGCTGCCCTTGTCCCCAGGTGACGCCCCTGCAGAGGGAGTGAGCGCGGAAATTAAGGCGGCGCCGTCAGGAGGGAGCAGTGAAGCAGCGCTGCTGGTTACGTCGCCGCGATGGAGGACTCTTGCCTCCTGGGCCTGGACTACTTGACGCAGGGTGGGGCGTGCGTCGACCTGGGGAGGAGGACGGTAAGGGTATGCGGTGAAGAGGTGCCCTTACTCCCCGGTGACGCCCCAGCGGCGGCGGCGGCGACGGGCCGCGCGTATCGGCCGCTCCGTCAGGAGGAATCTGAGCGGCGCTCTACTCCTCGCCTCCCTGCCCCGCCTTCGTTAGGAGGCGATGGAAAAGCGGCGTGGAGGGCTTGCCGGGCCCGTTTCGCAGCTCTGGCAAACGGCGTAAAAGGCAGGAATGGCCACGCTGGGAGACTGCCGCCCCGGCAGGTGCGGATCAAGCGCCCACGGAAGAGGGAGGGCGGCCTGCCGCCCCGGCAAAAGACCCGCCGGCGTGGTGAACATGGGAAGCCGCGCAACAGGCAGTGGAGGCCTCGGAGGGCTAGGATAAAGAGGACGTCCCCATACCTGCCTCTGCTACGCCGTCAGGAGGATGGCAAGCGCAGTGTGTGGCCCCCGCCGAAGCTGTGGCAGGTGGACGACGGTGGAGGGATGCATTGTGCCCTCTACCAGGCAGAACCAGCCACAGCGTGTTGCTGTTGAGTCCTGTCTCCGTCACCGGCGCTTTGCAGTGGAGGGCTTGGTCGGTCGGGAAGTCGTGGCGCCCTTTGCCGCGGAGACGAGCAGCTGAAGCAGAGGGGAGAACCGCGGGGCCAATGGAGAGTGACTCTTGGCCGCGGTTACCTCTGAGGCGACCCCAGGATAGAGGAGGGTCCCCTGGGGCTTGTGGCGCCTGATAGAGGGAGCAGGAGCGTCACCTGCTTGTGTGTCTCGCGTGCGGAGGGGAGGGCGGCCTGGTGCGACCTCCCAACGCTGTGTGGCGGCTGGTGAAGGCGATGATTGGACTTAATTGTAGCTGTAAGGCTTTGGGTGGTAATGTTTGGTTTTGTGTGTGTGTTTAATGATGGGGCGAGCTGCCATTCATTTGAGGATTTTTGATTGTGTTAATTTTGTGTGTTTTCAACTATGGTTTCCATATTTTCTTTTTCTTTTATGTACTCTTAGGATAACTAACAGCGGGTCGCTGTTCTATGAGGGAGGAGGATAATGTTACGCCTGGCGTTATGCATGTAGTGGTGATGGTGGAGGTAGTGGTGTGGTGGAGGCATGTTGGGGGTTGTGTGGTGGTGTGAGAGCGGTAGTGTGTGTGTGTGTGTGGCGCGAGTCAGTGTCTGTGTGTCTGTATATATGAGCGCGGTGAGGGGTGCCTCCTTCATTCGGCACACAAAGACCAGGGTGACGTCATTCGCGCCGAGGACTCTGATAGGTAGCGGCACCAGTCTTCCTCAGTGATGCCGCCACGGGATTGGCTGGCTAGCTGGCGACGGAAAGACAATGGGAGATAGAGGGAAGAGCAGCGCGGGACACAGAGGAGTGAGGGTGTCTGGAGAGCGGTGGCGGCGGGCTAGCGCCGCGTGCCTGAAGGCCTCTACTACGCCGTCAGGAGGAATCTGAGTGCCTCGCCTTAAGTCAGTGCCTCGTGTGCGTAAGCCATTCACGTGTGTGTGAGCCTCCTGTGTGTGTTAGAGAACCATTTCTTAGACAGCGTGACCATGTGAGTACTTTGTTCACTCTCTCCACCTTCAGGAGTTGAGTCCTGTGTATTGTGTGACCTCCGCCATTAAATGTAGAGTGAATTACAGTGTGTGTCAGTGTCCTCTTTCCGCCATGTGATTGACTACGTGTTATACACCAATACTCGCCTTCAGGTTTTCTACCGAGCCTTCGTCAGGAGTTAAGGGGTTACGTGGGGCGCCCTTGGGGGTAAGATAAGAAAGGTGAGACTAGAGAGGGCCCTGCATAACAACATTAAGCAGGTCGTATCTATAAAATATTGCTTAGATTCACTAAAAATCGTCTAATGGTACCCAGATTACAATGGAAATTACGTTCTGGGTCTAAATGGGTTAATCAATCCATCATTGAGGGCATACGCCGGGGGGGCGCGTCGCCTCGCCCACCCTACGACGCCACTACCGGGGGTCACCACGCGCGAGGCCCCGTGCAGGCTCCCTTCCCATATGATTGATTTAACCTCCTTGAGCCAGAACGTAATTTACATTGTTATTTAGCTACCATTAGACGAGTTTTAGTGACTATAAGCAAGAATTTATAGCAATGACCTGCTTAGTGTCCTTGTCGACTAACTAATTTGGTTTATTTAGTTACTTTTCGTTATTTTATGGTTAACAACAGACGATTTTTTATAGTAAAGGAAAGATTTGGGCGTGAAGGGGTTAAAGCCAAAAAACAGGGGGAATCTGCCAGACATTCCCATACCAAGCACCTCTCGACAGGAAACAGATCGACTTGCCCCTGCCACGAGCCTTAAATTGTAATCGCCCCCTTGGCCTTTTCCACGCCGGATATGGCTCCAGCCATAGGATATGACGCAAAACAGATTATATCAAGCTAGACTTTTTAACCCCTAGAGACCCAGAACGTAATTTTCATTGTAATTTGGGAACCATTAGATGATTTTAATTAATATAAGCAATATTTTATAGATATGACCTGTTTAGTATATTTGTCCACTAGCTAGTTAATTTGGCATATTGAGTTACTTTTCGTGATTTTATAGCTGGACAACATATACGTATGATTTTTTATAGCAAAGGAAAGATCTGGGCGTGAAAGGGTTAATGCCAACCAAACCAATCACTCCAACTTTCCCAAGCATGATTAATAACATTACTAGATATTATAGTATTATATTATAGGAACTGTACTATACCTCGATCGTGTAGGTCTCACGGCCTCTTGTAGCTTCCTTATTTTCTTATGTTCTTATAGTATTTGAGTTGGTAATGAAATATGAAGAAAACACATTAATTAAGAGTGTCTGTACGTGTTGCTACCGTAGATAACACTATAGTCGCCTCCTGCACTAATGTCGCCAGCTACAATATAGGTGCCTTGCACGTGACGTCACAGCCCTTGTTGTGGCTGCAACAGGCGCGGGAGATGCGAGCTGGAGGACCAACAAACTCCACTTGCCGCCCGTGTTTGCCAGCTTATGGTAATTTTCCCCTACCAAATATATGTTTATCAGTATAAAAGATATACTGTTATCTTCGGAAATGTTTGTTCTATAATATTATCAAATAAAAAACCGTAAAACACACTAAAGAAATGCCATTATGAGACTCTCAAGAAATATGCATGAACCTGATATTCACTTAAACTCTTCGCCATTTAATATTTTGCTAGAAAACATTTTACATTAAGTTCATGCATATTTCTTGAGTCTCATAAGGGCATTTCTTTAGAGTTTTTTTACGGAATTTTATTTGATAATATTATAGGACAAGCATTTCCGAAGATAACTGTATATCTTTTATACTGATAAACATATATTTGGTAGGGGGAAATTACCATAAGCTGGCAAACACGGGCGGCAAGTGGAGTTTGTTGGTCCTCCAGCTCGCTCCGACGGGCGGCATTTGGCTTGAAGACGCTAGATCGTGACGTCAGTGCAATGCACCTATACTATTTCTTCAAACCAATGTTCATGGTATGGACATGAGTATATCAAAACCATTGGTTTTATTAGTAAAAACCTGATTTTCAACATAAGAACACTTAAGGGGGGAGTTTCCACTTTTTGGTCAAAATTTTCGTAGTGAGCTGAAATTTTTACACAATAAGCTAGGTAATAGCACAATATCTGTGAAAAAGTTTGAAGCAGCAAAAGTTTCCGCATAATATTTTTTTTTACAAAAATCCGTCAATTTTTGGAACATTTTTGGAACGAACTTCTTTACTATTCTTAGTTGTATTATATATTTTTTTGTTTGTCTAGTAAGTTTGATCCCTGAACTAAATCCTCACGATAGTTTTTTTAGATAGCTTCATAAAAATAATATATATATATATATATAATATATAATATATATATATATATATATAATATATATATATATATATATATATATATATATATATATATATATATATATATATATATATATATATATAAAACATTTGGTAATTTTTTTTTTTATTTCTATGTTTTTGCTCTAGTAATAGTTATTTTTTTACTTAGAACTATTTAGCCTCGTGAGCTTTTAGTCCTTTCATTATTGTTTTAGGTGCAGCAAAACATTTTGAAATAGGTTCATTAGTTTTTATGGAGTGTATTTTTTTTATAAAAAAAACTTTGTTTTGAGTATTCGGCCTTTTCCCCAAAAATTCATTGGTAGGTAATAATTTTTTTTCTCTTTTTGTTCATGTTTATTTTACATCATGTACATCTATTTGAGAGCATTTTGGCACCTGGTCCCTGGTCTTTCTGGTTAAAAGATACTTCGAGTGAAGATGGCGCGCTAACACGTCGAGAAGGGGTCGATGAGCGGCGGGGGGGGGGGTTCCAACATAGTCTATTTGTATCCAAATTCGATGAGTTTTCGAGACAATTTAGTTTACTATAGGGTGCTTTAAAGCCTCAGTGATCTCTAGAGTGCTGAAACAGAAAAATGAAATATTTTTTACCGTAGTCTAAAAAAATTGGAAACGCCCCCCTTAAATTAATCGTTCAGACCCACTTTTTTTTGCATAAATATGTTGTATGTTTATTCAAAACACCTAATCCGCAAAAAATAATTAATTTCCACGCCTTATTTCCGTAAAAACACGACTTTTGTAAAAAGCGCGGAAAAAATGTTTCATCCCTCCAACAGGTCCGCGAATATTATTGATGACGTCACAGAAGGTGTTTACCGAGAGAGAGAGAAAGAGGGGGATGCTGGAGTCCTTCAAGAATCTGCTATTATTCACTCTACTTCATCCCCAACACCCACCCACATCCCACAACACCCATCCATGTTCCCACCCACATCCTCACTTCCAACACCCATCCCCTTCCCCAACCCACATCCCCCAACACCCACCCCCGTTCCCACCCACATATCCAGTTCCAACACCTATCCCCTTCCTCAACACCCACGCCCATTCCCACCCACATATCCAGTTCTAACACCCATCCCCTTCCCCAACCACCAACACCCACCTCCTTCCCCAACCACCAACACCCACTCCCTTCCCCAACCACCAACACCCACCCACTTCCCCAACCACCAACACCCCCCCCCCTTCCCCTACCACCAACACCCACCCCCTTCCCCCAACACTAACTCCCATCCCCTTCCCCCACCACCAACACCCACCCCTTCCCCAACCACCAACACCCATCCCCTTCCCCAACCACCAACACCCACCCCCTTCCCCAACCACCAACACCCACTCCCTTCCCCAACCACCAACATCCACCCACTTCCCCAACCACCAACACCCACCCTCTTCCCCAACCACCAACATCCACCCACTTCCCCAACCACCAACACCCACCCCCTTCCCCCACCACCAACACCACCCCCTTCCCCCACCACTAACTCCCATCCCCTTCCCCCACCACCAACACCCACGCCGTTCCCCAACCACAAACACTCATCCCTTCCCCAACCACTAACTCCCTTCCCCCACCACCGAACACCCACCCCCTTCCCCACCACCAATTCACCCACCCACTTCCCTCTCCACCAACATCCACCTACTTCCCCCACCACTAACACCCACCCCCTTCCCCCACCACCAACACCCAGCCCCGTTTCCCTACCATCACCCCAACGCACCAACGTCCGTCCGACGCACAATTTTTTTTTACACATTTCTCGCCGATTGGTTTGATACGTGTGCAAACTTCTCTGGAAAGGCACAGCTTTCTTGCTGCACCCATCAAGGAGCATGTGTATACCATATTGCAATTTTTTTTTATCAGAAACACCCAAAATTCTTCAAGTACTATATTTATCTCTTGTGTTTACGTGCTTCTGGATTAGTGCGGGAAGAGGCGACCACCTTCAGTGATGTCACCGAGCCGTGGTGCATCGTCTGCCAGTTGCCAGCAGCGTTTTCGAAGCTCGGGGAATTTACAGATTATGATTGCGGATTATTCAAAAACGGCTAACTGGATGCAAAAAGTGACAACATATTGTTGATACACTCGATAATGGCTATACTCTAACTACATAAAATCAGGAATGATGAAATGGTCTGGACGATTACTTTAAGATTGCCTTATTTTGGTTAAAATAACATCAAATATTGGTCGCTAGCACACAGTAGTCCGCAAGTTGCCTATCTAATCAAGATTTATGAACATCTGGAACGGGATCTTAATACTCAGTGCAGAGGCCCATAGAGGCGTTTTGGTTAAGGATATAGATACTACACAAGTGCTTGTGAGTGCTTCGGACCCATGTATTGATGTTTTCAGTAGTAGTATATATTAGACAACATGTGATTGCAAACTCCAATCGTGTTGTTGCTGTCGTTGGTCACTGGTCAAAGTGCCTCGGGGTAGACCACGTTCCGTGTGATTCCAACCCTTTGTGTTCCGTGTGATTCCAATACACACACTCACACACGCACACAAACGGTAAGTCCAATAGTCTACCGAGTTTGTGGAATGCGGCAAGACGTTACCGCAGAGTTTTTTCATGTTATCTTATACTTCTAAAAGTTTTTTTTTTAGCCCAAAACACCCCTTCAAAATGATTCAATCGATATGGGACCAAGCCGCTTACCACCTACGATTTATTTGCGATTTTTTTTTAGCCTACTCGCATCAAAATTGAATTTACAGTTTCGGCTACCCAAAACAGACAGACAGACAGACATCCACACACACGGCTACTCCTATAGTATATTAGATACCACCAGAATTTTAATTTCCTAATTTCTTTTGTGGACCTCTGAGATTGTTCATATACGAGTGGTTGTTCATAAAATTCTTATGTAAATATTCTTATAATTAATTTAAAGTTGGTTTCGGGCCTTATAATAAGGTAACAACATATTTTGTGAAGTTTTGTTGATGTGGTCATATACGTCAAGGGATGAATATATATCGGTTTTACACATGTTTGTTTGTTTGTTTAGAGGATAATTCCTCAGAGCCGTAGTGTCATCTACCGCTGCAGCTTAGTGTTGGCCGAAGCCACCACCCCGGGAGAGGTGTCACAAACCCCCGGCTAACAATCGGTACCCATTCACTGCTGGGTGGACAGGGGCTCGGGTTTTAAGAAAGACCACCAATCTATCTTCGCTCCGCCCGGGGATCGAACCCGGGACATCTCGGTTGTGAGCCGAGCGTGTGTGTACATTAACAGCGTGTGTGTTTAATATACATACATGTGTATGTATATCAATTTTTTTTTATCTATACTTTTATTTGAATACTCCCAGTGGTCACCAGCAAAGGTATGAAAACAACAAATCAAGATTTTCGTCAAAGAGATTACGGTTCCCATCGACAGAGACTACAGGCGCAAAGGAACAAATTGGGCACAGAAGGTTATGTTTCGTCTCTTAACTCATGTATGCAGGAACCATTCACAATCTGAGGAACAAATAAGAGTTAATGTATGTCTAATGTATTTTTATTTACAGATTATACGCGTAAAACTGCTTATATTTCACAATAGGCCACTACACTGAATAATAAGATCCCGTTACAAATGTCCATAAATCTTGATTAGATAGGTAAATTGCGGACAACTGGGTGCTAGCGACCAATATTTGATGTTATTTTAACCACAATAAGGCAATCTTTGGGGAGGCGGTAGCGGAGTGGTTAGTGTCTCCGACTGGCGTTCTCGGTGACCCGAGTTCGATCCCCGAAGAAACCAAAACCTTTCTGCACCGTCGAGTGGCCTAAAAACACCCACATGCCCTGCCTATCAACTCTACCTTCGACTGCGAGTGCATCGGAGGACACAGGGGGGCGGCTTGAGCCTCTACACTGAGTCTACAGGCGTCACTATAAAATTCCTGCCTGCGCCACCACGGGCGAGGGCGACCATCACAGCTACTCAAGTGAACCTCCAGATCCTACCATCCGAGCCCTGGGTCACCACTGCCTACAGGCGCTATAGGCACAGATGTAAAAAAAAAAAAAAAAAAAAAAAAAAAAAAATCTTAAATGTTCTTATGTTGAAAATCAGGTTTCCACTAATAAAACCAATGGTTTTGATCTCCTCATGTCCATACCATGAACATTGGTTAGAAGAAATAGTATTTGAAAGTATGATCTACTCATAAGAACATAAGAACATAAGAAAATAAGGAAGCTACAAGAGGCCGCGAGGCCTACACGTGGTAGTTCCTGTCACCTAACACTACCTACATCCACCTTTCATCCCCATCCATGAACCTATCCAGCTCCCCTTTAAAGCTCCCCAATGACTCAGCACTAACTACCTGTCTACTGAGACCATTCCATTCATTCACCACCCTATTTGTGAACCAGTTTTTTCCTATTTCCTTTCTAAATCTACGCTTTTCCAGCTTGAATCCGTTACTTCTTGTTCTACCCTGGTTAAAAGCCGTAAGAACTTTTCCTACCTCTCCTTTATTAAATCCCTGTATCCACTTAAAAACTTCTATCAGATCGCCCCTTACTCTGCGTCTCTCGAGTGAGTGTAATTTTAATAACTTCAATCTCTTCTCATAACTAAAGTTACGCATCCCTTGTATCATTTTGGTCATCCTTCTCTGCACTTTTTCTACCAACACTATATCCATCCTGTAATATGGAGACCAAAACTGAACTGCATAGTCTAGGTGAGGCCTGACTAGAGCCAGATAAAGCTTTAGAATAACTTCCGCACTTCTACTTTTAACACTTCTGGTAATGAATCGTAATACTCTATTAACTCTATTTCTGGCCTCAATACATTGTTTCCTAGGTCGAAGGTCTGGGCTCACCCTCACTCCAAGATCTTTTTCACCTTCTGATCTTTTCAGCGATACATTGCTCATGGTGTATCTATTACCAGGGTTTTTTCTATCAACATTCATAACGCTACATTTATCAATATTAAATTCCATCTGACATCTGACTGCCCACTCGTTAAGTTTATCTAAGTCTCCCTGCAATATGTTTACGTCAGACTGTGATCCAATAATCCTACCTAACTTAGTATCATCAAACTTGCTGATATCACTGCTAATCCCACTATCCAAGTCGTTGATGTAAATAAAAAATAGTAATGGGCCCAAAACAGACCCTTGTGGAACTCCACTCGTCACCAGTCCCCATTCAGATTTGGAACCATTAATTGTAACCCTTTGTTGCCTATTACTTAGACAAGCTCTGATCCAATGAAGAACCTTCCCATCTATACCATGAGCCCTAACCTTATTTAAGAGTCGCTCGTGTGGTACTTTGTCAAATGCCTTACTAAAGTCCAGATATATTATATCATAATCCTTATCATTATCTGCCGTCTCATAAACTTTCCTATAAAAACTCAATAAATTGGTGAGACATGACCTACCCTTGGTGAATCCATGCTGTGAATCATTGATCAAACTATGCTTATCTAAGTGCTCTCTAATGTTTTTTGCAATAATAGATTCCAATAATTTACCCACCACTGATGTTAGACTTACGGGTCGATAATTTGACTTTAGTCCTCTGCCCCCCTTCTTAAATATGGGAACAACATTTCCTTTCCTCCACAATAATGGCACATCGCCTATCTCAATAGATTTCCTAAAAATGTGCACTAACGACTCACTAACAACCTCCTTGCATTCCTTTAATACTCTGGGATACACTTCATCTGGTCCTGGCGATTTAAATGTTTTCATTTTTTCTATACCATGAACCGTATACCATACCGGACCATACCGGACTCATGTATGGTCCGACAGCTTTGAGGAACTGTTACGTCAAAATGTTTAGGTGAATATATTTTTCCATTGATGCTGAAAGATTATAGATTGTGTGCACAAGGGTAGTATATGATTTCTTATTCTCCATATTATTTCGCATCTCAATATTATTTCTACTTTCAAATGATATTTCTTCTAACCAATGTTCATAGTATGGAAATGAGTATATCAAAACCATTGTTTTTATTAGTGAAAACCTGATTTTCAACATAAAAACACTTAAGATTGCCTTATTGTGGTTAAAATAACATCAAATATTGGTCGCTAGCACACAGTTGTCTGCAAGTTACCTATCTAATCAAGATTTATGGACATTTGGAACGGGATCTTATTATTCACCGTAGTGACCTATTATATATTTTTTTTATCAACCATTATAAACATTGCAACAATCTGTTATGTATAGGGTAAATAACGATCAGCACGACTAAGGAACTCTATTAATGATAATGAAAATAAGGGCATTGACGACTATAACAAATAATAATTATCAATATTATTAATAATATAATTAGTTATTATTATTATTATTATTATTATTATTACTGATATTTTAATTATTATTATTATTATTATTATCATTATTATTATTATTTTTATTATTATTGTTAGTCTACTACTATTATTAAGATTATTATCATCATCATTATCATTATTGTTACTATTTTTTTATAATCATAATTATTATTATTATATCTAGGTTATTATTATTATTATTTTTATAATTATTATTACTCACATTTTCATTATTGTTATTATTATTATTATTATTACTATTATTATTATTATTGTTATTATTATTATTATTGTTATTAGTAGTATTATTAGTCTACTATTATTATGATTATCATCAGCATTTTCATTATTGTTATTATTATTATTTTTATTATCATAAATATTACTATCATATTTAGGTTATTATTATTATTATTATTATTATTATTATTATTATTATTATTATTATTATAATAATAATAATAATAACTATTATTATTGTTATCAATACCATTGACATTTTTATTATAAATATTATTTTAATATTATTATAATTAATATTATTAATATAACAATTATTATTATTATCATCATCAATAGTATTGACATTATCATTATTATTATTGTTATTATTATTATCATCCAAATTATTATTATTATTTTATTATTAATATAATTATTTCAAAGGTATGTGTGTGTCTGTGTGACTGTGTGTGTATAAATATATATCTAAATACACAAAAATATTTAAATACACATGTATTCAAACACTGCCCAGCTCTGGCTATATATCTATCTAAACTATGTCTTTCCCAGGAATCTCAGGAACTCTTTGTCCAAAAATTAATGTAAAAAAAAAATTTGAATCAAATTATTGTTATTTGCCTTATTTAGAGGTTACATTATACATACTAATTACTGATGCAAAAAAAGAAATGGCCGACGCCACAGAAAACTTTATTTTAGGGGGGTCGATGCTGTAGGGGTTAAGAATTGTCTGAGAATGGACACGTATAAAAAGATAAGAAAAATTCAAATACTGATACCAGTAATACCGGTATTATGAAAAAACCGATCGATACCGGTATCATGACTGATACCGGTGTGAGGACGTACCGGTATTATTCCCGAAAACCGGTATCGGCAATACCGGTATTTTTTTATACCGCACAACCCTAGTTGATTAGCTGGGGTATTATGTCGGGATGAGATAGAATATGGGTTTTGATTAGGTAAGACCTCATATTAAATATATGTATGTGACATAAATTCCCAGACAGTTTTCGCCGGCCCCTAGTTCAATGTGGGAGTCTATGTCACATACATATATTTAATATGAGGTCTTACCTAATCAAAACCCATATTCTATCTCATCTCGACACAATAGCCCAGCTAATCAACTAACTAGGATACTTATCGGTGGATAGTAGGGTTGAATTACGTAGGCTTGATTAATACTGCCTGTTCCGTGATCCGAAGTGGTCAGCACTTGATCGAGGCTGCCCGTGAAGTGCGGAGGCGGAGGCGTTAGTTGTTATCGAGGCGTCAATCAGTTTTCACACCAGTAACTTGACGACGCGGCGAGATATTATCTGTGTTGATTCTAACACGTCCTTTGATTTAACACTTATATGTACAAAATGAACGTATGTACAAATCTCTTCATTATAATCAAAGAAGAGATGTTACTAAGGCGAGGGTCTGGAGGGTACTAAACTTCTCCGGTGGGCGGGCGGCAGCGATCGCCACCCTACCTATAGCCACGTACATAAATCTTAGTAGCTAGTATCTAATGGGCGGCAGCCAATGGCCTTTGACCACGCTTCAAACCAAGGTGCTAATTATTTATGGTGCAAATGTTTAATAATAATGGGAATGTTCAATTATCCATCCCAGTATTTATCATTTACTTAAATTACCTTAATTATTACCCATTACCATTATAATTATATATATACATCCCTATACGCATCCCTTTGATGAGCGGACAATAACTCCCTCACTAGGGGGGGGGGGAAACAAAACACCACTCTACCAATTATGAGAGGGTGGTTGGTGGATAATTTCCACAACTGGGGGCCGGCGAAAACTGAAGTTCCGATTCAGTTGACATCACCCCAGGCCACATAGCGCCGGAACATTTCAATAGTGGTTTCGGCACTTTGGTCTTTGGCTATTTTGAAATGTATAGCCTTGATAGAGGTACAAGTGAATATGCAGACATATACTTGATCGGGGGGAGAGTTATCCCCTGATGTTATAATATCCCCAGTATAGTCCTCACTATTGACCTCAATTGGTTTTAGAATCTCTCTATCAGCGGGAAGTTCAGGGGGACTTAGATAGGAGACTAGTCTACCTCAGATCTATTATATTTATTGAGAGATTTGAGGTAATATTTGACTGCCTGTCTACCATGATGTATCCAAAATTTACACCTGATATCGGCTAATATTGTAGCCATTCCGCCATGTAGTAATGAGTTCCTATGATATTCTTCCACCAACAATTTAGTAAGATGATGGCGTTTGGGAATTAGTATGGGATGGCAGGTGATATTTGGAAGATCAGCTTTCAAATTTCGACCTCGACACCTAATTATGCCCTCATGATCAAGGTACAGACCTAATAATTTGGTCAATTTGTTCCTATGGGGGCTGGCTGAGGCCAAGAGCTGATATTCCTCAGGAAATACCTACTTTTGTATTGTTCTGACCAAAGACTACTCTATACTGGACTTGCTACTCATTTTGGTCCAGTGAAGGCCAGTTTTGCGATTCCTGCCATTTTCGAACATCACTCCGTTTTCCCTTCCAATATACGAAATATATCAATGGAAAGCTAATGAAAATCCGCTTCTTTCTATTGCTAGCATCTAAAATGTTTTCTCGCAAAATATTAAATGGCGAAGAGTTTAAGTATATATTGAGGTCATGCATATTTCTTCACTCTCTCATAATGGCATTTCTTTAGTGTATTTTACTGTTTTTTATTTGATAATATTATAGAACAAACAGTTACGAAGATAACGGTATATCATATATACTGATAAACCTTAGGAAGGGAAATAGGGGTGATGTTCTAAAATGGCAGGAATCGCAAAACTGGCCTCCACTGGTCATGGGCGGGTTGGCGCGGGGCACGAGTAGCAAGTCCAGTAGAGTAGTCTTTGTTCTGACCCAAAAGTTTAAAGGATCAGAGCTATCCCTTTTAATGGATTGGGAGACTAAATTAGTAGTCTTAATTAGTTTGCTCAGTAAGGAAAACCTTTCTATGTCTATCACAGGATCTGGGATCAATTCAGGTTCCCTTATTATATCTACAGATATGTCTGGCTGAGTGGAAACCTGTATAGGCATATTATTACACTCTTTCAGCCAGGTAGGGCCTTTAAACCATAATCCTGTGTTCAATTTGAGGTTATTATCTCCTCGCGACACATTATTATTAGGATTTTCATTATTGGCGATGTATTGATTATGAACTGGAATACCACTTTCCTCTAATACCTCACTAATTGGTGTGGGCAAGAAAGTGGTTCCAATTTTGGTAATTAATAGGGGTTGTGCATGACTTGGAATACTCTCCTCTTGTTCGGCTTGGTGGGTATGTGGGATGTGTCCCATTATTACCTTACCACCAGCACTAGTGAACATTGAGACGTTATGTATTTTGATGACCTTCCTTAGGTAACGCCCGAAATAATCAGCGCCTATTATTAATTGGAAGGGACCATCAACGTCTTTGAAGGTATTGCTAACTAGTTTAACACCATTATCCCTCAGCATTTCAGCCGTGTCTTTTAGTTCTTTGACAGTTAAACTAATACCAATATTATTAACTACAGCAGCTACCCTACATTTATATCTTCCTAATTGGACTAGGGGTTGAACTATGTCAAAGGTTTGAGCCTCATTATTGGCGAGAAAACCTGATATGGCTAAATTCACTTTATTAATTATCGGTAGTTGTAACAATTCAACTATCTCCCTGCTTATGAAGGATCTTTGTGCACCACTGTCAAACATTGTCTTTACATTGACTGAATTACCATTATGGCACACCTTCAACTCGGCAGTAGGAACAGCTGCTGAACTACTCTTATTAGTGACTGCCATTTTAACTACTGTAGGGTCTGAGTTATTATCACTGTTAGGACAAAGAGCAATGTTATGAATAGATTGTTTACATTTCCTACAAGTTCTTAAGCTTATAGGGCATGCATTTGAAGCATGTTTACCACGGAGACAGGTTAGGCAATTACCAAGGCTCATTAACCTTTCAACTCTCGTGTAACAATCTGAATAGATATTACATGTGGAGGGTGGATGTTCCCCCTCACATAAGAACAATTTATTATTTGTACTTCACTGAAGTCGCCCTGGATTTAGGGATTGTATCTATTATTTGAGTAGGTCTAAGTGGTTTACTGGTAGGCTGAGAAGTTTGAATCTTAATTACAGGCTGTTTGATTTGCGTAACAGGCGCAGGATAAATACCCACTAACGAGGGATCTTTAAACTCTGAGGGTGGCTGATAGAGCTGATTACCCTCAGGCGTAATAATCGTGATCTCCCTGTGGGGGGGGGGGGGGGTCTTGCTTAATACCTTGCAAACTTTGGGTTAAAGAAGCTATAGCTGTTGATGGAATATGAGCACACTCCAGTAATCCCTCATATTCAATTACTTTATCGAGATATCTTTGACATTCGTGTTCATGATTGATAACACATTGGTGAATCATTTCTTTATCCCCAGCTTGTCTTAATTGAACTTCATATAGGCAGTAAGCCTCCTCATATTTTTCCCATTGCTCATTTAACAATGGTAGACCTGTCTTTAAATTAATATAATCAATAGGAATTGCCTTAATTGCGTCCTCACATTTATTATAAATTCGTGTGAGCATTGCTAATTTAGCTGATAATGAATGCTTAGCTAATTTCGCCATGATTTAGTTAATTAACTCAAATAAAATATTAAATGCAAGATTACGTTACTATATATAATTGTTAGTTGATAATTAATTATATTATAAGTGCGGGAAGCGCTGTTGGCTGGCCTAACAAGGCGCATAACCAGGCCTATGACCAACCACCACTTAAACTATTACAACTAACTAGTCTACGTAACCTCTGACGCTATCTACTACCTGGCGTATGGTAGTTATACGGCTGTTGACTTGTATCTGACGCCGCGAAAAACCTCACCTCCGCCCTCATAACCAGCAATTCTGGTAGTCTCATAATTACGCCTCACAAAGACCACCTTGAATCACATGAACATCAATATTCCTCACTCGGGGCACCAATGTGGGAATTTATGTCACATACATATATTTAATATGAGGTCTTACCTAATCTAAACCCATATTCTATCTCATCCCGACACAATACCCCAGCTAATCAACTAACTAGGATACTTATCGGTGGATAGTAGGGTTGAATTACGTAGGCTTGATTAATACTGCCTGTTCCGTGATCCGAAGTGGTCAGCGCTTGATCGAGGCCGCCCGTGAAGTGCGGAGGCGAAGGCGTTAGTTGTTATCGAGGCGTCAATCGTTTTCACACCAGTAACTTGACGACGCGGCGAGATATTATCTGTGTTGATTCTAACACGTCCTTTGATTTAACAGTTATATGTACAAAATGAACGTATGTACAAATCTCTTCTTTATAATCAAAGAAGAGATGTTACTAAGGCGAGGGTCTGGAGGGTACTAAACTTCTCCGGTGGGCGGGTGGCAGCGATCGCCACCCTACTTATAGCCACGTACATAAATCTTAGTGGCTAGTATCTAATGGGCGGCAGCCAATGGTCATTGACCACGCTTCAAACAAAGGTGCTAATTATTTATGGTGCAAATGTTTAATAATAATGGGAATGTTCAATTATCCATCCCAGTATTTATCATTTACTTAAATTACCTTAATTATTACCCATTACCATTATAATTATATATACATCCCTATACGTATCCCTTTGATGAGCGGACAATAACTCCCTCACTAGGGGGGGGGGGGGAAACAAACCACCACTTTACCAATTATGAGAGGGTGGTTGGTGGATAATTTCCACACCTCGTCTGCTAGCCAAGTACCGGACAATTAGGAAGCGTTCGAAGAGCACGGAGAAGGAGAGCACGCGGGCCCAGTTTAACCGGTACTTGGAGACAGAGTGCAAGTCTGGTGGCCACGCCGATCCTATCTCCTTTTGGCTTGCATCTCAAGAACGCTATCCACTTGTCTTCATGTTTGCTATGAAGGTCCTCTCCGTCCCAGCAACGAGCGCTCCAGTGGAGCGCATCTTTAGCAGGGGCGGTATCATCATGCGCCCTCACCGTTCGCAGCTATCATCGAAGATGTTAGAAATGCTAATGTTTTAAAATGCAATTGCCACGTAATCAACGTATTGCAAAATGTAAGAGTTAACGACGAGTAAAAATGTAAAATCATAGATAACAGTAGACCTGGATGTGACACTCGCCAACAAAGCGCGCTGGACGCTGCGGTACTGGCCCCATGGCCAGTCTGCTGGCCCATTCACTTGCTGCATATGACTATCATATAGACTGGTTTATCAGTATATATGATATACTGTAATCTGCGTAAATTTTTTGTTAATATAGTATCATCAAATAAAAAACAGTAAAACATGCTAAAGAAATGTCATTATGAGACTGAAGAAAATTGCATCGTAATGGCATTTCTTTAGCGTGTTTTACTGTTTTTATTTGAATAATATTATAGAACAAACATGTCCCGAAGATTACAGTATATCATATATACTGATAAACCAGTCTATATGAGTCATATGCAACAAGTGAAATGGGCCCAGCAGACTGGCCATGGGGCAGTACTGCAGTTCCAGCGCGCTTCGTTGGCAAGTGTCACATCAGGCCTACTGTTATCTATGGTAAAAATGTACAATATTCAAATTAAATATTCAAAGGTACATGTATGAGAAAAAAATAAAACTCATTCCTTACAAACAGGACAGAACAATACAATTTAGTATTTACGCAGTACAGACCAAAAACATTAAGATAATAGTCATTTAAAAAAAAGATTTGTATATGTAAAAATGTAAAATGTATATGTAAAAAAAAAAAAAAAAAAAAAATTGCCTGTTCTTGGTCTGTTTCGGAGAGTCTGGTCTTGGTCTCGGAGGTCTTGGTCTTGGTCTCCGGTCTCGGTTTTTCTCGAGCGGGTTCTGGTCTTGGTCTTGGTCTTGGTCTCGGAGGGTCTGGTCTTGACTAGAACACATGGTGTGTGCCATTCTCACGTAGCCTCCAGTGTGTGTTAGAAACCACCATTTAGACAGTGTAACATGTGAGTCTCTCTCCACCATCAGTACAGTGTATTGTGACCTCTGCCAATAAATTAGATTGTGTAATACAGTGTGCTCAGTGTCCTTTCCTCCGGGTGAATGATAAAGGCGCCATCAGTGGTGAGATAAGCTACTCGCCTCAGGTACTTTCTGCCGAACCTCCGTCAGGACTAATAGCGCGTTTTCGCAACCGCTCTGGCCCGGTCTGGACTGGACTAGTCCCGGGCGGCCACTGTTTCCGCGAGGCGGATTGGGCCGGGCTGGAACGGGCTAGACTGGGCCAGGCCAGCGAGCAGGACCAGCTAGGTTGGACCAGTGTGAGGAGAACTGGCGCATGCTCACTACAGTCAGCGGGGAAGACGACCAGGAGCTTCTCGTGCTGCTGATAAGACATGAAACACCATGATGGCCGACCATAAGACTAAGAGTCATTTCACGAAAAATTACAATATTCGCAATTTGCTGAAACAAATAACTTGGGAAATTAATGTACCGTCAACAAACACTATAGTGGCAACTGCACTAATGCACCAGGCGCCATATATTACGAATTTTAGCATCACTACAGACTTGTATGTGTCACTGAAGACATGTACCGTAGCTATAGTGTTATGTATGATAATGTAAACTACGTACTGTGCACGTGATGTGATTTGTAGTGATGCTAAAACTCGTAATATATTTCCCCCCTGCGACATTAGTGCAGTGGCGATTATAGATAGGTTGTGTTATTAACGGTAAATGGAATGAAATTTCATCATTCATTTTTTCATTGTCATCCCTGCAACTTGACTTCCCATTGAGAAGTCAAGTAAATAAAACGCGCGCTTTATAAAAAATGTGTGCATTTCTGCCCGGGGGACCGCCCACTCGATCCCCCAGCCAATAGGAACGACGAATGGGAGGGGGCCAGCTAGTCTCGAGTATTTTCGCGAGCATCAGTCCAGCCTGGAACGGTATAGACTGGACTGGACCAGGGTGGGGGAACGTCGTGAGAAACGCGCTATAATGTTTAGGGAAAAGAGGGCCCCTTGGTGTGATAAAAAAGGTGAGTGCTCTGCGTAACATATATGTTAGCTTGCTTGTAAAGAAGTAAGAGAGCAGGAGCCAATTTTCTTTATTTTGCCATGGTAAAAAAACCCACTTTTTTTTTATAGACTGCAAAGACCCCCACACAAATTGTATAATGTATATCATTATCATTATTTAGTTTTTTGTGAGTTTGGAAATAAACTAAAATGGAATTGCAATAATGAGTTTTTTGTTGTTTGCTTTTACCTGAAAGTGTAGATGCTTCAGCTCCTATATTTGTGATGAAACCCAAAACTGTACAGGAACAAGTCACGAAAAATGAACACAGGATTCTCTGAAACAGTCAAGACGAGAATCGATCCTGTATATAAGTTCATAATATGTTCCTCTCCCACATATTATTACGCATTCTCTTCTTAGACCTCACCACACACTGCATGTGTGTCTCAGATGAGGCTGTGCAAAGGGAAAGTTGCTACAAAAACCCACTGCTGCTAGACTTACTTCGGCAGCCCTTCCTCAGTTCGTGTATTAGGGTGAGGAGAGCTGGTATATCACGAGGTCAATCAACACAACCCACAGGCGAAAGGAAACACAGAGTCTTTGTTGGTTTACTGACAAAAGCCACAAAGCACAACCACAACACTGGTACAATAAACAGAGTACATGGGGTTTTACGTCATCTTCCAATCGCTTGAAGACTGTCGTAAAGATGACGTTACAACACCACAGTCACAGTTCTCCCCCCCCCACGCCACCCAAAAAACTACAACCACACACTATAGCTAGCGTATTTTCGCGACCGCTCTGGCCCGGTCTGGGGCTGGCTAGTCCCGGGCGGGTCACTGTTTTTGCGAGGCAGTCTAGAACGGTTTTAGCCCAGTCCAGTCCGGTCTGACCCATATAGCAGGACCACCTTGACCAGGTGGGGGAAACTGGCGCATACGTACTACAGTCAGCGGGGAAGGCGACCAGGAGCTTCTCGTGCTGCTGATAAGACATGAAACACCCTGATGGCCCCACCATAAGACTAAAGTATCACAGGCGTGGTAGTTGTAAAGTCTTCAGCACAGGTTAAAAGGCGGACGACAAAAAGGATATTGACAAGATGGGCGCCTGCCGCTTCCCCAGTTCAGTTCAGTACCGCCCCACTCGATCCCCCAGCCAATAGGAACGACGAATGCGACGGGGCCTCTCGATGTATTTTCGCGACCATCAGTCCATCCTGACCCGTCCGGACTGGACTGAACCCGGGCGTGTGAACGTCCCCGAAATGCGCTATACCACGCCACCCCACCACCACCACACCCACCGTGCCTCCTCCAGGAGCGCGTGCGTCTGCTCTTCCCGACGCCTGAAACCTCTCTGGTTTGTGTTAAGAGCAGGCACCCAACCTTTTGTCCTTCTGGCCCCCTCCCCCCCCCACACCCCCCTGCAGCACCACCTCCCCGCTCCTCACCGGCGGGCCGCGTACCGTAGAGGGGGCGAAAAGGCGGCGCCGGCGGCCAAATTTTCCTCGTCAGCCCTCCGAGGGCCCGCTGGGTATTTTCAGACGGGATAATTTTTCTATGTTGATAAATTTAAAGTACGAATTTCAAGAATTGAATATTTCATGTGCAAACATTTTTAAACAACAGTTATATATTATCTTGCTGTATATTACTCGTAGTGACAAGCGCCCCAACTTTACGTTTAAACCTCCGGAGGGCCCCTAGTATAGTATTTGTAAATGGAAATATTCTTTTATATTTTATAATTAATCAGTAAAATACATAGTATCTAAAATCGGTACCCTCACTATTATTAGGCCTGTTCAAGATTAAAAATTGTTATAAAAGTTTTTAAATAAATTTTTAGAATTATCATATATCATTTTTTTTTCAAATATTTTCCGCTTTATCAGGAAAAACCCAGAATACATAGAAATAAAGGGGAACGTCATGGAAGGGGTTTACATGGAAAAAGGTTATCAGTTAGTTGTGTGTGTAGTATTCATATAAAAAAAAACACTTGATTAAACCCCGGGGGAAGATTATTACGGGAAAAACACAAGGTCAATTTTCCCTTTTTCAATAACTTCCCCATATTATCAACACAATCAATACTCACGGTAAACCCAAAAAGAATATGTAGATGGGTTAAAATTGAATAAAATTTATGATTTTTGAAAAGATATTTTTGAAAAACTTTTCCCCGCTATCAATGACTAAAGCCAACTACGTAAACCATTTCAAAGGGGTTAAAAACCCAAAATAAAG
>JACEEZ010006820.1:2500-20000 GCA_016584305.1 Chionoecetes opilio
CTAGGGTTGCCGTGACGTCAAGTTTTTCCTGGTCCGGGCTTTAGCGGCCGGTCAGTCCGGGCCTCGCATACTTCCTCTGCCACACTCTGCACACTCCTATTTCAAGTTGCGATGAACGGCTCTGACCTCTTGCCCTGGGAGACAGTCCAAGTTTGATGACCGTGACCCTTCGCTTCGTTCCCAGGACGGGAATCAAACTGCTCGAAAAGTCATCTGTTGACAAACTGCCGCTGTAGAATGACCCTTCCCACACTGCCTCCTGTATCCCACTGCCATTGTGTCTTGCCAATCAACATTATTTTATTAATTCTTCCAGCTGAATAATTGGTTTATTTGATTGCTCTGGGATCCACAGCGAAGAACCGCCGAACCGCCCGCCAGCCCGCCAGCCCGCCAGGCACTGCTGCAGCTCTTCCTCCTCTTCTTCATAATATTGGAAAGCTTCAAAATTACTCATCTTAGCCGGAGAAAGTTTTCCCTCGTGTAAGCTGAAGTGAAAGGAATCTAATGAGAAAGACACGTTTCCTGGAGGTCATTGAGCGTCCTGTGTTTGCCAATCACGGCTGTGAGTCACTGTGTTGCAGTGGCGGCTTGTGTGCCAGCTAGATGGTCACCCAGCCACGAAATTATTTTTTCCCATACGAGTTTGCAGAGGTTGGCGGCCCTCTACGCATGGTTGTAGCTCCGAAACTAACCACAGGATTTTCTTCAAAATACCCTCATTGTGATTCCCACAAAAAGTTACCATCACCATATGAAAACTTTTTACCAAATACCGTTACCAAAAGTGAACCTGAACCTAACCCAACCTACCCGTAACCGAAAGTTTGCGAACCTGTATGGGAAAAAAAATTCGCCACCCGGCCGACGAGGCGACACACACACATCAGCCATACACACACACACACACACACACACACACATCAGCCCTCCCCCCCCCCCACACACACACACGCACGACAATCAGGTTGATAGTGTGCTTGTCTCCCATTCTGTGGGTAGGCAGTTTGAATCCTCGCGCTTCCGTGGATTTTTCACTAACAAAGTCGGGCGGTTACTGTCCCTCTTGAGCAAAGGGATGGGGGTGTGTGGTGTGTGAGGTCCCAGCATTGCCCCAAGATCGGTAATAATGAGCTCCAAGCTCGCACTGAGAGGGTGAAAACTGGCGATCGCGAGTCAGTTCGGTGGACAAGACCGTGGGTGAATAACACACACACACACACACACACCTGCCACTTTTGATATGATAATTTCCATCACATTTCCCTCTTGTTCCTTTATAACATTTCACGTTCATTTCTGTAAAATTGATGGTAATGAGTCAAGACGATTCCACGTGGTGATTGGGACGAGGTACGAAGCAACACGTCCGTCTTTCCACACCCGCCATTCCCACTCTTCTAACTCATCCACCTTCATCCCCTCGTGGCGGCTAAGGCCCATATGCAAGAAATTTTGTCGACCCGTTGCATCGGGGCGCGGTAAGCAAGGACAACGCAACGAGTGGAGGTTTGAGTCAGCTGACTGCGTTCACCATGCAGTGGCTTGCACATCCCACCTCCATCCCGCTGTGCACTTATTCCATTCTATTTCTTACCAGACCATTACAGGTGAGTTTTCAAAACAACCGAGAGTAACATGCATACCTTGTGAATGCACACTGTGTCATAATTAAGGTAAAATAAGGTCCAGGAAGCCTTACATAGGTGTGTAAACTTGTCAGGAAGCCGGGCGGCGGTGGAGGAGGGAAGTCAGCCATTGTGTGGAGCAGTGGTGGCGGGCCGTTCAAATGTACTCGCACGCATCACTCGGGCCCATTTTTTCTACACCAACGCCTCAGACAAATGGCGAACACTAACTAAGCTATTATTTTAATGGCAGAAATGATAAATTAAGCTAGTAAAAGGAATTAGATAGGTGTAAAACAGTCAAAATACTGATGCCGCCTTGGACTCGCTTGTGTTGGTATGTACTGTCTCCAATTACTTATCTCTCTCCCATGTATCCAATTACTCTCTCTCTCGTATATATTCCTCTCTCGTATTTCTTCTCTCGCACCTTCCTTCTAATATTCTTTGAACTAGACCGACTATCAGCTGTCTGTCAGGTCTCAAATCCCTAGCGAATATGTCTCTAATTTACTCTCCAATTACTCTCTCTCTCTCTTAGCACCTTAAGCTAATCCCTTTGAAATACAGCGACACGCCACATGTGTCTCTGATATTTTTCCTTTTGTACCGGCTTGACCAAAAGTGTTGTTGGTAGCCACCAGGGCTGGGAGGTAAGTGAGGAGTTGACCTTAGCCCACACCAGACATATTTCGTGTCTGTGCTTATTGTACGTCCTTGTGTACGCTAGTCTAACTGTGAATAATATATCAGAACTGGAGTTGTGTGTATTTCCTGCCCCAACAGTATAAGAATAGTGAACGAAGGGAATATTGAACAGCAATTACAAGGTCCTGAGTGAGTTCACGGCACCAAGAACAATACAGAACTACAAACGGTAAGAAGTGTACAAAGAAATAAGGTACAGGTACGCCTGCTTTTGCAGCCACCGCTTGTGTTGGTACGACTGTCAAATATCCACCGGTCGGGCATTTCTTGAACATCCCACCGGTGGAGATACGACTTTGGGGAATCTTCACCTGCCGGGATTTGACGAGCATTCTTGCATATAGCCCTAAGACTCATTTCAATACTCTTGACGGACTCTTCACATTTGTTCCATGTAAACTTTGCCACCATCTCTCTCTCTATTCTAATCGTTCTTAATCTGCATCAGCGATCTCCCCCCCCCCCCCCCCCAAGACCCTTTTCCCACTTGAACACAGGCTCACCAAATACACGAAAAAGACATCAACACCAACACACCTCCGTCACTTCTCTCTAAACATTGACATCACTTCATCGGCTTCTGGTGGTGGTGGTGGTGGTGCCATGGTGGTGGTGGTGGTGCCGCTGTAAGGAACACCACCTCTCGCCTCTTTGTTTACCTTTCAGCGGCTGGTGGCGGCAGGGGGGGTGGGAAGAGGGTAACGGGCGGGGGGGGGGACCTTCCAACTGTACCTGAAAAAACAGAAAATATTACGTTAATGAAGGTAGAAGTGTATATTGTGTGCACACACTTTCATTCCTCGTTACATACATACTAACATTTATGTACAAAGGATGGAGAGAGAGAGAGAGAGAGAGAGAGAGAGAGAGAGAGAGAGAGAGAGAGAGAGAGAGAGAGAGAGAGAGAGAGAGAGAGAGAGAGAGAGAGAGAGAGAGAGAGAGAGAGAGAGAGAGAGAGAGAGAGAGGAGAGAGGAGAGAAGAGAGAGAGAGAGAGAGAGAGAGAGAGAGAGAGAGAGAGAGAAGAGAGAGAGAGAGAGAGAGAGAGAGAGAAGAGAGAGAGAGGAGAGAGAGAGAGAGAGAGAGAGAGAGAGAGAGAGAGAGAGAGAGAGAGAGAGAGAGAGAGAGAGAGAGAGAGAGAGAGAATAATAAAGGACGTAAAGAGATAACATAAAATTCTATAAGCAAATATTTATTACACACATTATTAAAAAAAAAGCTGATATAATAGTTTCACTACAGATTACCCGTATTACCATCACGAAACATTTAAATTGAAAAGAGGAGAAAGTAGTGTCGCATATCTGGTAGAAAGAAAGAAGATATTTTCGTTTTTCTGATGAAAATGTAGATATAAAAAAAGGAGAAGGAATAAAATAATAAAACACAGACATTCTCTCTCTCGCTCTTTGTCTCTTTTTTCTCCTTTTTTTTATCTCTCATATTTTAACAACAAAAACCGAACAAAAAAAACACGCGTCCTTGAAAACCTTCTAATTGGATATAAACGTTGACTTACTCGAATTTTTTTTTAAATTGCCTACAACTCATTCTGCTGAATCTTTCCCTTCACTCGCCTGCTAATCTTGTCTGTAATGGTCACGTGACAGCACTAAATATTCTCATTTATCAGTGGATACGTGTTTAATACATCGCAAAAAAATGAAGTTTGAATTACATTGGTGTGTAAATTAAGTTGACTATTAATCATGCTAATGGTACAATATTTATTATCTTTTTTTGTTTGAAATATAGTCGGAATTTTCACCAGTGGTATATATGGAATTTTTCTTTTCGGGGGGTACAAATGTATAATATATATTACCTTTTGAGCTGTGAGGCATGTGTGTGCGTGTTTCTTTTCTTTTATCATTGTGTGCGTAAACTAATTAGTATTTTAGATGAAGAAATGATTGAATAGTCAATTGAATTATGAATAAGTAATTAAACAAATACACACACATACACACACACATACACAAACACACACGCACGCACGCACGCACGCACGCACGCACGCACGCACACACACACACACACACACACACACACACACACTTTTCACAGCATATGACTTTCTCAAATGTACTTACTAAGCATTGCCAATAATTTAATGAGTCGAGGTTTAAAATTCCCTCATTTTCGACAATTTGGCTCAAGTAATCCAATAAATATTTTGCCCCAGCAACCTCCTCCGTACGCTAATCACCCTCCTTCCCGGCGTGTCCTAATCCCCCGCTGCCTCCCTAATCATGCTAATCCAGCCCCGATCTCTAAAATTATTCAATCAATCATTGGGGGCAAACGCCGGGGGGCGCGTCGCCTCGCCCACCCTACGATGCCACTCCCGGGGGTCACCACACGCCAGTCCCGATGTAGGCTCCCTTCCCATACCAAGCAACAGGAAACTCGACAGGAAACATACTTGCCCCAGCCACGAGCCTTGTGGGCGCCCCCCTTGGCCTCATCCACGCCGGATTGTCTCTTACAGATACAACCCGACGGAAATGATCGGTTTCAGGGAAGTGAGCCACATGCCCATATATCCGAAGTTGGCGCTGACGGACAATGCAGGTAATAGGCCTTGATTCAGTCTCACGGTGCAATCGCTGATTTGACACGTAATCCATGATTCTGCGAAGACACTTATTACCAAAGGCATCGATTCTCCTTTTCAAATCGCTATTTAGTGTCCATATCTCATAACCATAGAGTAAGACAGGGATCACAAGCGACTTGAAGATCCGGATCTCTGTCCTCCTGCATAGGTACCGACAACGCCAAATACTCATGCTGAGCGAGTCCATATCACCGTGGGCTATGCCAATCTAATATATATATATACCATATATATATATATATATATATATATATATATATATATATATATATAATATATATATATATATATATATATATATATATATATATATATATATATACATATATATTGTGATGTCTACAGGACATGAGATATGTGTAAATTGTTGTATGTTGTGTGTATATACACCACATGGCTCTCTCTAGGAAGACAAAGGGCCCTAGGTACTTGATATGGTAGGATCGAGTGGGTCGGCGGCTGGGCCGTGACCTGACGCTCTCTTTAGAGACATAAGGAGGCCAAGCGGGGCCTGCCTCAGCAGGACATAAAAGGAGGGAGAGACTTGAAGAGTGATCTGTGTGAGGTATCACGGTGTGAGGAGGTGAGCCGAAGAGGCTATCTGGGGCAACAGGCAGCCACGTGTTGTATTGAGGTAAGGTCCTTCCTGCTGCTTATTTTGCATATGTGTATTCGGTATGTAATTGTGTTGGTGTTCTTGTGTGTTAAGAGATTCAGGGAGAATTATCTTGGGGATACGGGAGGAGCTGTAATTGTGTGTTGTGTTCTTGTGAGTTAAGAGAGTCAGGGAGTATATCTTGGAGGTATGGGAGGAGCTGTAATTGTGTTTTGTGCTCTTGTGAGTTAAGAGAGTCAGAGAGTATATCTTGGGGATACGGGTGCAGCTGTAATTGTGTTGGTGTTCTTGTGTGTTAAGAGAGTCAGGGAGTATATCTTAGGGATACGTGGAGGTGCTCAATGGTATTACTGTCTGGTGTAGTCTGATTAAAGAAAGCGGGAGTAGCGTGTTGTGTATGACTAGTGTTGCGTGGTGGAGGAGAGGCCTGTTATCTCAGAGCGTATGTAACCATTAGGTGTGTTATCTTGTTCTCTAGTACTTACCGTTTAAGCTAGCTAATAAAATAGAGATAAGTTAGATAGCGTTTCAATCCTCATATCTTATTCATTCTATGTGGGATATATCTAGTGAAATAGTGTGTGTTGCGAGCCCCTTCAGGTATCGTAGCTAGCGACCTCATGAGATGGAGACTCAGGCCAACGGAAAGGTGAGGATTACCGTTGTGTACGTGTGCGCGATGTATCATGTGTCAACATGACATGTTGGCGACTAGTCAGGGTCGTGACAATATATATAGGTGTATAGCAATACACCTATACCGTCAGCTACAATCAATTCAAGCTTACAATCACGCAAAGCTGATCAAGTCTGAGCGACAAAGCTCATCCTGAAGCATCCTCGGAGTGACGGACACGACACTATGCCAGGCGGGAATTCGGCCTAGCAAGACAGACGTACAGTACACGGAGAGTTCCGCGGGGGACAGGGCGGGGCCTTGGGGGGAGGGGGGGCGTAAGGTGCTTTAATTCTGTGACACTTAATTATGTCGGTAAATCGTCGTTCCTTTTCTATTCCACGTACGATGAGTAAAAGTGCAGAAAAAAGGGAGGATGCTGGTTCTCTTGTTTATCTTTGTTTTACTGTATGTGTGTGTGTGGGGGGGGGGGGAGGGGGGGGGTATAGACAGTTCAGGCGGCAGTAGAGACGTGACAATTTCGCGGAAACATTAAAGGCGCAGAGAATACTGTGGCGGAGAATAAATTATACACAAACTGTGAGGGAGACAGACACACGCGGCGACAAAACACGATTGGCGGGACAGGAACATACGCCGAGACAGCATCAGGAACAGGTTCGAATATACAGACAGAAATAGAGACACAAACTGACAGAAGGACACAAACAGACACACGGCAGCCAGGCTTGGTACACTCACACATCGTATCCTCGCACAGATTACACACATAATTCTTACCTTCCAATTCCCAGCAAAATGGCGTCGACCTAATTATTTCAACGATCTAGAGTTGAGTTTAATATACGAGATGAAAAATATTTGACGATAATTTCAAGCAACATTTCAAAGTATCAACTTTCTACTTTTCCGGCGAAAACAATAAAAACTAATGACATTTTGAAATAAAGATATAAGATACTTTATGATTTAAATCAAAATAGCAAGTGTATATATTCATGAAACGTCAGATGCAATAAAATGCAATGATGAATGATTCAGCAAGACAGCTTTAAGTTACAAACACAGGCACGCACGCAGGCATACTCACACACCCCATGTCCATACACCCGACCATCTCCATGACAACAAAACATGACAATGTTTTTATGTCAATCCTCATGACATCCGCATGACAACAAAATGGCCTCTTTCCGGAGGAATGAGGTCACTTTGTTGTAAGTAAGTCTCATTTTTAGTATGAATAAATTGAAAAAATACTCACCTTTAAAAACGTAAAAACGCATAAAAAGGAGGAAAATCTTTCCAGCTGGAATGGTCAAGGGATGAAAATGTGCCGTGACGGGGCATGGGATGGAGTTGCCAATCAATGAATGAAAAAGCTCTCTAAAAGCTTAACAAGATTTTCTTAACTCAGCCCGTCATTCAATTTAACTCAGAGTGCATAATTTGTTATTCTGAATAATTGAAAAATTGTTTTATTCATACAAATATACATAAGGTATAAAAGTCAATAAAGAATAGTGACAACATCATGATTAATTGCCTACCGCTGCCAATATAAATTTAATTTCTCTCAACTGAACCTGAAAAAAATCTCCTTATTTTTGTTTCACACGAAAATGAAGCACAACCACGCACAGGTAGAGATAAGGTAATCCCGCACCGGTCGGTAAGTACAGGTGAGTCAGAGATAAAAGTGATACACATGAACACTATATAGCACGGCGCCTCGTGACTGCAGGATACACCAAGACAATGCGACGCGAGTCCTCCTGCAGCAGCGCAGCATTCACCGCACCCTTCCGTGTGCCGCGATGCGGTCACGGCGTGGATAAGTGGCGGTGATTCATGCAGTGTGGCGGCATCACCAGCGCGGCGGTGTGTGTGGATAACAAGGTCAAACAGCAGCGCGGCAGTGTGTGGATAACAAGGTCAAGCAGCAAAGCGGCAGTGTGTGGATAACAAGGTCAGGCAGCAGTGTGGTGGTGTATGGATAACAAGGTCAAGCAACAGCGCGGCAGTGTGTGGATAACAAGGTCAGGCACTAGCGTGGCGGTGTATCGTTATTATTCTTTTTCATTATACTTTTTTTATTATCATTATCCCTATTTTGTTATCATTAACACTTCTTCATTTTAGAAACTAAATGTAACCATGCGTTTATTTTCTCAACTCATTGCTTTTCTCTCTTATCTCTTAACCCTCACGCTTCTTCCCAAACTTCTCCATGGGCTACCCCATGACAACTTTACTAACTTTCTCCTCGTGTTTTATTTATGTTCCTTACTCAATATCCTCCTCGGTATCCGTGTTGCTATGCGTGAGCGCCCGTGCGTTTTTCGACACTGCTTAGCTAAGTCTGCAGAAAAGTTGAACGTGAGAAAATATGGAGGAAGAAAAATAAAACTCTCCAGGAAGGTTAAAGGGAAGGAAAAACTGAAAGAGGAGGAGGAGGAGGAGGAGGGAAGAGAAGGAGGAGGAAGAAAAGGAATAGTAGCAGGATAAAGGAGGAGGGAGAGAAGAGACAAAGGCAAAACTTTGCTCAGTTGAAACAGTTCCCGCGGAGGGAAGAAAAGAGAAGTGGAGGAAAATGGGGAGCTGATGAGAGAGACAAATCCTCATATAGTTACATATATGGAGAAGGAAAAGAAAGTACTGACGGGAGAAAAAGAGAGTAGGACTGGAGGAAGGAGGGAAGGAGAGAGGAAAAGAAATAGAGAATGAGGAAAAAGCATAAGATTAATTGTTCTTGTAAAGATGAAAAATATAGCAGGAGTTTATTGTTAAATATCTTGATAATCTTTTTGAAAAAAGGAAGAAATGTCTTCTAGGCATGACTAATTTTGAGAAAAGTCAATTTTTTCTTTCTCATCCATGTTTTCTCACGTACAACTTTTCTGCAGGTTAAAATAGTGTCAAAAAACGCACGGGCGCTCACGCATAGTAACACGGATACCGAGGAAGATATTGAGCAAGGAATACACGTCCTCGACAATTACTACACACACCGTGCCACACACAAACTTTAGCTTCAAAACATAATATTCCTCTAACATTCTTCAAAGATTACAAATTAAGTTCATAGCCACTAAAAACAGTCTTCATTACTACCAAAACTCTCACTACCAAAACCCACTCACAACCACACGCTTCAATTCCACACAAACATACACACAATTCACATCATCAGTCAAGCCTGTGTTTTCCTTCAAACATGGCAACCATAAACACCAAAACACGAGCATAAACCCTTAATTAATTCTCAACAAAAATCTCTTCAACTCTACTTTCCACCAAAAACCTCATCAAAACATCCACAAAAAATTGTAAAAAAATAAACCTAGAAGAAAACACCATCAAACTCACAACATAACAACAAAACCTCATAGAGCTGCACATCCTCATCCCGGCACCAAAGATTTCTCCCTAGCACCTGAAGCCGCACCCCTTCCACTGGTATGCGGTAGGCGGTAGCAGAGTGGTTAGTGTCTGGCGTTCTCGGTGACCCGAGTTCGATCCCCGACGAAAACCAAAAAACCTTTCTGCACCGTCGAGTGGCCTAAGAACACCCACATGTCCTGCCCATTCATTAACTCTACCTTCGATTGCGAGTGCATCGGAGGACACAAGGGGGGCGGCATGAGCCTCTAATCACAGGCGTCACTGTAAAAATCTTGCCTGCGCCATCACGGGCGAGGACCAACCATCACAGCCCTCAAGTGAACCTCCAGAGCCTACCATCCGAGCCCTGAGTCATCACTGCCTACAGGCGCTATAGGCACAAATGTTAAAAAGAAAAAAACGCGCCCTTCGTAACCCAGCAAGACCGTCACAAACCTTGGCCTTTCCTGCCCTGCCGTCTTTCCTTTAATAGGCGGCCGTCCAGTAAACCGTCGCGGCCACACAGGACAGTCTTTGGTCATGGCTTGCGGCTCACTCTGATATTCTCTTAACCTCAAGATACGAGAGCGTTCCTGCACCCTGAAGTGTCCCTAAGGCATATGAGAGAGAGAGAGAGAGAGAGAGAGAGAGAGAGAGAGAGAGAGAGAGAGAGAGAGAGAGAGAGAGAGAGAGAGAGGAGAGAGAGAAGAGCGAGAGCGAGAGGGCGAGAGAGAGAGAGAGAGAGAGAGAGAGAGAGAGAGAGAGAGAGAGAGAGAGAGAGAGAGAGAGAGAGAGAGAGAGAGAGAGAGAGAGAGAGAGAGACCCCCCTCGCTCCAGGATAAGAACCCTAGGTGGAGGGGACACCCTCAACCACCACCACTTTTATCACGCCCCATGTCACCTCTCCCCTCTTTATCCCTTCACCTCCTTCTCCCTTCCCTTCCTGCCTCCCTCAGCTTTCCATAAACCCACACTTTTCCAACACAGTAACTCTGTGTTTTTCTTCCCCGTATCTGGGTGTCAAGCAACCTTGGTAAATCGCCAAGCAAAGTTTTCAACAAAGTTACCTTCGTGCTCCCCTTGAAGTTTCTGCCCAAGCGGAGGCGAGGATTAGCGACACTCGCCTCGTGGCGGCAAGAAAAATAATGAGAGAATTACTAGCTTGAGAAGGAATGAAGGAAGGTAGGGGGGGGGGGGGGGCCGGAGAATTAGTTTTGTCCATTCCTCCATCTGTCCCCGTCTCTTTCCCTCCTTTTCTCTGGCAATCCAATTTGGTGCCGAGGCCTGGCAGTTTTCCGCCCGGTTCATCTGTGACAACCTTGGCGATGTCAACATTAGGACGACTTCTCATCAATAGGGCAGATGGCCACAGCTTGACAAAAGCCTGCAGGCTCTTACACAAGGATGGCGACGGTGTGGCAAAGTGACGCTATAAAGTCGCCTTTCTGCCTCAGGTGACCGTGTCCAAGGACTTCATCTCACACTCATTCTCTGACGCGCAATCGGTCAAGGCATTGCAAAGACAGTTTCTATCAAGAAGAGCCACGTCCTGTTTCCCCGCGAGGACAAAGAGACGATAAATCTATTCATTACCAACGGGCGGTGCGGCCTAGTGTTTCCCTGATAAGCCAGGAGCCGCGGGGTAAACAAACCCAATCGCAACCCACCATACATCGTCGCCTGGACACTAACCCCAATGTGATCCCTTACCTCCAGACCCCACTGGCCCCTCCCCAATGCACCCCTTAACTCCAGACCCACCTGAACCCCCTTATGCACCCATTAACCCCCCCTTGACCCCCGGCCACCAGCCCCGCATCGTCCCTTGCACCCTGACTCTCCACTCCTTCCCAATTAATGACTGGAAGAAGCGATCATTTCACAGAGAGCTTCATCAATATAACAGAAACCAATTGGTGGCGCTGCAAGATTCCGCCAACACTTCCCTGAGAACAAGTGAGAGGCGCGGCTGCTGCGGCAACTCCCTTCCTTCCTTCCTTCTTTCCTTCCTTCATCCCTCCTTTTCTTTCTTTCTTTCTTTCTTTCTTTCTTTCTTTCTTCCTCCGAGCGATAAAGACGTTCAGCTGTCGACCTTGGCAGCGCTGTCGACACGGGCACATTCAATTATTGGGATCAACAGGTCCCCCTAAAGGCCGGTGGAAGCCACACAAAACTGGCTGATACAAATGAATGGCGGGGCGACAAAGGAGAAACTAATCCTGTGTTGGGGTGCACGAATATTTTCCCCTGCTTACTCCCTGCCTTACTTGCTGTTTTATATGCATTTTTTGTCCGTTCAGAGTTATTCACCTTGTAAGAGCCAACTAGTCAGTCCATTCGGTCAGAAATAATTGTGTTATATACAAGATTATTTTTTTAATTACCGGTGGATGTCGTAGGACTAAAACGTTATTTGAAGTGATATATCCAGTGGGTATTCTTTTCATATTAATAATCTGGATATGGTGAGAAATTCACTGGAAATATCACAATTCAAATAAGGTTTAAGTACGACATCCGCCATTAATAGATGAAATCATCTTGCAATTAACACAATTATTTCTGACCGCCTGGACTGACTATTTGGCTCTTACAACGTGAATCACGTGGAACGGACAAATAACCATAAAAGTCAGCAAAGAGGCATGTAGGGAGTCATCAGGGGAAATATTCACGCCCATAACACACAAGAGGCAACGGCTGTCCAAAGGCGTCCACGTGGGCTTGACATTCTCTCCTCCCTTGCATCTGACCCCCCCTCTCCCTCTGTTTCTCTCTTTCTACACACACACATACACATATATATATATATATATATATTATAATATATATATAATATATTATAAATATATATATATATATATATATATATATATATATATAATATAAATTATAAATAAGTATGCAAATGTACGAAAAAAATAAGAATCTACATCAATAATAGAACACAACCACCACTACAGCTACCAATACAACTGAATATACATCTATTACATCTTAATCTACTGTACTTGCGCTCTTCCAACTCTACCTGCACCGTTATGTTTAATAATATTAATAATACACAAGAATCCACAGTATCACCACCACCAGCACAATCATTCCTTCCTCCACCATTGTTTCCAAACACAGGAAAATTAAAATTACAGGTACTGATTTGTATTTAGGAAACAATGAAAGCCTGTATGAACAGAAGAACTTGTCGATGTGATTGTACTTAATATGCAGGTTTGGCAAACTTCTGAAAAACACGATGTGAGGAAAAAGAGGAGAGAAACGCGGGTTGGAAGGAAGAAAAAAAAAAAAAAAAACGGCTGGGTCTCCTTTTTTCAATATATTGGAAGAGAGTGAAGATAAAAAAAAAAAACGGTCTAGAGAGGGAGAAGAAAAGGGCTTAAGAGAAAAAACATGTATCGAAAGCATGCTGACAGCACAAGGGGAAAAAAATATTTGCTTCTTGACGCAAACTAAGAGAGAAAAAATGAGTAAAATTGAAGAAATTTTGGTCGCGGAGGAA
The DNA here is from genome assembly GCA_016584305.1 of Chionoecetes opilio. Taxonomy (NCBI): domain Eukaryota; kingdom Metazoa; phylum Arthropoda; class Malacostraca; order Decapoda; family Majidae; genus Chionoecetes; species Chionoecetes opilio. Next base: position 15,609 of record JACEEZ010006820.1, read on the forward strand.
GGATGAAGGGAGGGTACTATGAAAATAAAGTGACTTAAACATTGTAGTGCACAGACAAAAAATTTCAAGCGCACACACACACACACACACACACACACACACACACACACAAGCACATACACACACACACAGGGAAACTCCGTAGTGTAAGGGTTAGCACGCTCGGCTCACAACCGAGAAGTCCCGGGTTCGATCCCCGGGCGGAGCGAAGACAGACGGGCGGTCTTCTTAAAACCCGAGCCCCTGTCCACCCAGCAGTGAATGGGTACCGGGTGTTAGCCGGGGGTTTGTGACCCGCCTCCCGGGGTGGTGGCTTCGGCCAACACTAACGATGAATGAGAAAAATAAATGTTGATATGGAGACGGGGCCATACGAGCGCTGCTCTGGCCCTGTAAAATACAACTAGATGAACTAGATGAATACACACAAACGCACACACACATTCACATGCACACACAACACACAAACACACACACACACACACACACACACGAGTCGTGGCTGTAATCCTAACCCTCCACCTTGGTAATCCCTCGCATCCTGTCCTTCATTCCTTCCCTCCACTTCTCGTGCTTCCTTCCTTGTCCCTTCCTTCCTTCCCAGCAACGATCATTCCAATTCAAAGTGTTACATTTTATCCTTTATGATTATTGTGTGTGTGTGTGTGTGTGTGTGTGTGTGTGTGTGTGTGTGTGTGTGTGTGTGTGTGTGTGTGTGTGTGTGTGTGTGTGTGTGTGTGTGTGTGTGTGTGTGTGTGTGTGTGTGTGTGTGTGTGTGTGTGTGTGTGTGTGTGTGTGTGTGTTGAGATATACGTACATATGTACAGGTATGCATACTAACTACACCAACAAAGGAACTGTATACAATATCATGCAAATTCCTCCTTCAGCCTTTTCCTGCAGCTTGTATGTTCCCTTCCTGGCTCTCCTCCACTCCAGCCATTATTACTTTCTTTCTCTATATTTTCTCTACAGTCCTTCCTTCGGTCCATCTTTCCCACACACACGCAGCTTCACGAAGGATATCTATATCGTTCTCTCGTGACCACTTTCCTCCTATTAATATTGTTTGCATCATTTTACAAACGTGTAACTGCACTCACCTCTCTCTCCTCTTTACTTCCTATCCTCCATACCCTCCTCTTCTCATACCTTTCTTATCCTATCACTGATTTTCCATCCCATCATTCCCATCCTTCCCTGCCTCCCGTCTTCCCTCCTTATCGTCGGTCTCTACTAGTTAGCTAGGCCTGACAGCCAGACCTTCGAGATCCTTCTTGATGGGATGATAAAGAAAACAATAATAATCAATATTATAACAATTGATCAATAGATAACTTCCTATCACAAATGACAATAACGAAAATACTAACAATACAAATGCCATAAACTTGACAAGACAAGAAAAGCTTTTAACAAAATTAATGAGGAAAGAGAACATAACCAACACACTACTCTCCATTTCCCTCCCCTTCCTTCTATAATAATATAAGCGAAAGTGTGTGTGTGTGTGTGTGTGTGTGTGTGTGTGTGTGTGTGTGTGTGTGTGTGTGTGTGTGTGTGTGTGTGTGTGTGTGTGTGTGTGTCTGTGTGTGTGTGTGTGTGTGTGTGTGCTATAAGTTCCGCCCCCCGTGGCGCAATCCCATCATATGGCACAATTTTGGAACCAAGTTGACCAGAGGAAGGTTTTAAGGCCATTTTGGGGATGGATCCGATCACTTTTTTTTTTTTAGCAGCCTATTAGCGAGAATTGTGAGAAAAAAAGTGGGTTGCGAGAATTGAGGAAACCTTGATGTAGGGTGATGGGTAATGGGTGAGTGAATGGGTGGGGTGATGGGTAATGGGTGTGGGGTGATGGGTGAGTGAATGGGTGGGGGGTGATGGGTTGGGGGTGATGGGTGAGGGAATAGGTGGGGGGTGATGGGTAATGGGTGTGTGGTGATGGGTAATGGGTCAGTGAATGGGTGGGGGGTGATGGGTAATGGGTGAGTGAATGGGTGGGAGGGGATGAATGGGTTGGGGGTGATGTGAATGGGTTGGTGTTAATACATACATTTCTACATCCATGATTTCAGGAAAGTTAGAAGGGGCTATCTGGAGAGTCTGTGTTTCGTGGGCCGAAAGCCCACCAATAGCCCTCCGCAGGAGCTAGCCAAAAAGTCCGCCCGGTCCGGTAGTCTCCTATAAATCTCTCTCTCTCTCTCTCTCTCTCTCTCTCTCTCTCTCTCTCTCTCTCTCTCTCTCTCTCTCTCTCTCTCTCTCTCTCTCTCTCTCTCTCTCTCTCTCTCTCTCTCTCTCTCTCTCTCTCTCTCTCTCTCTCTCTCTCTCTCTTTCAGTAACTATACCAGACCTCAAACTTAATTACACCCGCAGGCGACTTTTGCCTTTCCCTATTTCATTTGCCGCCTTCCTCTGACCGTCACTGCTCACCCATGTCTGTCTCCCGGGCGCCCCACTCACCTACCCACTCACTCACTCACCCACTCCCTCACCGACTCAATCACTCACTCATCCACCCACTCACTCACTAACTCACTCAGTCATTCACTCACTCACTCACTCACGCCTCAAGGAACAGACATACAAATACATGAAGGTATAAACAAACATACACATGAACATATACACACAAACATAGAGGGAGAGGCAACTCTCCCTTCTTGGCCAGTGTTAGAGGCTCTTCACGACCAGTGGTGGTGGTGGTGGTGGTGGTGGTGGTGGTGGTGGTGGTGGTGGTGGTGGCGGTGGTGGTGGTGGTAGTAGATGTGTAGTAATGGTAGTAAGAGTATATCACGTAACCAACCTTACAATAGACGCTAAAACAAAATAAAGAACGAAAATTCCAAAATAAAAATCTTAGTAAAAATAACCTGTATATATCTAACCAAAAGTAAGGAAAAAGAAACAATAAGAAAACATAATAAAATAAAGTAAATCCGGCACATCAAACAGGCAAACAACGCCACGTAAACTGAGGGATATTAATCGGAATAATGGAGATCCTGAAATGGCCCCGAGGTGCCTCCGTGTGTGCCTGGAGGGAAGGTGGCGTGACCGACAAGCCTTGCGCCGCTACAGCAGGACGAGGACAACGCCAGGCTGGGAAAGACAGAGAGAGAGAGAGAGAGGCAAATAAAGGGATGAAGAGGTATGAAGAAAAATGGTGAACAAATAACTGAGAAATAAAGTGTGGAAGTTACGTGTGATTTTGTTGGTGTGAAAATTCATTGGAGTGCAAATATAACGATGGTGTGGGAGGAGGAAGTGAGATGGAGACAGGTGTGGACGAAAAAAGAGTAAGAAATGGAGGAAAGGAAAGATACAGGACAGAAAGAACATAAAAGAAAAAAAAGAGATATAACAGAGGAAAGAGAAGGTTTCTGGACAAGAATATATAGAAACCATAAAGAAAGAACGACCACGCATGAACATACAAAGATAATGAAAACATCAGCAGCAAAAGGGTGAGAGAAGAAAGAAGAGAAAATAGCGGAGTTGCAGAGGAGATGAAAGGAGGCGTGACAAGAGGGAAAACAAAGATAAAGGAAACATAGAGCGACTCTACCTATCGCTGGCACTTCCTATTTTACGCGGGAGACATAAACAACTTGGCAATTCTTCGATTCACCACAAGGGGCCTGAGAGAGAGAGAGAGAGAGAGAGAGAGAGAGAGAGAGAGAGAGAGAGAGAGAGAGAGAGAGAGAGAGAGAGAGAGAGAGAGAGAGAGAGAGAGAGAGAGAGAGAGAGAGAGAGAGAGAGAGAGAGAGAGAGAGAAGAGGGAGTTTAGCCACGACTACTAACTAGGTAGGCAGGGGTGAAGGGGAGATGAGGCCAAATAGGAAAATAAGAAAGGTGAAAGCAAAACCAAAAGATAAAAATAGTATGTAGAAAAAGGATTGAAAATGTTGGGAGCAGCAACAAATCCCACAAAAAAAACAAAAAAATTACGGTAAATATTGTTAACTCCATAAAGTTAACAACCTATGTGAATCAGAACTGAGAAGCAAAAAAATTCCAGACAATTTTTTTTTTTATTATTCAAGAAACACTAACAAACGTAATTTGAGGGCAGGTGGAGGTGGGAGGGGTGGCGGGGGAAGAGAGAGGAGAAACCTAAATGAAAACCACAACATCTGGGTAACCAACACAAGCCCGTCAAGCGGCAAGGAATAAGCCAGGTCAGGACGTGACGGGAGAACAGCAGCCAGCAGAACCCCCCACCTACACGAGACGCAACGTGAGTGTGTAATCCTAACCCTCCCTAAGAGGTGAGAGATTACACACCCTCTCTCTCTCACCCTAAAGAGGTGAGAGAGAGAGAGGTGGATGGGGGGGTAGCGCATAGGGTATCTTGATAAACAGGGTACCGTGCACCTCCCAGCACCCCGATAA
>JACEEZ010006820.1:22500-47500 GCA_016584305.1 Chionoecetes opilio
AGCCTACTTTATCCCTTGTACCATCAAATTATCCATACTGGAGAAGTCTAGCATGACATAGTTGCTTCTACATTGGCTGGAGAGTGGACACTGCAACAACACATGGGACTCATCCTGCACTGCATTTTCTACACATGAACACAGTAGTAGTTCTTTCGGTATTCCATTTCTCCTGCCTGTTTCTATTCTAAGATTATGGGACATCGTACGTAGCCTCGTAAATGCTTGGCGTTTATAATCCGGGATAAAATCCCTATTTACATACACTGAATGTACAGAGAGTCCGGTGTTGATTTGTGTTCTGTATGTGACATATTTGGAGGCAGTCTGAGGTTTCTCCTGAATCCGTCTAGCCACCCTGTCAAGTGGGTTTACAATACTCTCATACCTTAGTGCCTGTGTCAAGAATCTGTATCCCGGAGTATTGGCCGCCTCACACAAACCTGAACGCTAAATGATAGGGTTCCCCTTCATCTGGTCCCCTCAACCGTGACTCAAGAAAATTTTTCGCCTCCTCCTAGCAATTACATCTTGTGCTGGTTTGTATGCCTGATTCAATCATACGGGAGCCCGGACTGGTATATTTTCTGACTCCTAGCAAACACTTTACGGCTCTGTTGTATTGTGCAATGATCTTCTTCGGATACGTTACTAGCCAGGTTTCTAAAACTGTACAAAAGGATGATGTCATTGCAGATCGAACCCACCTTGCGCTTATAAATGTATGGCATATTAGAATTCGCAGCACAAAAATATAGAAATTTATTGAGCTGGGGCTTTCCTGACGTTTCGTGAAGACCTAACGCCGAATTTATTTTTGCATCATCGCTAAACCAAGCCCCTAAATACAGGTATTTCGAAGCGTACTCAATCTTAATATCATGCATTACCAGCGGGATTCTGTCTTCAGCCGTGCCGCGAATAACCATAACCTTTGTTTTCTTTTCATTTAACACCATTGCATATTCACGACAATAATCCAGTACTACACTCAGTTTTCTCAAACACGAATCCCTTGACGTGGCCAGTATTACCATATCATCCATAAGTAATAGCATATGTAAGTCTACAAGAAACCCATCAAGCCAAACACTACGCCTCAGCATCCTAACAAGCTGGTCCATGTATATGGTGAACAGTAAGAGAGAGAGAGAGAGAGAGAGGTGGATGGGGGGGTAGCGCATGGGGTATCTTGATAAACAGGGTACCGCCATACATAGGCCCTATGTTAAACGCTAGTGGGCGTCATCTTGCTGCCAGGGCCTCTCCGTTCACTATAGACCCGCGGAAGTTCTCAAGGCATGACCCCCCAGTATATCATGTTATACATGTATAAATGATATACTGTTATCTTCGGAAATGTTTGTTATATATAATGTTTGTGGAAGATTATCACATAAAACAGTAAAAACATTAAATAAACTAGGGGGGGGGCACTCAGTAGAGCGCATACCTCCGCCCGAATATTTCATCAATTGGTTGCATGATATATATATTTATTATATATATATATATATATATTATATATATTATATATATATATATATATATATATATATATATTATATATATATATATATATATATATATATATATGCACTCAGTATGAGCGCATACCTCCGGCCGAATATTTCATCAATTGGTTGCCATGGCAACAGTTGTCAATAGATTTCATCCAAAATTAAATCAGTTCTTCCTTATACCAAATAGACTTGGTATACCGAGTTTGGTCCAAATCTATTAGTAACTTTTCGAGAAATCCTGTACACTAACAAACAGACAGACAGACAGACAGACAGATCGGGGTGAAAACATAACCCCTCCAACTTCGTTGGCGGAGGTAATAAATGCCATTATGAGACTTACATTTTTCATAGGCTTACAATTTCTAAGCTCCTCCTACCTATGCCCTAGGTAGGAGGAGCTTAAAAACCAATATTCTAACATTCACAATTGGTTATCTTATTTCGAGTCCAGCCCGTTAGAGGTGTTTTTCAACTTTTCGTCTCTCTCCTTTGCCAAGAACCATATAAGTCACGCCCACACAAAAATCTCTCTTTATACAGGGGGGTTCATGGTATGGTGTGGGTATGGTAGGAGAAGCGTCATCTGTTCCTCCTCTGTTTACAAGTACTCCCACATCTTTTTTTTCTTTTTTTCTTCTTATTATTACGTTGTAGCCTATAGCGTCTGTAGGCATATGGAGTCTTGATGTTGGTCGATCTCGCCCGATGGTGGCGCAGGCTGGATTTTTATAGTGACACCTGTGGTCTCGGGTGAAGATTCCATTTTCTGTGATGTTCAGATCTTCAGTTCAGGCGCATGCAGCCCCTAGAGTCCACCGTCACACTCGCAATCGGCAGACAGGTATATGCTGCATGTGGGTTGCTTCGGCCACTCGACACTGGCTTTGATAGTTGCTCCTTGATGAGACTTGAACTCGGGACCTTCTGCTCCCTTACCAGGCTCTTGAAAGAGTTGACCCCGGCAGGATTCGAACTCGGGACATTGAGTTCAGCACTCCAAGACGCTAACCACTCGGCCACCGCCTCCCCCACCTGTGGTTTCAACTGAGTCCTTAGGACATTTCCCTTGTCTTTTTCTTCCCTACATCTGGCTGTTCTCTTCCTCCTCTGTTTACATATCGGTTTCACAACAACCTTTCCCTTTTCTCTAACCATTATATTTTCCCTCTCCTCTTCTTCCTCATTTATTTCTCATTTATTCCTTTTCTCCTATCATCTTTATTGTCTTATTTTTTTCTTAACGTCGCGTTGCATGATGTTGCGAAGCGGCTGCAACACGACCCCTGCCCGGCCCCGCACAGTGGCTGGTGGAGTCACGTCCCCTTGCTGGGATCCTTCCTGAAGGCGCGTCAGGCGAAAGCACATGTTGCATGCCTGGAGCTCCATCTGGAGCGCATCACCGACGCGCACTGGACCTACTGCCGCACCTGCCTCGTGGCCTGGGCAGCGGCGGTTCTCATCCTCGTGACGTCTAGGATTCTGTTGTCCTTGATGCGATTCCGACGCGTTTACGGACAAGAACTCGTCGTATTTGAGGCTCAACGAAGAGCATCGCAACAGCAGGAGGCTCAATATCTTCCTAATCTACTGCTGCTGAACATACAGTCCCATTCTCGCCTCAGACAGATGCCATTCCAACGTTATAGCTGGCGAGATCTCATCGTATTTGAGGCTCAACGCAAGCCTCAAGCAAAGGAATAGCAGGAGGCTGGAACCCACCCTACGCTACTGCTTTCCAAGATAGAGCCTCATTCTCCTCCCACACCTCAGTCAGATCAGCTTCACTCAGAAACAGAGGCTAATTATAATCAAATCCAACCCCTTCTCCTACCTCAGTTGACCTTTCCAAGGATCATTCTCACTACCAAAACGTGTCCTATCATGCTCCAAGCCAGTCCCAAAATAACCGAGATAACCTACTCCAGTCCTCGGCCCAAACCTATTGTTGCCCATTTCTAACCTTGTTATTTTACAGGTAACGGGATCTACCCATGTAAGATACAGGTCTATGACGTGTAGGGGTGATTGCCAGTGATGCCCTCCTGATAGGTAGGTAACTTAATTTGCTGCCCAGAAGTATATACATCAATATGGTAGTAATTGCAAGTGGTCGAGCGGGTTTAAGTAACGCTTGCTGATTTAAGTAGCGTATAAGTATTGTAAGTAAGTAAAGTAAGTGCCAAGGAATCGAGTGAGACAATACTATTATTATAAATATATATTGTATTATATATTTATATTATGTATAAGGTTATGTTTACAATACAAAGTCACTGGTTCTTTACAAATGGCCAAGGAAGCTTAAGTCTTAATAGACAGGCCAGAACAATTAATATCGTGACAAGTACTAACTCACTCACAGGTGAGTGAGCACACACTCAGACTCACACGGAGTCTTAGCTTAGGAGAGCCTGGTCTGGCGTCTCCCCCTCTTCTGCCTTTCCGGCCTCTCGGCAGCGTCTTATAAAGGAAAGGTTTCATTCTTGAACAGTTGTTCATACAGGAACTGCTGAGTGCGTGGAATGAGAAGGTCCGCTCGCTGTTCACACGGCGATGACGCAAACACCCCCAACGTTAATTGTGCCTGTCCATGTATGCATTGCTTATCAGCTAAGATAAGTGGCTATTAATCCACAGGCACACACAAAACACTGACTATGCATTCTCAAGAATGCAAGCAGCAGCAGAACAACACAATTAGGTCAATGTCAACATTAGCGAGGGAGGATAGTGTCTGTCCGAGCAACACGATAACATATGTGTTGGTGAAAGAGGCAGACACACGTACATACACCTCCAACATGAATACATGCTTATAACATATATGTTTCATGATACACATACTACATATAATATATCCAGTGCCATAACACTATAATAACTCTTCATTTTTCTCATTTCAAATCCCGGATACCCACTTCCCGGACAAAAATCCCGCCCTTAATGTCCTTGCGTGCGTCTCCCCCGAAATCGCAGGCGACAACTCCCCGGACAAATATCCCGCCATTAATGCCCCTGCGTGCGTCTCCCCCGAAAACGCAGGCGACAATATCCCAGTCTGGAATCTCGTTCCTGATGTCCCTGGGAGTATCAACCCCTAAAACACAGGCAACCACATCCCAGTCTAGAATCCAGCCTTTGATCTCTGCGCGTACAGCCTCCTCAAACGCAGGCGACCATATCCCAGTCTGGAATCTTGTTACTGATGTCCCTGGGAGTAATTCCCCCCAAAACACAGGCGACCACATCCCAGTCTGGAATCCCGCCATTGATGTCCCTGTGCGTATCGCCTCCTCAAACGCAGGCGACCACATCCCAGTCTGGAATCCCGGCTTTAATTTCCCTGCGTGTGTCACATCCCAAGTCGCAGGGGACCACATCCCGGGCTGGAATCCTGCCCGTAATGTCGATGGATGTGTCTCCCCAACTCTCCTGCCTCGTATCCCACCCTAAATGTCGATGGATGTGTCTCCCCCAACTCTCCCACCCTTAATGTCGATAAATGTGTCTCCCCCAACTCTCCTGCCTCGTATCCCACCATTAATGTCGATGGATGTGTCTCCCCCAACTCGCCCACCCTTAATGTCGATGGATTTGTCTCTCCCAACTCTCCTACCCTTTATGTCGATGGATGTGTCTCCCCCAATTCTCCCGCCTCGTATCCCACCCTTAACCCCTTGAGGCCCAGATCGTAATTTCCATTGTAATTTGGGTACAATAAGAAGATTTTTAGTTAATATAAGCAATATTTTATAGTTATGACCTGCTTAGTACCCTTGTTTACTAACTAATTTTGTATATTCAGTTACTTTTCGTTATTTTATGGCTCGATAACATACATTTTGTATAGCAAAGGAAAGATCTGGGCCTGAAGGGGTTAATGTCCCTGCGTGTTTCTCCCCCAAATATGGAGGCACCAACACAACATCCTAGTCTCGGATCATAGAGATAGGTCGTCCCGTTCGTGCTGCATCACCGAGAGGCGAAGCAGCTGTAGTTCCGAGTCCAGCCCAAGCTGCTGGTAATAATCGCACCACACCTGTACACCGTAGACCGCTGCGAGTGGCACCCCGCGGGGGTGTCTCAGAGTAAGACCCTCGTTACTTTTGTTTTGTCTCGAGTTCGAAAGACTGAACGGCGGATGGATGATCTCCTCCCTCTACCATCTCCCGAGCCTCACACCCGTCTCACACACAAATCCCTGATGACAATGTTAGACCAGCAGCCAGGGGCCTTCAGCCTAGATGAGAAGGATACCAATATTGGAGTATGTGGACATCTCAGGTGTAGCGTGGGATGTTTTGAAATGGCCGTCTGCCGGGTACCACTGGTTGCGTGTGACCCCTGGGGGCCCTTAAAGTGGCCCTTTTTTCGGGCTACCATAGATATTGAAGATACCACATAAAACCAACTTTACATGGCCAAGTACATCCCCCAGAGTGTAAAATGACCAATGCCAGACAAATAGCCCGCTGTTTTGGCCCTGCCAGGCGGGCCAAAAAGGGCCAAAATTTCGACCTAGCATAGATATTGAAGATACCTATCGGAACCACTTTTACATGAATGAGTATATTCCCCAGAGTAGGAAATGACCCATGCCAGACAAATATTCCTCTGCAATGGTGCCGCCAGAAGCCCTTAAAGTGAGCCCCACGACCCCCGCCACTCATCTAGGCTAGCACAAACATTGAAGATACCGAATGGAACCAACTTAGATTGAATGAATACATTCCCCAGAGTAGGAAATGACCCATACCAGACAAATATTCCTCTGCAATGGTGCGGCCAGAAGCCCTTAAAGTGAGCCCCACGAACCCCCACCACTCATCTAGGCTAGCACAAACATTGAAGATACCGAATGGAACCAACTTAGATTGAATGAGTATATTCCCCAGAGTAGGAAATGACCCATACCAGACAAATATTCCTCTGCAATGGTGCCGCCAGAAGCCCTTAAAGTGAGCCCCACGACCCCCGCCACTTATCTAGACTAGCACACACTGAAGATACCGCACATAAACAACTGCAAATTAACAAGTAGCTTTCCTCTAGTGTAAAATGGCAGGTGCCAAACAAATTATTGAAAATAGCCATTGTCTTGCCCTTTCCTCAAATGTCTGTCTCAAAATTTTAATGATCCTTGTCTCGTCCTCAAATTGGGTCGGGCTCCGACCCCAGCGAAATACATGCCTAGACATGGTAAAACATGGAGAGCACCAGATAAATATTAGTAAGATGGGTGTAATAACTAGGAACCACAGTTTTTCATCCGAAAAAATGTATTAACCAGAAATATGAACTTCCAACGAGACTTAAAACCTTCACACGGTGACTAGTACTGAAATTATTTTAATTGCACATAATTAACAGAACAAGAGTAATGACACTGGAGACTACAAGGTACAGTTATGTTTTAGGTAAAGTTTGGTTAGTTTAGATTAAATTAGTTTAGGTAAAGACTATATTAAATCAAGCTAGTCAAGGTTATTTTATATTTTTATACAATAGGTTAGGCTATGTTTAGGCTGTTTCTTCACAATTACAGACAACTTCGATTCCTTAACAAACTTATGGCAGAATAAACTTTGAAAGGCTTTAACTTTCTGTAAGCTTTCTATTATCCATTTCTTCACAAAAAAAAATCACACATTTAGAACGAGGATAAAGAAACTGCATAGGAGAGATATAGATTATAGTTTCAATGGTTTCTGTGGCGGTCACCAAACGGAAAAGATTCCTCACTTATAGCAAAGCAAAATCACTTGCTTTTAGATATTGTATCTATAATATGTTAAAGTATTATCCTATATAAAAATATTCAGTAATGAGATAGTAAGCGACAGGAAGCTTGCCACGCGAGGAATGTGCAAAAAGAATGCCTGAAATTTCTATCGTTCAACTTTACTCATATAAGTGACATTTGTGAAGTTCTATGATGCCGTTGCACATTTGGTTTGTTAGGCATGTTTAACTTGTGGTTAATATGTCGAGAGTAGTTAGCGCCAGTCTGCAAACAATATCCAATTTTTTGGTGTGTTATTAGTATGGAGTTGCAAGACATATTTTATTTTATTACTACCATTTATCTACTACCTTCATGTCTAACTGGGTGGGAACACAAAACTCTGGATTACCCTACCCTACTACCTAGGTCCTAATGTACCTAGTGTTCCAAGTGTGCCTACTGTATACCCAATGCTCAATCTCATTCTTTGTCGAGTTACTAGTATAGCACAATTACTAGTCTGTATATTTGCTACCAAATTTGTTTCATGGGTTATAATCACTTACACACAACATCAAATCAGTTTAACATCACATTTTACGTATTCATATGTATTAGTCATGTGGAATGTTTGCATAGTTATGTCTATACAGTTATGAGTTGAATTGCGTTTATTTTTTAAAGATATTTTTTGCTGTTTAGTTTCGAGAATTTGGACATTTTGGTATTTTCTGCACCCCTGGAACCCATTACACATAAGCATTTGAAACTGTATATGGTGTTCAAAAACATGTCCAAGACCCATTTTGTAAGGGCTTCTGGCGGAGGAATATTTGTCTGGTATGGGTCATTTCCTACTCTGGGGAATGTATTAATTCAATCTAAGTTGGTTCCATTCGGTATCTTCAATGTTTGTGCTAGCCTAGATGAGTGGCGGGGGTCGTGGGGCTCACTTTAAGGGCTTCTGGCGGCACCATTGCTGAGGAATATTTGTCTGGCATGGGTCATTTCCTACTCTGGGGAATATACTCATTCATGTAAAAGTGGTTCCGATCGGTATCTTCAATATCTATGCTAGGTCGAAATTTTGGCCCTTTTTGGCCCGTCTGGCAGGGCCAAAACAGCGGGCTATTTGTCTGGCATTGGTCATTTTACACTCTGGGGGATGTACTTGGCCATGTAAAGTTGGTTTTATGTGGTATCTCCAATATCTATGGTAGCCCGAAAAAAGGGCCACTTTAAGGGCCCCCTGGGGTCACACGCAACCAGTGGTACCCGGCAGACGGCCATTTCAAAACATCCCACGCTACACCTGAGATGTCCACATACTCCAATTAGTCCAGCGGATATGTGCACAATATATACCAAACCCTGCATTTTTTAGTAATAACAACCGTACTTGGAACAAAGTTAGAACATGCATATGCAATCAATTTTGGATATGGAGCCACTGAAAATAATCTTCGGTGTAGGTATGGCAGCTATTTTAAAATTGGTCGCCTCACGGACGCTACTCAAATTACGCGGGTGACTTTGTCTCCTCCCCTTATGACGTCACAGCTCATCTCAGCGTTCTGATTGGTCAAGCCGGTCCTGAGAGACATGAGCCACGCGAGAATGCGTGTGTGTGTGCTTGAGAGAGAATGCGTGTGTGTGTTTGAGAGAGAATGCGCGTGTGTGTGTGTATGTGTGTGTACGTGTGTTTGAGAGAGACTACGTGTGTGAGTGTGTATTTGAGAGAGAGAATGCGTGTGTGTGTGTGTGTGTGTGTGTGTGTTTGAAAGAGAGAATGCGTGTGTATGTTTGAGAGAGAGAATGCGTGTGTGTATGTGTGTGTGTTTGAGAGAGAGCATGCGTGTGTGTGTGTTTGAAAGAAAGAATGCGTGTGTGTGTTTGAGAGAGAGAATGCGTGTGTGTATGTGTGTGTGTTGAGAGAGAGAATGCGTGTGTGTGTGTGTGAGAGAGAATGCGTGTGTGTGTGTTTGAGAGAATGCGTGTGTGTGTGTTTGAGAGAGAGAATACGTGTATGTGTGTGTTTGAGAATGAAAATGCGTGTGTGTGTGTGTTTGAAAGAGAGAATGCGTGTGTATGTTTGAGAGAGAGAATGCGTGTGTGTATGTGTGTGTGTTTGAGAGAGAGCATCGTGGTGTGTGTTTGAAGAAAAATGCTGTATGTGGTGTTTAAGGAGAAGCGTGTTGTATGTGTGTGTTTTTTGAGAAGGTGCGTGTGGTGTGGTTTGAGAGAAATGCGGTGTGGGGTTTTGAGAAAATGCTGTGTTGTTTTTTTGGAGACAGAATAAGTGTATGGTGTGTTTGAGAATGAAAATGCGTGTGTGTGTGTGTGTTGAGAGAGAAAATGCGTTTGTGGTTTGTTTTGAGAGAGAATCGTGTGTTGTGTGTTTGAAAAGGAAGCTGTGTGTGTGTTTTTGGGAGAGAAGCGTGTGTGAGTGTGTGTGTTTGGGGAGAAATCGTGTGTGTGTGTTTGAGGGGAAAACGTGGTGTGTGTGTGTTTGAAGGAAAATGCGTGTGTGTGTGTTTGAGAGAGAGAATGCGCGCGCGTGTGTGTGTGTGTGTGTGTGTTTTTTTGAAGAAAATGCGTTGGGGTGTGTTTTTTGGGGAAGAAATGCGTGTGTTTTGGTGTTTGAGGAGAGAAGCGCGTGTGTGTGTTGTGTTTTTTGAGAAGAATGCTGTGTGTGTGTTTGAAAGAGAAAACGTGTGTGTTGGTTTGAGAGAGAATGCGTGTGTGTGTTTGTTTAGAGAGAGAATGCGTGTGTCGTGTGTTTGGAGAAAATGTGGTGTGTGTGTGTTTGAGAGAGAATGCTGTTTGTGGTTTGAGAGAGAGAAGGCGTGTTGTGTGTTTGAGAGAATGCGTGTGGTGTGTGTGGTGTTTTTTGAGAGAGAATGGGGGGTTGGTGTGTGTTTGAAGAGAAAATGTGTGTCTTGATTTTGGAGAGAATGCGTGTGGGGTTTTTAAGGAGAATCCGTGTGTGTGGGGTTTTTGAGAGAGAAGTGTGTGTGTGTTTTTAAAGAAAAATGTGTGTGTGTGGGGTTTGAGTTTTTTGAGAGAGAAATGCGTGTGTGTTGTTTTTGAGGGGAAATGCTTTTTGTTGTGGTGTTTGGAAAAGGAATGCGTGTGTGTTGTTTCGAGAGAGAGCGTGTGTGTGTGTTTAAGAAAAAGAATGCGTGTGTGTTTTTGGCGAGAGAAATGCGTTGTGTGTGTTTGAGAAGAGAATGCGTGTGTTGTGTGTTTGAGGAGAATGTTGTGTGTGTGGGTTTGAGGAGAAGCGTGTGTTGTGTGTGTGTGTGTGTGTGTGGTGTGTGTGTGTGTGTGTGTGTGTGTGTGTGTGTGGTTTTGAGAGAGAATCGTGGTGTGTGTTTGAGGGGAATTGCTTGGTTTTGTGTGTGTGTGGGTTTTTGAGAGAGATTTGCGTGTGTGTTTTTGTTTGAGGGAAAATGCGTGTGTGTGTGTGTGTGTGTGTGTGTGTTTTTGGTGTGTGTTTGTGTTTGAGAGAGAATGCGTGTGTGTTTGTGTTTGAAGAGAGAAGGGTGTGTGTGCGTGTTTTTTTGAGAGAGAATTCGTGTGTGAATGTGTGTGTGGGGTGTGGTGGTGTGTGTGTGTGTTGTGGTGTGTGTGTGTGTGTGTGTTGTGGTTGGTGTGAGAGGAAGAGAGTATGATTATGTATGTATTATGATCTTAAAATATACCTCTTTTTCCCAAGTTGTATATACAATCTTAAAGCATTATATCTTTGTCCCGAAGAATAATTCCCCCTTTAAACTATCACTGGGGGGCCTCTATACCCCCAAAAAATGGCTTTACTATCATAGGAACACATTATATTTCTTTTTGCTGATCTTCCCTCAAAACCTGGTATTTACCCAAAATTTCACAAAAAAATATGGGTTTCCCCCACAAAAAAAAAAATGATTGTCGGGCCCTCTTTTCTCGAAATAACTACTAAAACCTTAATGATTGGAAATTTACCTTTAAAATGCTTATGTCCATCCGGGAAATTTTATCCATTAAACATGGATATAGGCCAAAACGTATGCTTCTGTGAAATAATCCCGATTTATAAAGAAAAATGCCCTTTAGTGGCTGCCATTTTTCAAAAATGGCCGCCTTCTTTTATTTGGTTGGCTCCTATCCATTTTTGTTGGGTATGCATCTTTTAAACACTGTCAAGTTTGGATTTATTACTAAAAAATGCAGGGTTTTTTCACATATCCCCTGGACTAAATTTGTATCCTTCTCATCTAGCTAAGCCCCCGGCTGCCGGCTATGTCCCGCCCGTGGCTTTAACCTGCACGGATAACGTGGAAATCGGGGGACCGTGCCGATCTTTTTCTTGATGTTTTCCCCTCTCCCTTTTTTGGTTTTTCTGGTATCACACGTTTAGCAGCGCGTGGACTGCATCCTCTGCCCTGTGCCAAGCCTCCGTCTGGGGCCAAGGTGTCGATAAACTGTCTCATACCCGTTTTGAACCTCCTCAACTTCACCCTCTGCCCGTTCTGTCAAAGCAAAAACGTCTTCCGAAGCCCCAGACATGTCTTGTTAAGCCCTGCCTCAGTGCCGTAGCCCCGCGGCCCATTGAAAACCTGTTACAGTGGAACTTGTTCTGTGATCACTTGTTGACAGTTTGTAGAGAGGGCCGGGGCGGGGTGAGGGCACGTGGGTGCTCAGATACCAGTCTGGACGCCCTGCAAGGAGGGTTCCATGCAGGAAGTGTGCGTGGGGCTGCACATGTACACAATATAAAAGTGTTTATGTGCACATATATGTGCCATAGAAACGAGGGTTCACCGCGACACAGGAGTGAGGGTCTTGACCACCGATGACCCAGGCTTCGATTATGTTGTGAATGATCTCTCCGATCAGCTTCACACTCCTCCTCAACCCTCAATATCCCCTCCCCGTCGTTCTCCCCCACTCGTTTTGTCATTCCCAGTCATTCTCCCCCACCCATGCTCTCCCCTCCACGTCCCCAACCCCGAGACGTGCTATCCCCTCCCCGTCAACCCCCACCCTTGATGTCCTTCGTATATCTCCTCCTGAAAGTCTAAAGTCCCTTCTTCGTCCCCAACCCCCACCCACTCAGTCCCTCACCCGTCACATCCCCAACCCTTGATGTCCTCCATCTGTGCCCGTCCCCCACCCCTGATGTCGTTGCGTATTTCCCCTCCCGTACACTTAGTCTCACCCCCCCCCCCCCGCGATATCCCGGCCCAGCCTCGTCCCCAGCCCCACGCCAGGCAGGACTCCTGAGCGCCCCAGCCAGCACTGAGGGCAGGGCGCCTCAAACACCCACGCACCCACGTAACAAGCAGTCCTGGACACGCCCAAGTCTGTGAGGGGTTAGTACACTCTTCGGGGAGTCTTCTTTTGAGTTCCATAAAGTAAAAAGAAAATAAAGGAAAAGTAAGAAAATATCGGTAATATCACTATGAAATAGGTACTGAAGCGACTTTTGGTCTGCATCCACGCGAGGGGAAAGTAGTGTGTAGTGTTACAAGAAGGCGAGAGAGCACGATGACAGGGCTGCCGGAAGATGCCGCAACGCACGAAGAGCTTCAGGAAAGAAGAGGCATCAAAAAGGTCACCTCCCTGCACGCAGCACCTTGACCGCGCAAAGTGTTCTTGTGGGACCGTGTTGCTGCACCACAAGCCGAGAACACGAGCCCATCCAGCAAGCAGAACAAATATGTATAAGAAGAGAAGCTGAGAAGCTCAGTGGTAGAGGGGTCGGCTCGTCACTGTCGTGAGTTCGTGCCCCCATCCCGGCAGCTGCCCGGCGAGGGAGCTCTCTCGTCCCCCTGGCAAAGCTATTAGGGTCTCGGTTACTCAGCTTGGGAGTTACTCAAGCGCCTTGAATCACGACATTCGGTATATTTCATGTAAATTATCTGATGGAGTGCCTTGCTTCTATGACGCTTCCCTTGTCGCGCCTCTGTCACGCCGCTACAGGAGGCTCGCAAGGGCGTCAAGGAGGCCGCCATTGCCACACGGAATGGCTCATGAGCCACAAACTGTACCGATAACCTGTATTTATGTATTTTTCTATAATAAAGCTGAGCAAGTATTCTTACGTCGTATGCATATCATGATTTTCTTCTTTAATTCTATTCCATAAAATTATTATAGAATGGTCCTTGGGTGTTGTGCATTTTGTCGTTTTGTAATTCTTTTTTCTTTTTATATGTATATTATGCGTATTTTTTTGCCATCTATGCCTTTCTTTCTGCCTGTGTACTTATTTTCTACCACTTCCCTTCATCCTTTCTTTTACCTGAAGCCACACAGCCCTCTTAACCATTCTTCCCTCCTTTTCTCCACGAACGCACGCACGCACACACACGCACGCGCGCGCACACACATACACACACACACACACACACAAAGACACAAACACACGCTCGCACGCCCGCCCGCCCGCACGCACGCACGCCACGCACGCACGCACGCACGCACGCACGCACTGCACGCACGCACGCACGCACGCACGCACGCACGCACGCACCACGCAACGCACCACACACACACACACCACACACACACACACACACCACACACACACACACACACACACACACAACACACACACACACACACACACACAACACACACACACACACACACACACACACACACACACACACACACACACACACACACACACACACACACACACACACACACACACACACACACACACACAACCACACACACACGACACACGCACACACACACACACACACACACACACACACACACACACACACACACATACACACACACACACACACACAACTATATATATATATCCCAGCGTCTATATCACGTCAACTTACAAATCAGAAAATGATCTTCCATGAAGATATTATTATTTTTTCTTTCTTTCATTTCTTTGGTTGATGACTTTGCTTTTTTTAACACGTCATAAGTCCAAACACAATCTGCCTCTCCTTCTTCCTAAACATCTTTATCTTACTGTCCAGAAGAAGGAAAAGAAGTGACGTAATCCCCTAAAAACTTTTACTCGGCTTTTCATAAATCTTTGCAAAATCGACGACATCAGCGGAAAGGGACATGGAAGAAGGGTGGAGGAACGAATACCTGTCACCGAACACTTCTGATTGAAACTAACGTTTACATTTTTAAGTTCATCTCTTTCAGGAAAAAAAAAGGTTGGAAGGTTTCTGGACAAAAAAGGAAAACCATAAAGAAAGAACGAACACACATGAACATACAAAGATAATGAAAACGCCAGCAGCAAAAAGGGTGAGAAAATAAAGGAGTGAGAATATCGGAGTTGCAGAAGCGATGAAAGGCGGTGTGAAGAGAGGGAAAACAAGGCTAAAGGAAACATAGAGCGACTCTACCTAACGCTGACACTTCCTATTTTACCCGGGAGACATAAACAATTTGGCAATTCTTCGATTCACCACAAGGGAGCTCTGTGTGAGAGAGAGAGAGAGAGAGAGAGAGAGAGAGAGAGAGAGAGAGAGAGAGAGAGAGAGAGAGAGAGAGAGAGAGAGAGAGAGAGAGAGAGAGAGAGAGAGAGAGAGAGAGAGAGAGTGAGAGAGAGAGAGAGAGAGAGGGAGAGAAGAGAGAGAGAGAGAGAGAGAGAGAGAGAGAGAGAGAGAGAGAGAGAGAGAGAGAGAGAGAGAGAGAGAGGAGAGAGAGAGAGAAGAGAGAGAGAGACAGAGACAGAGAACAGAGACAGAGACAGAGAGAGAGAGAGAGAGGGGAGAGAGAGAGAGAGAGAGAGAGAGAGAGAGAGAGAGAGAGAGAGAGAGAGAGAGAGAGAGAGAGAGAGAGAGAGAGAGAGAGAGAGAGTTCAGTCATCAGCATTAACTAGGTATGCAGGAGTGCAGGACAGATGAGACCAAAAGGGAAAAAGCAAAGGTGAAAGCAGAACCAAAATATAAATGTGGTAGGTAGAAAAAAAATGTCGAATATGTAGGGAGTAGCAAACCCACAAAAAGAGTTCGCAAAAATGGTAAAAAAAAAAATAAAAAAAAAATATTAATGAAAAATAAAATCAACTCCTTAAAAATATCAACTGTTGTGAATCATGACTGACAAACAAAAATGTCAGACAAAAAGAACAATCAAACAAAATTAAAGAAAGACTAACAAGCGTAATTTGAAGGCAGGTGGAGGTGGGAGTGGATGGCGGGGGAGGACAAAGGAGCATAATGACAACCAAAAGACGTCCCCCCAAACAAGCCGTCACGCGGCAAGGAGTAACCCGGGTGGGGGACGTGAGGGGAATAACTAACCAGCAGAACACCCCCACTTGCACGAGACGCGACGGAGGACTGCACCCTTTCCCCCCCCGGTAACTATTGGCCACAACAGCGGCTCCCTAGGGGGAGATAGAAAAAAGAAAGAAGAGAGGGGGAAAAGAGGGGAAAGAAGAGGAGAGAGAGAGAAGAGAGAAGAGGAGAGGGCGAAGAGAGAGAGAAGAGAGAGAAAGAGAAGAAGAAAAAAGAGGGAGAGGAGAGGGGAGAGATAAGGGAGAGAGAGAGAGGAGAGAGGGAGAGAGGAGAGGAGAGAGAGAGAGAGGGGAGAAGGGGAAGGGAAAGAAGGAGAGGGGAGCGAGAGACCACGTAAGAAAGAAATACGGCCTTTAAATGTTTCAAGTTTGGGGGGAGGAGGTGGGGCAAACTCGCCGCCAAGAGGGGCAAAGGAAACCGTGAGGGAAGCGGAAAAGATGGAAAAGGGGAGGAAAACAAACACCAGGGGAAGGGGGAGATTCCCACCCGACCAAAACAAATTACAACACATGGCACGATACGCAACATGAAAGTACACTGGTTTTTCCATGGCGAAGCAAGGGTAAGGGGAAATAAAAGGGGAATTAGCAAGCCTTTTGGTTTTTTTGGGCAGGCGGTGGAAGGGGCCCACCTTCAGGGGTAAAACAAGCTCTTCCCCCCTCCCCCCTCCCTCCCTTCCCTCCTTTTTCCTCCCTTTTTCTTCCTTTTTTTTCCCTTTCCCCTTCCTTCTCTTTTCTCTCTCTCCTTCTCTCTCCCTTCTCTCTCCTCTTTCTTTTTTTTCTCTTTTTCCCCCTTTTTTCTCCCTTCCACCTGGGTTTGTATTTCATTACTCTCTCACCCAAAACCCCCCGATGGGTTTTTTAATTAATGACAAAAAAATCCCAACTAAGTATTTCCCAGACGTAAATTTTGTGATAAAAAAAGGGGTAATAAAGACGATAATTATTTGTACAACACTGTATCTAAAAAATTTTATATTCGATACATTTTAAATAAAAAAATCCGACCTTTCTGTATAAATTCTTCCCAAATTTCGCCTTCCTCCTCCCTTTTCTCTATTTTCCTTTTTTTCCTTTCTTGTCTCAATATTTCTTGCCTTTTACTTTTTCTCTCAGCGTTTTTTTTTCGCTTTACTTTTCCCGCTCTCGCTATCACATACGCTATATTCCCCTTTTTTCCATTTTCTTCCATCTTTCCCTGCTCCCTTCCTTTACACTTCCTTTCTCCCTTCCTTCTTCCTCCACACTGCTTTCTCATACTCCCTTTTACCTTCATTACCTCCTTCCTCTTCATCTCATCCCTTCCTCTTTCGTTTATCCCTTTCCTGCTGCTCTCCTGTTTCCTAACTTCGTCCAAACCAGGATACTTTGTTGCGCAACACTGTATCATTTAGCTTGCTGAAGGGGAGAAGGGGTATGATGGCACTCCAGCCATCATACGAAATAAGAAATAGAAGATATTTCTTTGGCCTCTTCTATGGAAATGTCTCTTGCTCTAATATATTATTTACTTTGCTGAATAAGCGTCATATCTACTATATTTGTCTCAAGGTCTCAAGGGGCAAAGTGCTGCTCTCGAATGAAGACAAACCTGGAGTACAAACGGCTTTGTAACTCAATTCCTATGCTTTCTACTTTGGAATTCTCTCTCTCTCTCTCTCTCTCTCTCTCTCTCTCTCTCTCTCTCTCTCTCTCTCTCTCTCTCTCTCTCTCTCTCTCTCTCTCTCTCTCTCTCTCTCTCTCTCTCTCTCTCTCTCTCTCTCTCTCTCTCTCTCTCTCTCTCTCTCTCTCTCTCTCCCAGCATCATAATTCTGTTTAATCTCTGGCAGTTTTCTTGATATTTTCCACAATCTTTCTCATTTATCACATCTTCCTTCTTCTCTCAACTCCCCTCCACCTCCCTTGCCGCCCACCCACACCGACACCCTCATTCCCGCCCACCCTCACCCACCCCCACACACTTAACTAGACGAGCGGGCTCAAGATTCATTGAGAAGAAAGCTGCTGGCAAAGATACCAGGATGCTGCGCTTCTCCGTGTGTTTGTATTCCTGCCACGACCCGCTTTCCTCTGGGCTTGATTTCCTCTTTAAAACACCGCAGAGAAAGGTGAGCCGTGTTTTATTACTGTGTGTGTGTGTGTGTGTGTGTGTGTGTGTGTGTGAGTGTGTGGTAGGACTACCCAGTGGTAACTCAATTGAGTAGGGTATATTTTTCTTTCTTTTCGTCTTAAACGTCTACTCAATTTCACCGCGTGTCTCTCTCTCTCTCTCTCTCTCTCTCTCTCTCTCTCTCTCTCTCTCTCTCTCTCTCTCTCTCTCTCTCTCTCTCTCTCTCTCTGACACATACTTTTTAATATTTACTATTCTATGATTTTACTATTTTAATGTGTGTACACACTTGTGTGTTTTATTGTAGGTTTAAGATTTTACTGTCCATTTGATATTCGCATTATTGTATTATATAAGATGTACAAGAATAACCATTGTAAAATGGCAAATAAATTTCTGATTCTGATTCTCTCTCTCTCTCTCTCTCTCTCTCTCTCTCTCTCTCTCTCTCTCTCTCTCTCTCTCTCTCTCTCTCTCTCTCTCTCTCTCTCTCTCTCTCTCTCTTCTCCTCTCTCTCTCTCTCTTTTATTTAAACTGTTAGTACATTTGGTATTATTAGAGCTAAAGCTCTAGGTTTTACACTAGAGCTAGCTATAGCTACATATAATATAAAGCAGACATTTTATATCTAATAATAATTTAGGCCATCAACCAGCTGTTCACCCCCCGCTTAAAGTCTTGTAGTGAGGCGTGGTGGTGGAGGTTGGTTTGGTGAACTAACTGGTTCCACAGACGGCCGTAGCGGGGTAAGAAGGAACGTAGGTGGTGCTCTGTCCTGGAGAAAGGCACAGTCACTTGCTCCTGTCTGGGTGGTGCGACACGGGTGGAGTGAAGGGGCGGCGGGGTCCTGGGGAGCTTGATGACTTACAGATGGGGCGTGTGGAGATTGAGTGCCTTGTGCATGACACATAAACCTGCCACGTCCCTGCGCTCCTGGAGGGGTTGGAAGGAGTCGGGTGCGAGGTGGGGACGTTTGTCGTTAACCAGTCGCTGGGCTCTTCTCTGGACGCGGTCTAGTGTGGCCAGGTAAGAGGGCGGGCAGGAAGGCCATGCTATGGGGAAGTATTCCATGAGGGGACGTACCTGTGCCTTGTACAGGACCTCAACCCCCTTGGCATCGAGAAGGTGGGAGATGCGCCGGACATAGCTGAGTCTCCAGGCCGAGTTTTTAGCAACTCTCCTGGCATGACTGGTGAAGGTCAGTCCAGCGTCAAACTCCACCCCAAGGAAGGAGATGAATCTCTGAAGCGGGAGTGGTCTGCTCCTCAAGGTGTATATCCGGTGCAGGCAGGTTGGCGATGTCTTGCCTGCGGGAGATAAGCAGTGCCTGCGTTTTATCAGGGGCCAGGCTGACCTGCCATCGACTACTCCAGGTGACGATGTTGTCCAATGCCAGGTTGATGCGGCACACCGTGTCCTGCCAGTCACGTCTGTCGCAGGTGAAGGCAAGGGTGCAGTCGTGAGCGTAGGCCTGGGCCTCAGGAATGAGCTGGAGAATGTCATTGAAGTAGACATTCCACAGAAGAGGCCCGAGTACGCTGCCCTGCGGGACGCTGGTTCTCTCTCTCTCTCTCTCTCTCTCTCTCTCTCTCTCTCTCTCTCTCTCTCTCTCTCTCTCTCTCTCTCTCTCTCTCTCTCTCTCTCTCTCTCTCTCTCTCTCTCTCTCTCTCTCTCTCTCTCTCTCTCACTTTCCTCCTCTTCGTGTGTTATTCTTGGCGAGTTTCGGCGGCGGTTTCTTCAATTGCTTTACCTGTTTGATTGATTTACCTCATTTTATCTTTAAGGGTCAGTTTTCTCTCATGCAGTGCTGTTATTTCGCTCCTAGGAATGATAAGAAGTTAGAGCACTAAACAGGAGGAAGGAAATAGGTCAGTAGAGATACGGAGGAAAGCAAAAAAGAAAAAAAGTGCAAAATCAAAACTTTAAAAAAGTATCCTACGTGCATGAAACAAAAACTATAAACGATAATAATGAGCATAAAGCCGTAAAGAAGGAACATGAAATTATTGAACAGAAGTAAATGAACAAAAAGTAACAGAAGTGGAAGGAAAAAGAAAAGAAGAATAGAAAGCGGAGCAGGAGGGTAAGGCGATATATTCATGGAAGGAGGACAAGAGATCTGAAAAAAATTATATAGATGGACTGAAGTAAAGGTATAGATTTGTACAAGTGCTTGTGGGCCCTTCGGACCCATGTATTGATGTTTGTAGTAGTATACGTATATTAGACAACATGTCATTGCAAACTCCAATCGTGTTGTTGCTGTCGTTGGTCACTGGTCAAAGTGCCTCGGGGTAGACCACGTTCCGTGTGATTCCAACCCTTTGTGTTCCGTGTGATTCCAACACACACACACTCACACACGCACACAAACGTCCATGAGTCTACCGAGTTTGTGGAATGCGGCAAGACGTTACCGCAGAGGTGGGTGGGTGGGTGGGTGGGTGGGTGGGTGGGGGGTGGGTGGGTGGGTGGGTGGGTGGGTGGGTGGGTGGGTGCGTGTGCGTGTGCGTGTGCGTGTGCGTGTGCGTGTGCGTGTGCGTGTGCGTGTGTGTGTTGGGGATGCTCTCGTGCAGTAATGAGTGGGGGTTGTAATCTGTGGTGTCGCAGGGAACGAGGTAGGAGGAGCATCACCTCAGTCTTGACACAAACACGCCACACTCGCCACAGCCTCCTCGCCGCACCGCCACTCTACTCCACGAGGGGGAAAAAGGAAAGAGATAAATAAAATTAACTGCTCCTTTGACGCCTTTCACTTCTTGTCGTGGAGGTACTTTTACTTCTTTTTTGAGGGAGAAAAACAAATACAGACAGCCGTGTTTACTCCCACCCTGACACCCAACATACTTTTCCCCCAAACACACACTCCTCATAATCCTTACTGAGCCATCATATTTTCTTCTTTTTTTCCTTTGATGTGTCTCCTCCTTTTTCCCTCCACAGACAAATATGTTTAGTCCTTACGAGGAATGTAAAAAAACGACTACAAGCAGCTACTACATGAGGGAGAGAAAAATCGGAAGAAGGATCACTTTCATTCCTATAGGTAGTGTTTGCGCATCTTCCTCCACCAAATGGCGGGTATTTTCCGCCATATTCCTCAGTTTTTAATGAGAGAGAGAGAGAGAGAGAGAGAGAGAGAGAGAGAGAGAGAGAGAGAGAGAGAGAGAGAGAGAGAGAGAAGGAGAGAGAGAGAGAGAGAGGGAGGAGAGAGAGAGAGAGAGAGAGAGAGAGAAGAGAGAGAGAGGGAGAGAAGGAGAGAGAGAGAGAGGAGAGAGAGAGAGGAGCGAGAGCGAGAGCGAGAGGAAGAGAGAGAGAGAGAGAGAAGAGAGAGAGAGAGAGAGAGAGAGGAGAGAGAGAGAGAGAGAGAGAGAGAGAGAGTGTGTGTGCCACGGTTGATGACTCAAGCTATCGTAAGTGAGGCAGTAGTAATGTGACTTAATGTAAGTGTGACAGATGGGAGGAAAAGGCTGGAAGGGAGGGAGGGAGAGAGGGAGGCATTAAGCAGGGAGGGAACGAGGGAGGAAAGGAAACAACGGTTGAAGAGTGATTGGTGGAAGCAAAGCAAGTACGAGTAAAGAACCGTAAACAGGAAAACCAACAAATACTAAAAACAAAACAAAAACGCAAGTTTGAAATAGAGACACGAATTTAAAAACAAAATATTGACCGAGTTGGATATGACGACGAAAATAAACGTGAACAATAGAAAGGAAAGAGCCAGGCTTGCTTTAAGAAGGAACTGTATAAGTGACAGGAAAGTGTGGAACGAGACAGTGACTGGACAGACGAGGACCAGGAGTGAAGTAAAGTGGTTCCTTCACCTCCCACGCAGAAGTAAAAGTAGCTCCACGTCCCCTGCTTCCTGAAGGGGCGTGGCAGTGGTAGGGGAGCTTAAGGGAAGGAGGCAACAAGCGGCGTGAGGGACAGCGCCATGACAGGGTAAAAAGGTGCCACTCCGGCGTTGACGAGGAACCCGCAAAGGCCGTCCATCCAACAGGCTTTGCTAGTTTGCTCCTCCTCAGCGGTGTTCCAAAAAGGCGGCAAAGGACTAGGTCAACACGATCTAGACTCTAGAGAACATAAGAACATAAGAAAATAAGGAAGCTACAAGAGGCCGTGAGACCTACACGAGGTAGTTCGTGTTACTTAACATTACCTACATCCACCTTTCATCCCCATCCATGAATTTATCTAGCCTCCTTTTAAAGCTCCCTAATGACTCCGCACCTCGGCCTTCGTCATGAGTCTCCTCCCTTCCTGCGGCGCAAACTCTTAAACAA
Organism: Chionoecetes opilio; assembly: GCA_016584305.1. Taxonomy (NCBI): domain Eukaryota; kingdom Metazoa; phylum Arthropoda; class Malacostraca; order Decapoda; family Majidae; genus Chionoecetes; species Chionoecetes opilio. The sequence goes on from JACEEZ010006820.1 coordinate 44,423, forward strand.
ACTAAAGGCAACACAATCCTACTTGCTGGAAGGTGACAGAATAATAGTTTGGAGTGGCTGCTCCTGATGTTGTTGTTGTTGTATTTGTAAATGTTGCTGTTGTTTTATGTTATTTCCCTCTTGTCCCTTCCACTTACTCACCACCACAGATCCAGTCAGCAGTCTAATCCACCCAAATATCCACATTATGAAGGCTATCCCGTGTCTATTACATGTGGATACTTTCTACAGCATCCACGTCACGCATGCCAATCCATCTGTTTTGTTACTTGGATTCATTTTATATTCTCTTTCACTATCCCAATACACGTCATTCCTGTCACCTTCACAACACATTCCCTACAACCCCAGGGCGTCCCCTCACCCTCACCCTCCATTCCCCTCTTATCCTGTCCCTCCCTCCCCTCACCCCACGCCCACACCTCTCCACCACCAGCCACGCCTCACGCCCTCACGCTTTCTGGAGGCTCACCACACTGGCAACAACAATAAGCAAGTTATCCCTGATGGTCATAACTTAAGTAGTCTGTAGCTTTATTACCACACTTGTGTCTTAAGTTTCAAGTTGGTGCATAGCTTTACTGGTTTACGATGCCATTTTTCTTCTGAATTGTGTTTGGTATCTCTGTAGTTATCCTGTCAAATAATTCTCTTCTGGAATATCTTATCTACTTGCACACGGAAAGTTTGTATAAAGAATGCGACAATTATGTTTAATGTAATATGCGCTCGACCCGCAGTGCAAGTATTCATCACGACCAGTGCACTCATTCATGCATTCATGCAATCATCGACAAATGCATTCATCACGACCAAGTAAGTGCAATGTTCTCCATAATATTCAGCTCAGTATTCCCAGCACCACATGTACATTCTTTCGTACTGCCATCTTCTATTTGTATATCTACTAAATCATCTTCATTTGTCAACTACATGTAGTTAAGTTCTGCGAATCTACATTTTTGAAGAAAAAAAAAGTTGTCTTTGTGTATGTTTCCAATCATCTATTATTTTATATACACCAATAAATAACAAAAAAAATTTGCAACAACATAATACGAAAGACTTGAGTGTCCTTTCCCTCCGATCATCACGATGGCTTGCGTAATCCTCGTTTTCTTTTGTGTTTTAACAGGCATATATTCCATTACATCATATTTCTTCACTGCCTTTGTTCCCATGTGATGTATACTCCCTCGTGTGTGTGTGTGTGTGTGTGTGTGTGTGTGTGTGTGTGTGTGTGTGTGTGTGTGTGTGTGTGTGTGTGTGTGTGTGTGTGTGTGTGTAACTGTGTATTCATCTAGTTGTATTCATCTAGTTGCATTTTACAGGGCTTGAGCGACGCTCGTATGGCCCCGTCTCCATATCAACATTTTTATCATTCATCCCTAGTTCTTAGTGTTGGCTGAAGCCACCACCCCGGGAGGGGGGTCACAAACCCCCGGCTAACATCCGGTACCCATTCACTGCTGGGTGGACAGGGGCTCAGGTTTTAAGAAGACCGCCCGTCTGTCTTCGCTCCACCCAGGGATCGAACCCGGGACTTCTCGGTTGTGAGCTGAGCGTGCTACCTATACACTACGGAGTTTCCCTCATTACTGTTAATGGTGTGTGTGTGTGTGTGTGTGTGTGTGTGTGTGTGTTGTGTGTGTGTGTGTGTGTGTGTGGTGTGTGTGTTGTGTGTGTGTGTGTGTGTGTGTGTGAGTGTGTGTGTGTGTGTTTTACATCACAAGGATCTGGCCAAGGGCACAACAAAAATGGGTAACACAAAGCCCGCTTAGTTGCCAGTCCCTATAAAGAAGACAGTAAGAGAATAAAATAAAAACAAAGGGGTAGGCCAATCTAGTTCGGGAGGTGTCTTGTTACTCTTCTTTTGAAAAGATTTAAGTCATAGGAAAGTGGAAAAATAGAAACAGGAAGAGAGTTCCAGAGTTTACCAGTGAAAGGGATGAAAGAGTAAAGATACTGATTAACTCTTGCATTAGGAAGATGGACAGAATAGGGATGGGAATGAGTAGAAAGTCTTGTGCAGCGAGGCCGCGGGAGTGGGGGAGGCATGCAGTTAGCAAGTTCAGAAGAGCAGTGAGCATGAAAATAACGGTAGAAGAGAGCAAGAGAAGCAACATTACGGCGGTGATTTAAAGATTGAAGACAGTCAGTCAGAGGAGAGGAGTTGATGAGACGAAAGCTTTTGACTCAACCCTGTTTAGGAGAGCTGTATGAGTGGATCCTCCCCAAACATGTGAGACATACTCCATACATGGGCGGATAAGGCCCTTGTAGAGAGCAAGCAATTGGGAGGGAGAAAAAAAAGGACGCAGACGCCACAGCACACCTAACTTCTTGGAAGCTGTTTTAGCAAGAGATGAGATGTGAGATTTCCAGTTCAGATTTTTAGTAAAGGATAGTCCTAGAATGTTCATTGTAGAAGAAGGAGACAGTTGAGTGTCATTGAAGAAGAGGGGATAGTTATCTGGTGGGTTTTGTCGAGTAGATAGGTGAAGAAATTGGGTTTTTGAGGCATTGAACAAAACAAGGTTTGCTTTGCCCCAATCAGAAATAATAGAAAGATCAGAAGTTAGGCGCTCGGTGGCATCTCTCCGTGAATCACTTAGTTCCTGTTGAATTGGACGTCTAATAAACGACGTTGAAAAATGCAGGGTAGAATCATCAGCGTAGGAGTGGATAGGGCTTTGAGTTAGACTTAGAAGATCATTAATGAACAATAGAAAGAGAGTGGGTGATAGGACAGAACCCTGGGGAACACCACTATTGATAGATTTAGGAGAAGAACAATGTCCGTCTACAGTAGCTGCAATAGAACGGTTTGAAAGGAAACTTAAAATGAAGGTACAGAGAGAAGGATAGAAACCGAATGAGGGTAGTTTGGAAGTTAAAGATTTGTGCCAGACTCTATCAAAAGCTTTTGATATGTCAAGGGCAACAGCAAAAGTTGCACCGAAACCCCTAAAGGAGGATGACCAAGATTCAGTTAGGAAAGCTAGAAGATCGCCAGTAGATCGCCCTTTACGGAAACCGTACTGACGATCAGATAGAAGATTGTGAGCAGATAGATGC
>JACEEZ010006820.1:60000-80000 GCA_016584305.1 Chionoecetes opilio
GCACGCACACACACACACACACACACCTAGGCCACTTTCACACGCCTTATCTTACCCCACCCCCCGTTTGTAGGCTCAGGATGCAGGCGTATATGTGGCAGAGATAAGCACAGAGCGAGGCGAGCGTGGCTGGCAAGGCCAATTACCATGGGCCTTGAGGGGTTTGTGGGGCGTGGAGAATGGCACTGTTTCCTTGGAGCTGTCTGGACGTGGCTGGCGGCTGGCGGAGGGATGAATGAAGGAGAAGGGAAGGACGGTGGCAAAGAGGCGAACGAAGGAAGAGAGTAGGAGAGAGGGACGGTGGCAAAGAGGCGAAAAGAGGAAGAGGGTAGGAGAGAGGGACGGTGGCAAAGAGGCGAAAAGAGGAAGAGGGTAGGAGAGAGGGACGGTGGCAAAGAGGGAAATTTAGGACATAATGTGAGTTGGATTGGAGGAGGAGGATGGATGATGTAGTGGTCAGGGAGAGGAAATATGATAATGGAATCCATTGGTAAAAGTATGTGTACGTGTGGGTGTGGGGGGGATGAATCGGAATAACCGATAAAGTCAGGGAGAGGATAAAAAAAAGAGCAAGCAATATAAGCTTTCATTTAGAAGGAGTAAAAAAAAAAATACCAGATGAAAAAGATAAATTGAGATTTTCTCAATACAATCTCTTTATAAATCCTCAAGCAATATTATCCACGCACTTTCCATCTTGGCGCACAAGGCACGCGGAACCTCCAGCAGGGGAAGCTGAGAGAGAGAGAAAAAAAATAAAACAGTTAATCTCCCTGGCTGTGGAGGACCACTATGCAATGCAGCACGGTCGGTCCTTCCCGCCGGCCGCCGTGGTCCCGGACCCGCGGTATTATGGACGCCTGATACAATTGTCTCAGCCGTTTACCTGCATCTCTTGTTTATTGATATTACGGCAGCGTTTGTGGCGCGTGAGTCTGAATAGGCTCGCGGGACGCTGCTGTTTATGGAAGTCGCTGTGCAGTGTGTCCTGCGTCACGACAGCCTCGCGGTCGGGCATAAAGAGCCATTTCCACGTTCCTGTCAATGCGGCGGTCGATTCCTGCTTCCCGAAGTATGCACATTCGTCAAGGCACACAGTGAAAGGCAGTCACGGCGTGGCCACCATTCCCGAGGGGGAGGTTATTATACGATCTACTTCCAGTTTCTCAACTCTATACAAACATATACTTATACAGATTAGATCATTAGAGAAAAAAAAAGAAAAATCGGTCTCCTGAAACGTGTAAGACCCGGTTCACACTTCACGTTTTTGCTGGACGTAGTCTACGTGCATCTTGTCATCAGTGACTCACAGTACGTCACAGTGACGTCACTTCCTGCCGGTGTAATGTGAACACAGGCTCCCCGCGACCACCACATTGCTGGAGCAGTGATGACGTCACTGACCTTGGGAGACGTGCGTCTCAGCTCACATTATTCGGAGCTCCCAATTCTTTCTACGTAGCTGCGGGAGTGGCGGGGCGACGTCACTGTGACGTCACTGATCGCCATGCCCACGTAGACACGCACAGCAAAAACGTGTAGTGTGAACCCCGCCTAAGTCCTTGCCTGCGTCTGGGTGGCTCAGTTGCAGCGTGAAGCAGACAACTGTTCCTTTGCTGGTTGGTGGTCCACCTCAGAGGCAGCGTATTATCCTGGGTAGGGGGGGCTGGGGGGGAGGCGTCCACTTCCAACACCTGGTCCGGGCGTGTTGCTGGGTCCTCTCTCTGCTCTGCCTCCTGTTCCTACTCCTTCTCCTGCTGCGTTGCCGTTTCCTCCCAGTGGTCAGCTGGTTCCGGGGAGGTGGAGGTGATGGCCGGGTAGGGGGCCAAGGGGCCTCCTGTTGTGATGGTACAGTTCCGGGGATCCGTCAGAGCCGTGTGGGGCAACAGCGGCTCCAGGCGTGGCGGCCGTCACCGCAAACAGGGCAGCATGGCGCAGGCCGCTATCCACCACCCTGAAGGCGGCGGATGCAGCCCCGCGCGGCGTGGTCCCCGCTGCACACCCGCACAGCTGCGTCTCTCGGCGACACTGACGCTGGTGGTGGCCAAAGCGTGGCACAGAAAGCAGCGGACCGGCTTAGGAACGTACTTCCTGCAGACAAGTCTCCCGCGGCAGCCGAGGTGCAGCGATGCAGGGACGTGCCTCCGCAAGGTAGCCAGAACATGGCGGGCGGGGAGACGGCGGCCGTGACCAGCGTTGGTGACACAACGCGCCGAAGCAGCAACAGACGGAAGCTCCAGCACCGAGAACAGGGGAGGACACCGGAGTAGCCCATCAAGACACCCTTCCTGGTGGGCTCTTTCAAGACCACCACGATGCCTCTTGGGAGTAGCCATGGCGGGAGTAAGCGTTCCCGCCAAGGCAAGTGGAGGGAGTCGGGAGGAGAACCACTCGCAGTTCGGGCTGAAGCCAGACAGCTTTGGAGTTGCCCAGCTTTGCCATGAAGCAACATGGTGGCCGACCTCCTTTGCTGACAGAAGGTTTACCACAAGTCTTACCACAGCTCATCACGTCAGCCTCTTTACTTATTTTTTATCTAATTTTACTTTATTAAAGTACCTTTTCGTATTTCATATTTCATGATTTCAACTAACAGCCTTTTCTCCTTTTTTTTGTTTCCTTACAGAGTTTCGCTTCTTCCTTTTTCCTTCCTATAACGACGATATCCAGTGTTACCTCTCCTCTCGTTCTCTACTCGTTCTTTACACTTATATTTTTATCTTGTTCTGACAATGCAATTCCCTTCCCATCTTACTTCCTTTCCTTTCTTCTTTCTCTTTCCATACCCCTCTTTCAACACCCGTCCTTCCATTCCCACATTAACCCTCGCCTTCCCTTCTTCTTTCCGTCTGTCCTTCCTTCACTCCTTCACTTTGTTGTGTTGTTACCATCATAATGGATCGGGTGTAAGCGACGCAAACGAGGGCACGCAGTCCACACTCGCCGTGTTGAGTCCGTTAAGTTCGCTGGCAAACCGATGTCCGGAGACACGGCAATTTATAGCCTTTAAGCCTTAACCCTTACCATTGGTATGATGATAATAATACAATCTCAATTGATTCTCTTTCTGGTTTTAATGGAAAAACTTGAACATAATATACAAAATAGATTTACTGTAAATACAGGATATATTTGCATATGGAGTGTTTACATGAACAGTTAATATAATGATATGAAAAGAACATGTAACAATAAGGAATAAAACGTAGAAGGATTGTGTATTGAGATTGTGTGTAAATACAACAGGTAGATCCTAATATTAATAGGTGTATGTATTTGTAAGATGTTATATTTACTAAAGTAACACCTTCCAAAACTAAGAACGGATGAAACTGGAACACGAAAAACTGAGATGATGAGGCAAACTGAAGTATATTAGCTCGTGCTGCTACAACTTCAAGTTTCCTTATCAATGCACACTGCCTTTCGAACTTGCTTAATTCGGACGTCTTCTTGCTCGAACGACTTAATTACGAACACATTCTCGCCCCAAAGTTTTGTTATTAGCATTTGTTTGAAGTGTTGGCCGTCACACTTTCCTTTCTCTTAACGATCTCTCTCTCTCTCTCTCTCTTCTCTCTCTCTCTCTCTCTCTCTCTCTCTCTCTCTCTCTCTCTCTCTCTCTCTCTCTCTCTTCTCTCTCTCTTCCTCTCTCTCTCTCTCTCTCTCTCTCTCTCTCCTCTCTCTCTCTCTCTCTCTCTCTCTCTCTCTTCTCTCTCTCTCTCCCCTCTCTCTCTCTCTCTCTCTCTCTCTCTCTCTCTTCTCTCTCTCTCTCTCTCTCTCTCTCTCTCTTCCTCTCTCTCTCTCCTTCTTCCCTCTTCTCAACCTATCACATGAACGCGAGCAAATCAGTAAATTGCCTCACAACATGAAATACAAGGTAAAGATAGCATAGGCATAGACCACTATATCTGATTTACAGTGGTCTATGGTGTAGCATATCTTTACCGTGCCTCACACGCCCCAAAACACTCGCTTCTCCCCGCGTCTGCGTCACAATAATGAATCGCAATGTACAACTGATTGTTACTAACGAGACAAGGTAATTTGGGACACCTGTGACCCTAATTACAACTCTTGGTGCTAATTAAACCGTGACGGAAACCTGGCAACGCTTAGATTACCAGCGAACTTAATTCATCTCGAGAGCAAATTGTTTTTACTGGTTTGTTACCTTTTTCTTTTTCTTTCTTCCGGCACAAATACAAGTTTCTTAGCAACGTCCAGGTTTTTCCTTTTAATTCCTCTAACTGATTTCGTGTTCTGGACAATTTTTCTCCCGTGAATACATCATAAATTTACAATTACTTCGTTTCTCTCTCATAAATGTCTCTTAAATTTACGATAAATATAAATTTCCTCCTTTCTTTCCTCCTCTTCTTTCCTTTCCTCCTCCTCCTTCTGTTCCCTTGACTCCTCATAAATATAAGATAAAAGGCCGGAGGAAGAGGCTGCCATAAAAGGATAATTGCAGGAGTAAGATACTGAGATGGACGATGAGACATTTAAAAATGGACGCGCCGGGAGCACGTGTAAGGTAGGAGGCAGAAAGAACAATTAGGGAATGATGAGATTAACTAAAACATCCCACACGGGATGACTAAGACAAAGTGAAGCACCGCCGAGACTACCGAGGTGGCGGCGACATGACAGCATTGAGAAAGAACAGAGTCACATGAACACAAGACGAAGGGTTGCAGCGTTCAACACATTAACAGCATCAACAAGGGGAGGGCAGAGGGAGGAAGACGAGGGGACGGAAGGGAAGTCCAGAGTGGCAGGAAAGGCAAGTGATGATAAGAAATACTTGTAATACCAATGACACAAAGACTTGTGGCAAGAAATACACGTGAATACCATTATACAAGGAGCCTCGAGGACTGCGGCCGAGGTGCATTGTGGGTGTGTGTGTTGGATAGCGGGAAGACTATAAGCGAGAGTAACGATTGTACCGATGAAGAAAATTTTACGTTATGATAAATGAAAGCCACATGAAGGCAATATTGTTCAAAGAATGAAGAGACTATCTGTTAAAAGGGAGAAAAAATAAAATATAAATGCACTAAAAATATATTTGCTCACACTAGAAAGTAAAAAAAGGTAAAAAAAGAAAAAAAAAGTGAAAAGGAAGGGAAAGCTCATAAACAGAAAAACTGCAGCAATCTAGGAATCTAGGAAAGAAAAAGGCGAGTCAGTCAAGGGAAGATTGTGGACAGACGTTATAACAATGAGGAGAATAAATCCTGAAGGGGAGATGTCCAGGGGGAGGATGTAATGGCAAGAGTGGTGGTGGGGGTGCTGTTCCCCCAGCCGTCCCCCGTGACCACCGGGTGACGGGCCATCAACGTAACCACACAACCTCCCGATAATTACAGGCCCGCTGCCCTTCCCTCTCCAACCCACCCCACCAAACTCAACTCACGAGTAGACTTATTGTTCCTCCATCCCACCCACACATGCAATCAACCCCCCACACCCCACATATCCCCCCCAGACATTCCCCACCGTCGCATCAGCAGCCGTCCACGCTTCCCATTCACATGTGCATGAACAGTAAAACACGCACACGCTTGACCACAAACAGACAACCACCAACGAACCAAATTTACTGTTAAATATTTACATGGCATTTATGGTATTTTACATTCTCTTTGATCTATGAGCAAACAATAACATTTCATGAAATCTCTCACACACACACACACACACACACACACACACACACACACACACACACACACACACACACACACACACACACACACACACACGCACAGACGCACGCACGCACAGACACACACACACACACACACACACACGCGCGCACGCGATGGTCAGGTTGATAGCTTGCTGGTCTCCCATTCTGTGGGTACGCGGTTCGAATCCTCGCGCTCCCCGATATTTTTCACTGACAAATTCGGGCGGTACTGCCCCCCTTGAGCAAGGGGATGGGTGTGTGTGGTGTGTGAGGTTCTAGCATTGCCTTAAGATCAGTAATAATGAGCTCCAAGCTCGCACTGAGAGGGTGAAACTGGCGATCGCGAGCCAGCTTGCGATGACAAGATAATGGGTGAATAACACACACACACACACACACACACACACACACACACACACACACACACACACACACACACACACACACACACACACACACACACACACACACACACACACACACCTTCGTATCTTTGCTATGTTGCACAAAGTAAAAGTACTAAAGTATACTTAAGATATGTAACGTATTTCCATGAATAAAATCATGATCAATATTGATCCTGCTTCTGTCACCCTCCCTACCTCTCTTCCTCCTCCTCCTCCGTTCACGCATCCTCATTCTCTATCGGTCTAAGGATCTCTATCTCGCAGGACCTCAAGAGGGGTGGGCAGGGACATAATAGTAACAGTAATAATATGCATGACCGTGACGCATCGCTTGAAGATAAGGGTGAGCCTTACATTGCGAGCACGAGCCTCAAGACGGACTTGTTTATTGTCCCAAGACGTATGAACCAGGAGGGACGGGCGCGACTCTGTCTTGGGAAGCAGGAGCACCGAGACGCAAGACTAGGCACGTGGCTACACAAACAGTGTCAGGATAACACAAGGATAGGTGGCTACAGAGACAAGACATACGGATACACGGACAAGGGGATAAGTGGACAGAGGGAAACTAGTACAGGTGACATGGAGGGACAAGGCACAGTGAGCACCAGGCCATGAGGTGTGACAGTCCGGACTTGGTGACACACACGGATCTGGCGCAGGGGACGATGGACTGGACGGGGTGGAAGGACGGGGTGGCAGATGAAGCGTAACAACATGGCCAGATAAGGGAGCGAGAAGCTGAGCTCACGGAGATTTGATGACATGTGAGAGCAGAGGGATAGGTTGCAAGACCTGAATCTGGGACACGGGGACGCGAGATAAGGGAAAGAGACAGGGTGCTCGCAGGGGTGGAAAGGCACCAAGTAGGAAGGCACGCAGACTTGAGGATTTTTTTTTTTTTTTTTACAAAAACTACATAGTTGGAAGGCCTGCAAGAAATTACAAAACATACGCAAATGTTAAAGGGGGAAATATAAGACTAAAAGGATTAACATAAACAATAAATGAATGATGAAACTATGTACAAAAAAATAAAGAGTGACTGAGCCAGAACCTAAGGAACAAAAGAACACTCAAATCCAAATATACTAAACCACACGAGTGGAGGAGAGGTGAGGACAAAAACAAAACCTCGTCAGCGCCACCACCTCCTTCCTTCCTTCTTGCCGGCCTGTCACTGCTCCCTGGGGTGCGGTGTCGAGCGCACCAATACTGACGAGACGCATCCTGCAGCGTGCGGTGTCGGGTGGGGGAGGTGAGGCGTGGCGGAACTTTTCAAGCCCCGGGAGGCTTCGGGTGGGCGGTGGGGAGGTGGGGCGTGCCGCCATGGGCTCGTGCGGGGCGTCAGCAGGTGGTGATGGGGGGTGGGAGGGACGGTGAGGGGGGAAGTTAATAGAGGGGGACGGGGGGGCATGCATATGCATGTAGTTTTGATAAAAAGAGAAGTTTTGTGTGCCAGAAATTGGTGCAGAATACGTTCTTAAAGTCTGAAAACTGCGCCGAGTGCGTTAACGCCTGATAAATTCTGTGATATTTTTGTATACTTTGCAGGGAATTCTTGAAACTGTCTTGGAATACACGTATGTTCCTCTTTCTTTTTTTTAGCCTCATACGCTGCCTCAGAACGCTTAATTACGCGCCTGTCTGTCTACTTGTACCTTTGCTTCCGGCTTATTGCCACTAAAAGCACCGCCGTCTGGCTTCATTGTGCCAACAGAAAGAAATAGTTTCCGAAGCAATAATCTGAGACAGACTCGTTACTCTTTTCCACCAGGCTTTGCAGGCTGCGGCACGGGGCTGAACTTTTCGCCGATCCAGAAAAGATAGAGAAAGGGAAACATAACACTAGAGTGGGAAAATACACAGACGCTCGCTCGCACACACACTACACAAATACACACAAACACACAAACACACACACACACACACACACACACACACACACACCACACACACACACTACACTAATACACACAACACACACCACACACACACACGGAGTACCCACAAGGGTACTCCGTAGTGTAGTGGTAGTACGCTCTGTTCACAACCGAGAAGTCCCCGGTTCGATCCCCGGGCGATCGGGCCCAATACAGAGTCAAGTTTGGCGTAGAACATCTCCGTCTCTTCAGCTTCACGCACTTCAGTAGGAGCGTACACTGCAACAAGAGACATGAAACCCAGAGTGTGTTTCATCCTCACCCGCATTATACGCTCATCAACTGGAGTAGCCTCAACAACTGACGGCTGCAGTTTGCTGGAGATGCCTATAGCTACTCCCCGGACATGGTGACCATTGATCATGCCGGACCAGTAGTAGGTGTAACCCCCACTACTAGTCTCGCCACTGCCAGGCCTCCTCGTCTCAGAGAGTCCCACTATATCCACCCTCAGCCTACTGAGCTCGCCCGATAGGAGAGGTAGTCGATGATCGTCTGAGAGGCCCAGAACGTTCCACGAGCCCACACGAGGACCCTCCGAATATGAAGATCCGCCACCCAAAATTTACACTTATGAAGATTCACTTGTAGGTTGACGTTCTTAATTTTTATTATTATAAAATATGGTATTGTGCTGAACAATGGTTTGATCAAAATGATGAGATACCCTATATACAGTAAAACAGCAGTTAATATACAATACTTCATATTGACCAATACCCTCCTGACCTAACTCGGTGGGGGAGGGCGCATCTCCCCCTAGACCCCCCCCCGCTACTTAAGAACATAAGAATAACATAAGAGCATAAGGCATACAAGAGGCCATGAGACCTACACGGTGTCGTTCCTGTTATTTAACATCCACCTTTCATCCCCATTCATAAGATTGTCTAGCTTTCTTTTAAAACTCCCTATTAACTCCGCACTAACTACCTCATTACTCAGTCCGTCACTAACTATTACTTCACTAACCTAACCTGGACATTGGTTACATTACATAACATAACTGGGTTATCAAACCACTCTCACCCACATGAAGATCGGCCAACCAAATCTCACCCACCCCACTCTCACCCACATGAAGATCAGCCACCCCACTCTCACCCACATGAAGATCAGCCACCCCACTCTCACCCACATGAAGATCAGCCACCCCACTCTCACCCACATGAAGATCAGCCACCCCACTCTCACCCACATGAAGATCAGCCACCCAACTCTCACCCACATGAAAATCAGCCACCCCACTCTCACCCACATGAAGATCAGCCACCCAACTCTCACCCACATGAAAATCAGCCACCCCACTCTCACCCACATGAAAATCAGCCACCCAACTCTCACCCACATGAAAATCAGCCACCCCACTCTCACCCACATGAAGATCAGCCACCCCAAGTGTAGTTGGGGTGGCGGATCTTTATTTGATCCCTTTATTCTCTAATTCCTGTTGTGCAATGAGCGAACTCAACCACACACCAGGACATGAAGGGCGTGAGAGAGGGAGGGAGGGAGATGGGGGAGAGGAGAGAAGGCAGAGTGCAGGGTACAACATGAGGGAATCTCCCCGAACTGTTATGACGAATGACACACTATACATTCGGGCCTCAAGATGACCTGCCATTCAGTGTGGACCTCCTTGTGACCATGAGAGGAAGGAGAAGAAGAAGAGTGTGTAAGAGGAATACAAAGAGAAATAGGAGGAGGAGGAGGAGGAGGAGGAGGAGGAGGAGGAGGAGGAGGAGGAGGAGGAGGAGGAAGGAATGTTGCGTGGCTCCCAACATGAGCACCGAGGCAGCGTTGGGTATAATGCATTGCCTCTCATGCACACAGGGAGTCGCAGGTCCCCCTACCTGGCTGATTGAGGAGCAGGAGGAGCAGGAGGAGGAGGAGGAAGAGGAGGAAGAGGAGGAGGAGGAGAGGAAAGCGACAAGAGGAACAGAAGGAACCTTGAATATGACTAAAGGAAAATTAGGATGAAGAAGAGAACGAAAGCCAGGAAAGCAGAGAAGGAAGAGGAAAAGGAGGAGAAAGATGATGAGGAAAGAGGAGGAAGGTCAAGATGAGGGGGAAATAATAAGAAAAAGGAAACTTAAAGTGGTGTAAGGAGACAGATGGATGAGAGGAAATCCTGATGCAATATAGGTTAATGGTGACCGAGGAGGGAAGATAATGATTACGATAACGGTGATTGAAAAAGCGATGCATGAAAGGGGAGAAGAGAGGAGGAGGAGGAGAGATACATAGGAAGAACAGATACCAGGAGACCTATTGGTCTATAACGAGCGTATTGCGTGAGGAAGAGGAATAACTTGGAGTGGAGAAAGACGAGTACCCCGAAAACGACTAATCAAGAAATGAAGAAGCAGGACCCAAGCCAAGGAAAGGAAAAGAGCTAGAAGATATTGCTTTGCCAGCCCGCCATCACCTTCTCCTCCTCCATTCTTTTCCTCCTACTCCATTCTTTTCCTCCTCCTCCATACCTTTCCTCCTCCCTTCCCTTACCTTCTCTCACACACAAAGTCTTTCCATTAAGAAGCTTAAGCGGCAATTAAGAGTACAGTCTGCTTCTCCACGCAACTTAATGCCCACAAATACCCGAGGAAAGTTTTGAGTTCACGATAAAAAAAAATAATTGTTTTATACGCAATTCATCCGTGCGTAACTTTAGCTCACCTGTTACGCAAAGTAGCAATAATGGAAATAACTGTCCGGTAAAATTTAATCAAACAAGGCAACGATGAAGTTTGTGCAATAAAAAGTGGATAAAACTGACGTGTTTTCATAAGATGACAGGTAAAATGTATGACTTAATTTACCAGAACATCGCCATTTACTCCGCTCCATCAAACCACGCTATCACATCACCTCCACCAGATAACTCCACCACTCCACATGTCGCTACCCAGACACTCCCCTTGCACAGCTACATCCACATCACCACAACAACCACACTCCACCAAGGCTCCACATACTATCCATCTCTACTTCATTCTCCGTCACCTAAGTGCAACAGAGTACAGCAAAAAAAGACCCTCAAATCAATCCGACACTTTTTTTTGCCCAAAGATACAGTTCCGTACACGCTAAAAACACACCTCGGAATCAACACACTAATGGCCAAATTGCCTATTTCCAGGTGACTTGTTTGGAAGCCTACCTGGATTTTCGACGCTAGAACACTGATGGCAAGACGCGCGCATGCACGCACGCACGCACGCACGCACGCACGCACGCACGCACGCACGCACGCACGCACGCACGCACGCACGCACACGCACACGCACACGCACGCACGCACGCACGCACGCACACACACACACACACACACACACACACACACACATACTACTATCTTTTACTGCTACTATTTTTACTTCTACTACTACTATGTTTACTACTACCACGACTACTACTACTACTACTTCCCATTACTGCTACTGCTGTTCTGTTACTACTACTGCTGCTGCCATTACTACTGCTACTGCCACTGCAAATACATAATATTTTGTTGCTGCTGCTACTTTTATTACTACTATTACTTTCTACTACAATCGCTATTGCTTCCATAACAACTACTACTACTTCTACTACCACTACTGCTAAAACTACTACTACTACTATTACTTCTACTGCTACAACTACTGCTACTACTATTTAATACGGCTACTACAATGGTTATTACTACTACTGCCACTACTACTAGTATTACTACTTCAGCTACTGCTACTGTTACCACTAATACTATTGTTATACTACTGATATTATTTATTTTACTGCTAACTATTGATACTACCGTTAACTACTACTACTAGTACTACTATGGCAATTATTAATGCTACTTTTATTATTATTATAATTTTATCAGTCTCACAATGACTTCCAACATACAAGATATTAATGACCTTGATATTTCTAAGGCTGAAGATAAATATAACGGCAACTTGAATGTTAATAATCTTTACACACAATTTAGCCACATAAATTTTCCTAGTTCAGAATACATTCATCTTGAAAATGTTTCATTACCTAGCAACAATGAAGTTACCATCCTAACTCTGAATATACGGTCAATTCCTACAAATTTGCAACCCTTTATCGATACTGTTCTATGTAATATAAACATTAAATGTAATATCCTTGGTCTTACAGAAATCAGGCTGAGCCCTCACCTTGTTTCCCTATACCAGTTGCCAGGCTACAAAATGTTCACTAATTGTAGGAACACACATGGTGGTGGTGTAGATAACATTTGTAGATAACATTTCTGATTGTTATCATTCCATAGCTCTTAGTGAATTTTCAAAAGTAGATACATTTATAGAATGTATTGGTGTTCAAACGACAATTGTGAGTAAGAAAACATTATTATTATGTATTTACAGATCACCGAGTGGCAACATAGATAAATTTATAAATACTGTTACGGAAATTTTATCTTTAGCGTATGATACAAAATTTCAAGGCATCTTTTCATTTGGTGCTTTCCATTTAGATTTGTTAAAATGCAGTGACATTAATATTCGGGAATATTGTAATCTAATTTATTCATTTTCTTTATTTCCATTGACCACAAAACCTACAAGAGTCACAGATACAACCGCCACAATTATTGACCACATATGGTCAACACAAGCAGAGGTAAATGTCGGGAACTATATAATTAATTCAGATATTTCAGACCATTTTCCAGTAATATCACAATTCAAACATGCAGTATGTGATCCCCCACCATTCGTCAATAAGAGATGTATAACTGACTCTGCCCTCAATAACTTTTAGTTATGGTTTAGAAAAGGTAAATTGGAATAATGTATTACAATGTAATTGTCCCACCGAATCTTCTAGTAAATTTTTCAATGAATTCAATATACTATTTCAGAGACACTTTCCAATTAAGAAATTTTTTGTAAGAAATAAGCACGTCTTAAGCCCATATATCACTCCTGCTCTAAAAAGGTGCATTACTGAAGAAAAAAACCAGGTTGGCAAGACTAGCAAGTAAGTGGCCTCTAACATATAAAGAAATATACAGGAAATATAGAAACAACTTAACAAAAACATTAAAAATAGCCAAAAATTAATATTATAAAAACAAGCTAAAAAATAATCAAGGAAATCCCAAATCCCATTGGAATACCATAAACTCCCTTCTAGGCAGAACCAATAAAGCCAATAATACAATATCATTAGATCCACCTTGCACTAACATCTCCACTGTCTATAATGAACATTTTATTAATCTTGGTAGTTTAGAATCAAATTCTTCTGACGACGATTATATGAGGTATTTAAGTCAGCCCCCCGCCTTCTCTATGTACATGACCCCAACAAATGCCACCGAAGTAATCAATAATTTAAAGGCCCTCAAATCTAATTGTCCAGGATATGATGAAATTTCTCCTAAAATACTGAAACATTCATGTGAATCATTGGCCATCCCATTAACCTATATTATTAATCTAACATTAAAAAGAGGCATATTTCCTGATCATTTAAAAAAAGCCAAAGTCATTCCTATATTCAAGTCTGGTAATAGATGCGACATCAACAATTACAGGCCTATCTCTATCTTACCTGCTTTCAGTAAAGTATATGAAAAAATTATTGCGTCACGTTTAACTAACTAACTTGAAAAAAATAACCTATGAACTAAATATCAACACGGCTTTAGAGCAAATCACTCAACAGAAACTGCTATATTAAACTTTGGCAATAATGTCTATACCTTTTTGAAGGAGAAGCTTTATGTGGTTGGGATTTTCATTGATTTATCCAAAGCATTTGACTCATTAAATCATTGTATTTTGTTAGATAAATTAAAACATGTCGGGATAAGGGGTGTACCGTTACAACTATTTCGCAGTTACCTCTGTAACAGATCGCAATCTGTTTTTGAAGAAAGTTGTCAGGTGTATTCTTTTCTTAGGCAAATTTGACACTGTCACTGAAATAATTTTTTCAATGAAAATGTTAACATTCGATTCAATACACAAATACTTTTCATTATTATTGATTTATAAAATGTCTATTGCCAGTTATACAGGAAATGAAATTTTCAAATTTATTGACAATCTCCATCAGACTAGAAGCAATAATGTAGATTTGATTTGTCCACAGTTCAGAACAGCTTTATATAAAAACAGTATTTTATGTTCAGGCCCCAAATTATTCAACAGCTTACCACTAAATATTAAAGCTTTAGTTAAAACAAACAACTATTTAGCATTCAAAAGGGAAATAAGAAATTTTATACTTCAGAATTCTTAGCAGGGATATTTCAACAAGTATGTATAACCATTGCAAAACTAACTACTTTATTCCATTTTTTATTATTTTTTTAATTATTATTAATACATTTGCATAAGTTATGTAATAACACATAATTCACACACTATTTTTTTTACTACTATTCATAACATAGTACTGTCAAGGATAAATGTTGCTATAGGCTAGGGTTTAGGCATGTCTGAATGCACCTATATTAAATTATATCTGCCTGTCAGGGAGCTTCTGCTCGACAGGCACTTGCTATTATGCTATTATTAAAATTATGTGCTTGTGTATAGCAATAAACACACACACACACACACACACACACACACACACACACACACACACACACACACACACACACACACACACACACACACACACACACACACACACACACACACACACACACACACACACACACACACACACACACACACACACACACACACACACAAACCAGCATATATGTGTGTGTTTCTCGAAGGTGAATAATTACTCTGGGGTCGGGACATGGCGCACTGAAGGAGATGACGTTAGAGAAGAGGAAGGGAAGGAGGAAGAGATGAAGGAGGACAACCACATGAGAAATTGAGGAAGGTCTTGGCCTGCACTTCTCCTCAGGATGGGAGGGGGATGGAAGGGATGCTGAGGGAAGGACACGAGGAGGAGGGAAAGGAGTGGAGTAGAGGAGGATAAAGGAAGTAGTGGACCTGGGACACCGACGACTCCTTGATTGCTCGCAGCGAAATAGAAGCACAGGTAAATGTGTGTGTGTGTGTGTGTGTGTGTGTGTGTGTGTGTGTGTGTGTGTGTGTGGTAAAAATGAAATACCTCAACAGTCTCTCTATTCAAAAGTTATATATAATGAATTCTGCACCAAAATATGCATACATACCACTGACTTTCTATCCCCTCTCCCCCGACCATTGCTGACCAATGCCAACCCCATCCACTGCACATCCCTTCCCCCCCATGCTGAATAGTTTCCCTCACTCCCCCTCCCCTATATATCTCTTTCTCTCGCTAACCTTATATGAATAAATGATCAGCAATTAAATCAGATGATGTCAGGTGATATCAGCTTGATTTTATCGCCAAAAAATACTTCAGCATTAAAAATTTACATAGGATTTCATTTGGCGAGAGAAAAAGAGCGATATATATATATATATATATATATATATATATATATATATATATATATATATATATATATATATATATATATATATATATATATAGGAGAGAGAGAGAGAGAGAGAGAGAGAGAGAGAGAGAGAGAGAGAGAGAGAGAGAGAGAGAGAGAGGAGAGAGAGAGAGAGAGAGAGAGAGAGAGGAGAGAGAGATGGAGAGAGAGAGAGAGAGAGAGAGATGAGGAGAGAGAGAGAGGAGAGAGAGAGAGAGAGAGAGAGAATTTATTAATGGTTGTAAATGTTGAAAACATATTTGCAATGGTATACAGGCGATGCCCAAAACAGGGGAAATAAAGTTACATATGATACACATAAAATACCTCAATATGGTTATGGTGCCAACACATAAAATACGTTGGAAGAGTTACAATTATACAAACAAGCTTTTAACCAAAAATAACAGAAGTATACATAGAAGCAAGATAAATAAATAGTTACATTAATAAACAAAATACAAAAAATTCAGAGCTATTAAAAGTAAGAAAGAAAAAAATCAGTTTACAGGAAATGCATAAAATGAAAGAAGATAGAGGATAAGGGGAATGAGGAGGAAGAAAGGAAGGTGGTAGAAGGGGACGTAACAGGCAGGAAAGGAGCTCGAGAAATGGAAGGGAGGAGGGGCGGATCTCTCGACCTAACTATATTTAGTGGCAACTCTGTGCATTGAGAGAACTTTTTGAGGCGTGTAAGAGTCACTTAGAGGTAAGGAGGGAGGGGCAGGAGATGGAGGGGGGGGAGAGCAGGGTAAGGATGTAGAGTTAGAGGAAAGTGAGTGTAAGAGGAAGACACAAATAGAGAAAAGAGGGGCAGATCATATAAAGGATGGAGGAGGAAGGGGAAGAGAGGAAAATGGGAGGGAATTGAGAGATATGTAGTTGTAAATGGGAAGAAGGGAGGGAGGGAGGGAAGAGTATTGAGAAAGAGAAGATACAGATTTCGTGAAAAAATCTTGACTTCGGAATAACAGATAAGAAAAAACTTAGAAAAGATAAAAAAATGCAAGATAATGAAAGGAAAACCAATAAATAGATAGGGAAGAAAACGAGACAAGAAAATAAGAGGAAAGAACAGAGGTGGGGAAAGAGTGGAGAGGAAAGTAAGAAATTAAATAACTGAATTAAGGGATAAGGGAGAATAGAGAAAAAATACGAGGACCCTCAAGAAAGAGCGCCCGGGGAGCAGCGCCGCCAGGTGTGCCCAGGTGAGGTCCGAGGATCCCCCGCGTGGGAGGCAGACAGGTGGAGGGAGGTGATGGAGGTGGAGGAGGAGGAGGAGGGTGGATGAACGGAAAGAGATGAAACATAAGACGGGAGAGGGAAAGGAAGGGGAGGTGGGAAATAAAAGAGGATATAAGATAACGTGGGTGGAAAGAGGCAGAATTTATAACACACACCCACACACACACACACACACACACACACACACACACACACACACACACACACACACACACACACACACATACGCACACGCGCACACACACACACACACACACACACACACACACACACACACACACACACGTGCACTCACACACACATATACACACAAATAAACACACACACACGAGGTAAACTTAAATTAACCCTTTCGGCTCATCATATTTGCCAAACTTCTGCCTGATTAGAATGTAAGAGGCACTTCAAGAGGAATAAAGTTTCATGAGTAGAGAGGAAGAGGAGGATGGAAAGAGGATAGTGAGGCACGAGGGAGGGAAAGTAAGCAAAGAGGAAAATGAGAGAAAGTGAGAGGCATGAGTTAGGCATTTGAAGCTGAAGAAAGATGAAAGATTGTGTAACCGCTCGATAGCAGGAGGAGGTGGAAGAGGAAGAGATGGTGTTTGTGGTTGGCAAACAGTGGGAAAAGTAGCAGGACATGTAGGGAGAAAAAACATGGAACTTCAAATCTATATGGAAAAGAAGAGAGAGAGAGAGAGAGGGGAAAAGAGGAGAGAGAGAGGAGAGAGAGAGAGAGAGAGAAGAGAAGAGAGAGGGGAGAGAGAGAGGAGAGAAAAGAGAGAGAGGAGAGAGAGGAGAGAGAGAGAGAGAGAGGGGGAGAGAGAGAGAGAGAGAGAGAGAGAAGAGAGAGAGGGAGAGAGAGAGAAAAGAGGGGAGAGAGAGAGAGAGAGAGAGAGAGAGGGGGGGGGGGGGGGAGAAAATAAAAAAAAACAAGAGGGGAAAAAAAAAAGAAAAAAGGAGCAGGAAAAGTCCATGGGATGGAAAAAAAAAGTGTGTGTTTCAGCGATACAATTAAAAACTTTATCCAGCATGCTCATCGCCATGTCAAAGGTCAAAGCCATAACAGTCGACAATAATCTTTGACTCCCAACCATTGTTACGTGATATTCTTTATTTCTAATGATGATGAGGGAACCGCAAGCAAATAATTCTCAAAAACCTAATTATGTGCGTGTAGGCCAATTTAAACTAAAATAGAGGCAAGTCGTGCAAACGGCAGTGAGCGGCGGGGGGTGTGGGCGTAAGTGAGCCACACTGTGTAGCAGGCTGGCCGGGGGACGGCGTGTGCGGNGGAAAACAGGCAGGAAGGAGCTCGAGAAGGGAAAGGGAGAGGGCGGTCTCTCGACCTAACTATATTTAGGGGCAACTCTGTGCTTTGAGAGAACTTTTTGAGGGTGTAAGAGTCACTTAGAGGTAAGGAGGGGGGCAGGAGAGGGAGGGGGGGAGGGCAGGGTAAGGATGTAGAGTTAGAGGAAAGTGAGTGTAAGGGGAAAGACACAAATAGAGAAAAGAGGGGCAGATCATATAAAGGATGGAGGAGGAAGGGGAAGAGAGGAAAATGGGAGGGAATTGAGAGTATGTATTTGTAAATGGGAAGAAGGGAGGGGGGGGAGGGAAGAGTATTGAGAAAGAGAAGATACAGATTTCGTGAAAAAATTTTGACTTCGGAATAACAGATAGAAAAACTAGAAAAGATAAAAAAATGCAAGATAATGAAAGGAAAAAACCAATAAATAGATAGGGAAGAAAACGAGACAAGAAATAAGAGGAAAGAACAGGGTGGGGAAAGAGTGGAGGGGAAAAGTAAGAAATTAAATAACTGAATAAGGGATAAGGGAGAATAGAGAAAAAAATACGAGGACCCTCAAGAAAGAGCGCCCGGGGAGCAGCGCCCCCAGGTTGCCCAGGTGAGGTCCGAGGATCCCCGGGGGGAGGCAGAAGGTGGAGGGAGGGTGTGAGGTGGAGGGGGAGGAGGAGGGGGGAAATGAACGGAAAGAGATGAAACATAAGACTGGAGAGGGAAAGGAAGGGGAGGTGGGAAATAAAAGAGGATATAAGATAACGTGGGGGGAAAAGAGGCAAAATTATAACACACACCCACACACCCACCCACACACCACACACACACACACAACACACACACACACACACACACACAAAACACACACACACACACACATACGCACACGCGCACACACACACACACACACACACACACACCACACACACACACACACCACACACACACACACACCCCGTGCACTCACACACACATATACACACAATAAACACACACACACGAGGAAAATTTAAATTTAAAACCTTTCGGTCATCATATTTGCCAAACTTCTGCCTGATTAGAATGTAAGAGGCACTTCAAGAGGAAATTTAAATTTTCATGAGTAAGAGAGGAAGGGAGGATGGAAAGAGGATAGTGGGGGCACGAGGGAGGGGAAAATAAGCAAAGAGGAAAATGAGAGAAAGTGAGAGGCATGAGTTAGGCATTTGAAGTGAAGAAAGATAAAGATTGTGTAACCGTCGATAGCAGGAGGAGGTGGAAGAGGAAGAGATGGTGTTTGTGGTTGGCAAACAGTGGGAAAAGTAGCAGGACATGTAGGGAGAAAAAACATGGAACTTCAAAACTATAGGAAAAAAGAGAGAGAGAGAGAGAGAGAGAGAGAGAGGGGGAGAGAGGAGAGAGAGAGGAGAGAGGGGAAGAAAGAGAGAGAGAGAGAGAGAGGGGAGAGAGAGAGAAGAGAGGAGAGAGAGAGACGAGAGAGAGAGAGGAGAGAGAGAGAGAGAGAGAGAGGAGAGAGAGAGAGAGAGAGAGGGGAGAGAGGAGAGAGAGAGAGAGAGGAGAGGGAGAGACGAGGGGGAGGAGGGGAGGAGAGGAAAAGAGAGAGAGAGGAGAGAGAGAGAAGAGAGGAGAGGGGAGAGAAAGAGAGAGAGAGAGAGAGAGAGAGAGAGAGGGGAAAACGATGAGAGAGAGAGAGGAGGAGGGGGGGGGGGGGGGTAGAAATATACAATATAAACAAGACGAAGAAAAAATGACCCTAAACACCCGCAGCAGAAACGTCCATGGCATTGAAAAAAGTGTTGTGTTGTCATCGCGATACATTTAAAAACTTATCATGTCAGCAATCGCAGTTCAAAGGGCAAAGCCTAACGTCGGACATAATCTTGAATCTCCAACCTTGTTACGTGATATTCTTTTATTTCTAATGATGATGAGGTGAACCGCA
>JACEEZ010006820.1:85000-105000 GCA_016584305.1 Chionoecetes opilio
CTCTCTTTATGACTCACTTCACCATATATCTATCTATCTATCTATCTATCTATGTATCAATCAATCAATCAATCAATCAATCAATCAATCAATCAATCAATCAATCAATCAATCAATCAATCAATATATCTATCTATCTATCTATCTATCTACAGTGTATGAATATCAACTATCCTTCCATCCATCAAAAAAAGTTTCTCCTTCCTGTATATATTTTTCCTTGTAACTTAAGGCCGCTAAACACAGGCCGGGAGGGGGAGGGGGAGGGGGAGATGGTTGTTGTTGCAGATAATTACCGATAATGAAGATTGTTTGCATATTCATAGTTTCCTTTGTACCCAAAAGTGGAAGAGATTTACTTGCAATGAATATGCTGATTGCCAATGCTATTTTTTTCCCGCATACGTCTGCTTTAAGTTCAAACTCTTCATGTAGCTACAAGAAATCAAAATCTGTGTAGATGAAATAGGAATTAAATAAAATATTTTCATGAACATAAGAAACATAAGCTGAGTATTTGCCATTCAAAAATATAAAATGTACATATTTTGTTACATAACAATTATGTTTTGCCAATATTGTAGTTGATGAGAAGGAACAAAAGAGAAATGGAAATATAGATGGAAAAAGACTAAACTAAATATTAAATTTGTTTTGAGAATCAACATGAAGAAACAGAAATATGAAATACCTATAATAATGTCATGACGCTTGATGATGACGATGGTGAAAACTCTTAGTGGTGATGAGTCTGTATTGAATATCGTTGGTAATTTGGTGGTGACTTAATGATGACTCTTGATGATGACTTGATGATGACTAGGGGCTAAATGCAAGAATGCTCGTCAAATCCCGGCAGGTGGAGGTTCCCAACCGTCGTATCTCCACCGGTGGGATAGTCAAGAAATGCTCGGCCAGTGGAGATTTGGGCAGTCGTACCAACACAAGCGAGTCCAAGGCGGCATCAGTATTTTGATTGCTTTACACCTATCTAATTCCTTTTACTAGCCTAATTTATCATTTCTGCCATTAAAATAATAGCTTTGTTAGTGTTTGCCACTTATCTGAGGCGTTGATGTAGAAAAAATGGGCCTGAGTGATGCTTGTGAGTACATTTGAACGTCCCGCCAGTCGCCACAAAGAAATATGGCTGACCACCTCCACCACCGCCGCTCCCTCGTCACCACTTATCACAACAATATAAGGCTTCCTGAACCTAATTTTACCTTAATGATGACACGTGTGCATTCACAGTGTATGCATATCACTCTCGGTTATGTTGAAAACTCGCCTGTAATGGTTTGGGAAGAAATATGATGGAATAAGGACAGAGGACAAGGGATGGACAACGCAACCAATGGAGCAACGCAACCAGTGGAACGCAACGGGTGGAGTGTTTTCAAATTATTCTTGCTTGCCGCTGCGCGGTGCAACGGGTCGAGAAGATTTCTTGCATATGGGCTTTGATGGCGGCTTCGGGTGGTGATTCACGTGATGGTCTGTGAACCATTTCAAGAGTGCTTCATTTCCTTCACCAACCAGGCTTTCACCACTCTCTTTGCCTCTTTGTGGACCTACTTCTCCTTCCCGCATCGAGCTTTAAAGATTCTCTCTCTCTCTCTCTCTCTCTCTCTCTCTCTCTCTCTCTCTCTCTCTCTCTCTCTCTCTCTCTCTCTCTCTCTCTCTCTCTCTCTCTCTCTCTCTCTCTCTCTCTCTCTCTCTCTCTCTCTCTCTCTCTCTCTCTCTCTCTCTCTCTCTCTCTCTCTCTCTCTCTCTCTCTCTCTCTCTCTCTCTCTCTCTCTGCTACGTGAAATAATAAAAGTAAAAGTAAAATGACGTTTCTAATATTTTTCTTTGGTCTCAATTTAATTTAATTTTTATTAACATAAATTATAATAGATAAATAATAGTAGGAAACCGTCACATTGTATTTTTTTGTAACAGTATGTCTATCGTGACTAATAATGTGACCATTACAATTGCTTCTATTCAAGTAGAAATAGCTTAAAGGGGCTTTGTTTATTTATAGAATTTCGATTTTTTCCTTTCTTTACGAGTAATAACAATGTAGGTAAATCTTTTAATTGCACACTGTGTGAATTCTGTCTTTTATTTTCGTCAATATGATTCTCTTTGTAGTAAAGCATATATACTTATTTATATTTCTTCTTATTTTCTTTAACAATTTAATTTGTTGCTCTCCTTTTTTAGAATTTTGTTTAACATTTATCTTTTTCTCGTATGTATATACTTTCTTTCTATTAACCACGTTCCCTTTGTTTCACCTTCCTGCCATCCCGACTTTTGCTCTGCTATTCTCCTCTTCTCCACCTCGCCGCCTTTCTGCCTTCTGTACTTCGCCTTTCAGCATGGCGTACTCATCGTTCCTGTTCTCGTGATCGCGTCCTTACATTCACCGTCCTGGTCGTCCTCCTGTTTCCCTTTCTTTTCTCCGCCTCGCCCCTTCATCCTTCCTTCAGAACACAGCGACCCGGTAATCAGGGTGGCCGCAAGGGATCACGGGATGTGCACGTTAAGGACTTCATCCCCAGCGGACCAGACGGCGTGCGGCGGTGGGTATCGCTTTCTCTTCCATTTCAATTTTTTCTTCCTCTGTATTGGCAGTATAATTGTGGAACTTTCTCTCTCTCTCTCTCTCTCTCTCTCTCTCTCTCTCTCTCTCTCTCTCTCTCTCTCTCTCTCTCTCTCTCTCTCTCTCTCTCTCTCCTCTCTCTCTCTCCTCTCTCTCTCTCTCTCTCTCTCTCTCTCTCTCTCTCTCTCTCTCTCTCTCTCTCTCTCTCTCTCTCTTCTCTCCTCTCTCTCTCTCTCTCTCTCTCTCTCTCTCTCTCTCTCTCCTTCTAATCCTCTTAACTCTTCCACTCCTTTTTATCATCTTATCATCCTTCATACTAAGCTTTCCTCCTCCTCCATCAAGACGTAGTATCTTCTATCCCCTTCATCTCTCCCTCTCTCTATTCTGCACCAAGAAAAGAAAAAGAAAAAAATCCCTACTTTACTCCCTCGTTCCCTCCTTTCTCCTGGCCCAGCAAGCAACCTAATCTCCTTCAGTCTCGTCATTTCGCAAGTTTGGATAAAAAAAACCAAGACTTCACTCAAATTATCTCTCCACTTGCCACGATTTTTATTAGCCGTTCAATGCCGTTCATCAGAGTCCGTCAACACCTTCTGCGGGACTCGGGCACAGGAGGAGCGTTCAGGCCCGCAAAGTAAAGGGGAAGGAGCTTCTATTTTTGCCTATCCTTTCTTTCCCACCGAAGCGACGTGTGCGAGAGGACCTAAGCGCCCCCTACACGATCAATATTATTGTGCAATATTCCGTTTACTACAATATCATTGAAAGTGTAGGGATAGTATTGAAGAATGACACAATATATTGAAGACATCAAAAAGAGTTTGATATTTTATTGCACAATACGAATATATTGAGTAGTGTGAGGGTAACATTGCACAATCAGATTCTCCTGTCAGTGTGTTTCCTGCCTTCATACCATCGACATGGCTGGCAAGAAAGATGATCGACCATTCCTTCACACGACTGACGATATTGAGCAATAATTGGAGCCATGTAGGGGAAACAATTTGCACATAATTGAGTCATATATTGTGTCAGTATATTGATCGTGTAGGGGGCTAAGGAAGTGAGGTGAAGTGTGTGTGTGTGTGTGTGTGTGTTGTGTGTGTGTGTGTGGTGTGTGTGTGTGTGTGTGTGTGTGTGTGTGTGTGTGTGTGTGTGTGTGTGTGTGTGTGTTGTGTGTGTGTGTGTGTGTGTGTGGGGTGTGTGTGTGTGTGTGTGTGTGTGTGTGGTGTGTGTGTGTGTGTGTGTGTGTGTGTGTGTGTGTGTGTGTGTGTGTGTGTTGTGTGTGGTGTGTGTGTGTGTGTTGTGTGTGTGTGTGTGGTGTGTGTGTGTGTGTGTGTGTGTGGTGTGTGTTGTTGTGTGTGTGTGTTTGTCACGACCGTGACGGCTGGGTTTCACATGATGTACCATATAAGGGATTTCCCATGATTATTTTAGTATGTTTTAATTTTGTTCATGTCTAAGTTTCCCGTTTTCTTTGTTGTGAGGATCTGTGGTGTCTCGGATAATTTTTGTCTCGGATGAAACGCCCGCCCACGAAGGAAAACGAGAGTGAATATTGTTCGTGTTCACTGTCACGTAGACCAGGATCCATTAGAAAAGCCTTGTTTCATAGTATATAGTTATATAGGTTTATACCATGCTTTAGGGAAATAGCCAGAGGCCTAACTGTACCCCCCAAAGTCAGTATTACGTTTTTACCTCATAATTCCTTTATTTCAATAATCATGAGGCCAAAAACTTTCATGCTAGAAAGTAGGGTTAGGTGGGATGTACGTTAGTGGTTAGATATAGGTTTTTGTTTCCCACCGTTTCGGGAAGGAAGGTTTGGAATGTCATGTTGCACATGGAAGGTCGCCAGCGGCCTTGGTTCTAACATAAGCTTAGTTTTCAATTATACCATCGTTCTAGTATCTTTTCAAGTGTATTTAGTGGTTTTTTTTATAGGTTTCCTTTGTTTAAAGAATACGGGCGGCCGTTGGCCGCCCGGCTTTGCCGGTCCAGGACGCCGGCAGAGCCGAGGGCATATATAGGAGGTGGTGACCTTACCCCGACACTTGACCTGAGACGCCTGGCTCAACCTCATCTCGTACCCTAATTTTCGATGGTATGGGTGAACACGTAGTACCGTGGTGGAATCGGGGTGCTTGGAGCGATCCCAAAGTGGTTGTGAGGTAAGGTGTGTTTCGTTTTGTTTCCTCTGGCCAACAGTGATCAATTTTTAGGTGTTTTGTGCCTAAAGGGGAGAGTGTTTGTTGGGTTGCTGTCGAGTCATGGGAATTTTAGTGGAGATAAGAGTTTAGGCGTGTGTTTTTCCTGTTAACTCAATTTTAGTGAAAGTGTTTTTTTGTGATTGTATTTGTCGGAGTATCGGGAAAATCAGATAAGTTTTCCCTTTCCTTGTGTGGCGAATATCAGTCGAATACTGTCCGTTTTATGTGTTAGACAGGAGCACTTTGCCTCATGGGAATTTTAGTGGAGATAAGAGTATAGGTGTGTGTTTTTCCTGTTAACTCAATTTTAGTGAAAGTGTTTTTTTGTGATTGTATTTGTCGGAGTATCGGGAAAATCAGATAAGTTTTCCCTTTCCTTGTGTGGCGAATAGCAGTCGAACACTGTCCGTTTTATGTGTTAGACAGGAGCACTTTGCCTTGTGTGTATTTTGTTTCTTTAGAGTTCTAATGACTGGGTTATCAACGAGCTGTCTTGATAACAATTTTAAGTGTGAGCGTGTACATCTTAATTAGTTTTCTTTATCCATGCGGTGTGTTTCTTTTTATGGCCAACCATAATTAAATGAAGTAATAAAGTGTTAACGGTGTTCTGTTTGATAGAGCTTTTATTTCTCATTTTTCTTTTGTGATTAGTTCTTTATTTGGGTATTGTTTTTGACTCAAAGTATTACTTCACTGGTTACGAGTTTTTATTTTATGTTTTTTTTTTAATCGACTCCCCACCGAACCTGAATTTCAATTTTTACTAAGCGTGCATTACTTTAGTCTTGACCGAGAGGGGGAGTTCGTGACAGTGTGTACTCTACAACACATACACAATACTGAACGCAACGGCCACTAATATAAGGGTTTACCGAACACCTGATGGACGAGATGAACAAAAACAAGCACAGTCACCAACACCCACAACCCACGCTGTAGTTGCGGCACACAGGTAACCTTGGCCTTGCCCGCCTGTTATAAATCACCCTCGTCCCTTGATCCCCGAGAATGCAGGTGAGGGACCACGGGATCCCCGGCCACCAGGTATTACGGGAAGGAGAGGGTCCATTTCCACACATCTGTCTAAAGCTTGCATAGACTGAGCAGTGGGCAGCGTCAGTGACAAACCAGATGTACATTATGGAAACGTTAAATGCAGCAGCTGCAGCGTTCTGGGAATTTTGATGCTGTGCTGCAGCCTGAATAAGAGTGATGCAAGGTGAGGCAGTGAAACCAAGGTCATAAACCAAGGCTACATTTTCTGAGTATTGGCGACGCTGGTAAAAAAAAAAGCTCCCATACATTTACTATTTTATTCTTAAATTAGGTTGATACTGATTAAATAAGATTCGATTTTTTAACACCCGAGACATTATTTAAGACTTATTAAAAAATGTTTCATTAAAGACAGGGAGGTCACACGTCTTGCTGCGGGTGAAGTGGGGAGGGCGGGGCGGGACGGGCGGGGCGGAGCAAAACAGGGCCTGGCGTGAGGGCCGTGAGGGCAAGACGTTCCCTTAGCCATTACAGCCTCGAGGAAGATAAGTAACAGTGAGGACCTGAGTGTTGTCATTTGTCTTGCCTCCCTGCGGCTCCCAGAGGACGGACGGGGGGGGGGGGGGGGAAGGAAGATTGAGTGGGGGAAAATAATATTAAATACCTACGTATATAAATGTATAAACATGAGTGTAATCGCGAAAACACAAAACTAGAAGCAAGAGAGAAAACAAGCTCGGTGATACAAGCGGATAATGGAAGACAACGGAAACATAGATCAAGCAAAGCAGTGAGAAAAGAGAAGAGGGAAATACTTAGATAATTTATTTCAGTTAGATATCAGTGATAGCAAAATCTTATAAATAACAAAACAGATCCACTCAGCAAGAACAAAACTGATCCGCTTAGCAAGAACATAACTTAAAGTGAGGAAATGAATAAGGAAAACACAGTGATCACAGCTGTATATGAAGCTGTTTGTGGAGGTGGGAGGGCAGAGTGTGGAGGGAAGGTTTGCACGGCATGGAGGAAAGGTTGTAGCGGCTTCCCCCCTACACACCGCTAGGAGGGGAGTTTGTAGCAGTCCCTCCTACAAACTTCATTCTCTCTTACACCAGCTCCGAAAGAGAAAACGTGTGGTTTTAGCCCACACTATTATAACTTGTTTTTATTAATGTTCAGTATTCATATATACTTTTTCATAACCCTTTATTTTATGTTTTCTAATGTAACTATAATTAACCAACATGTAACTCACCATCTCAACATTCACCCTTTACTCAGCGCGCACTGCATTAGCGCGCTGACCTAAAAACCATTGTACTATTTATCATTCAAATCTGTTTTTTATATATATATGTTGATATTTCCATTTAAAATTAACCTTCTCACTGGAAACAGAGTTTCTCTCTCCAGTGTGACCAACTAGCTAGCATCACACCCATCGGTTATAAGGTTACGGTGTATTCGGTTAAGTGTATTCGAAGAGACACAATTAAAAATATTTTTTTCTTGTGTGCATTATTTTCTTTGAGAATGATAAGAATAGGGAGAGTGAGGAGAGGGAGGATATAAGGGCAACGAGAGTAAAAGAAAGTACAAAAAGGAGAGGAGAGTAAAGGCGACCAATGAGAGCTACAGGAGTCACTGTACACCATTTCGGTGCGGGAGTTACAACGAAGAAAACGATGCACTTCACAGACGGGACAAAAGAGTCCATTTACCTGCAAGGTGAGGTGCGGCCCAGCTTTCTTTCTCCCTCTTACCTGGAAAGAGAGAAAGATTACGAGATTGAATAACATAATGTAAACAAAATATAGATTTTAAAATCAAAACAACACAGACAAAACAACTGCAGCTTAACGTACAAAAATAGATATGAAAACAAGATATGTAATACAAATTCAGCATCTAATATTGCTTTGAGCGAGGCTATTAAACAGGATGACACTGAATTAATATAAATATAAGAAATTTCCAAATCAATATGAAATCATAGTTACCTTAATTATTTTTATTTTTTTGTGCTTGATCAAGCACATTATGCTTGACTATTATCGATAAATTCAAGTAACTAATAATCACCTGACTGAAACTCACGCGAAAATAATAGCATTTTTGACTAATAATTCACTGAATATGAAATGGATTTTGTGAAAGATTAAAAGCAATACTAATTTGTTATACAGAGGGATATTATTACATTAATAGTTATGCCCGCACGCACACACACACACACACACACACACACACACACACACACACACACACACACCGTCCCGATGGTCTAGTGGATAGCGCGCTGGCCTTCCATTATGTGATAGCCGGTTCGAATCCTCACTGCTCACGGGGATTTTTCACTGACAAATTTGCGCGGTTACTGTCCACCTTGAGCAAGGGGATGTGTGTGTGTGGTGTGTGAGGTAACAGGATTACCCTAAGATCGGTAATAATGAGCTCCAAGCTCGCACCTGGAGGGTGAAACTGGCGATCGCGAGCCAGCTCGCGTGGACAAGACCATGCATAGGTGAATTAATAACATACACACCCAGACACACACACACACACACACCAGAGGTGGGCACTTCCGCAAACACTTCCGCAAACTGCAACTTCCGCAAATAGCGGAAGTTCGAATTCGTTTGCGGATGTGCGGAAGTGTAAATGTTTGCGGATTTGCGTTTGCGGAAATACTTCCGCAAACGTAAATATGTCCGCAAATTCCAAATTTTGAACACGATTCCTGCGCGACTACGCGCATCGTCCAGGGAACACTGCTTGCCCACCAGTGTCTTTCCCTCTTTGATCAAATGGACTTTTTGATGGCCACAGCAATCCAACCCCTCTTCAAGCTGCCTGTGGTCCGCCTTCTTAACCCTGAGAAGGTGGATGCTGTGAAATCAAGACTGCTGTTCGAGGTCACGGAGCAGGCTGTTTTGGATACCTCAGAAGGCAGCCCAGATGAAGACGAAGAGGAGGATTTTTTCAAGGTGGGACTCCGATTACTTAACATTCTTACTTAATATATTTATATATATATATATATATATATATATATTACTAATTTTACTATTATTTCCAAGCTTTGAGGAGCCCAGGACTCACAGCTACAGAGGGCACCAACTCTACCCGCCTCTCCAGCAAGATGGGGAAAGAGCTTGAGGGTTGGTGTTCACAGAAGCAGAGGAACAAACTGCTGGAGCAGGCCATGTTTTCCGCCCTTTCCCGTACCGCCTGGGTAGATGTGTTTGTTAAGTACAACACAACCATACCCAGCTCTGCAGCCTTGGAGAGACTGTTCTCCCAGGGGTCGGACATCATGAAGGCCAAGAGAGCGAGTCTGACCTCCGATAATTTTTAGAGATTGGTCTTCACTAAGGGGAACATGAACTGCTCAATATGGAATTATCACCAGAGGACTCTGAATGAGGGAGGAGTCTGAGCTTAAGGGTCTGATATCAAATCAATTAAAGAAAATTTGGAGTGTACTTATACTAATTATTACCCCTTAGTGTGCACTTCCGTTGATATATTGAGTGTGTGGTCACACTGAGGGGAAGATAAAATGTGAGCTATAACATCTGTGGGGCGCTGAGGGGTAAGTATGAAAAAACTACTAACATATACGTATATCATGATTATTGCCATAAGTAATTTAGTAAATAAAATATAAATTTACGTAATACCACAAAGTGCCTTTCCTCTATTTTTGTATTATATGCATAGATAAAATATCACATAACTGTTTGCGGATTTGCGGACTTGCGGTTGCGGAAGCGTGAACTCCAAGAAATTTGCGGACCTGCAGTTGAGGAACGTAAGGATTTGGATTTGCGGAAGTGGATTTTCGTTTGCGGTGCCCACCTCTGACGTACACACACGCACGCACGCACGCACGCACGCACGCACGCACGCACGCACGCACGCACGCACGCACGCACGCACGCACGCACGCACGCACGCACGCACGCACGCACGCACGCACGCACGCACGCACGCACGCACCACACACACACACACACCACACACCAACCACACACACACACACACACACCACACACACACACACACACACACACACACACACACACACACACACACACACACACACACACACACACACACACACACACACACACACACACACACACACACACACACACACACACACACACACACACACACACACACACACACACACACACACACACACACACACACACACACACACACACACACACACAACACACACACACACACACACACACACACACACACACACACACACACACACACACCACACACACACACACACACACACACACACACACACACACACACACACACACACACACACACACAACACACACACACCACACACCACACACACACACACACACACACACACACACACACACACACACCACAAGGAGTACAGCGTGAGGCTGAGGGGCGGTCACGGCGGCGAACCCGGCAGGAACACAGCTTCTCAAAGGCCATTCAGAAAGTTAGGTTATAGTGACCTGAATATTATAACGCCGCGCCAAGGCAAGGAAGGCAAGTGTGTTTTGAACAGTGACACATTTTAAAATATACTCAAATGTGAGAAACGATAAAACTTCGGTGAAATATATGATAGGACTACATAATCACTTTTCAGCTACAGAAACTCGAATGCCTGGGAGAGAGAGAGAAAAAAAAAGAGGGATAATGACGGAAGAAGGAAAAGAGAAAGAGAAATGCAAGAGAGGTGAAAGAGGGAGAAATAAAGGACAAGAAATTAACTTAATCAAATATCTCATGCGAGTAAAATAAATGTAAGGAGAAAAACAGAGCATTTATGAAAATTACATTAATAGGAAACTATTATATAGAAAGCGAAGAGTAAGAGAAAATATGAGGATTTAAGATACTAGGAGAAAAAAGCCAGCCAGCCAGCCAGCCAGCCAGCAGATATTTCTTAATCATCTACATGTGTAAAACAGATGTTCACGTAGCCCTCTAGCCGCTTTTCTTCAGCTGACTGTCGCGAAGGCAATATCAACATCAATATTTTTTCTTTTTCATACACAAGTACATCAACTACGTGTGTGTGTGTGTGTGTGTGTGTGTGTGTGTGTGTGTGTGTGTGTGTGTGTGTGTGTGTGTGTGTGTGTGTGTGTGTGTGTGTGTGTGTGTCTGTGTTAACGAAGGTATTGCAACATCGAATACGGTAGTGTGGTGATTTAGTACCCTAGAGGCACTTAACCCCCCCTCTCTCTCTCTCTCATTCTCTTTTTTTTTTTCTCTAGATAAGAGGAGATAAGATAAGGGCCGGTTTACACGGCGCTGCTTTTATTCGCTTTGGACAAGCTTCTTAATTCGCTAGTGAATTCGCTGGTGAAAGCGTCTAAAGACGCGGGGTCTTTTATTTGCTAGCGACTAAAATCATGAATTCGCAGCGTCTGTTTGACGCTGCGATAAAGTTAAACATGTTTAACTTTACCGCTCGCGCCTAGCGTTTCAGTGGGGAATAGATGACTAGTTCAGACGACGACGGCAGTGTGTGAGGCCCTGTGAGGGTGTATTGTGCTTTGCTGCTGGGTGCATTGTCCAGTTTTCTTTTTATGATGGCACCAAAACTAACCCGACTGAAAGGAAATGAAATATGCACCCTCCTTGAGATTATGAAAAACTATCCCATCATATGGAACATTAAATTGAAAGGCTATTCAAATAAGCCAATGCGTGATGGACAAATAGCACAAATGCTCATCGACCTTGCAGACAGCAACCTGAAGATGAACGAAGAAGAGTTCAAAGGTAATAAAAATAAATCATGTTTGTATCCTCATCCACAGCTCTTCAAATTTTTCGCACGTCAGCCTCAATACTCTCCGGTATGTAGTTGGGGCCACCAATGCCAGTTACTTCAGGAGATTATCTGAGGCCCCCTGAGCCTGCTTCCTGCCTATCCACTTTCGTACCCATACACTTCTTTTTCTTGGCTGTTTTATCATAACAGAATCACGAATTCTAGCTTGGAGCACCCTTGCACTAAGGACAACAGCGGCTCGCAGCACATCCTCCTGCGATGCCATGACGCCTGGGACTGCTCGAAAACGCTAGCGAATTCATAATTTTTACCAGCATCGTGTAAACGGCTTACCGCTTGCGTCTTTATCAGCTTGAAATTCGCTCTGGGAGAGCGATAAGTTGGCGACAAAAGAAGCTAGCGTCTAGCGTCAAAAGCAGCGCCGTGTAAACCGACCTTAACTTTATCGCAGCGTCAAACAGACCCTGCGAATACATGATTTTAGTCGCTAGCGAATAAAAGACGCGCGTCTTTAGACGCTTTCACCAGCGAATTCGCTAGCGAATTAAGAAGCTTGTCCAAGGCGAATAAAAGCAGCGCCGTGTAAACGACGCTTAAGCGTCGCAAAGCGAGCAAAGGTTCCAATATGAGGTAAGGGCGTAAGAACATAAAGGCAGTAATGGCACAGCTTAAAGTTAAAATGAAAACAACTCCCAAATGCGTTCATACGAGGGAAGATGGAGAGCAAGAATAAAACTGGAGCCTCAAAATTGAGTTGCAGGATAAAAACGGCAAACTGCAGCGAGGAGTTAGGGCGACGCAACAACCAAATGAAACTATCAAACTCCAGCAACAACAAAAACAGCAACAACAACAACGGTTATTACTATAAGAAAACATATAAAGAGAAATAATGTGAGTTACGAAATAAAGAAAAAATGAATGAAAGGTTGAGACAGATAGTGGCGGCGTCCCTCCTCAGTGTGCGTCGTGCACGCCTTTATATTAGGGAGGATCTTGGCGTCGAAATAGAGGCGGATTTTGACAATGTCGAGGAGGACGTTGAAGCCAATCACCACCCTCTCACCGACTTCGTTGATGGCGAAGGTGGTGGTCGCTGAGGTGCCCAGGAAGGTGATGTTGGCGCTGCTGGCGTAGCCAACGATGGGCACCATGCCCCGTGATGGTGGCGGCGACGCTAGAGTGTACGCGGTGCATCTTCAGCCCCACCTCCTCCGCCTGCTTGCACGACTTGAAGCAGAAGGTGGAGCCGCTGCTGCCCCAGGATGGTGCAGGTGACGTGCATGGTCCCGGTGAGGAAAGGCGCGGCCACGGCAGACTGCAGGTCGCGCACCACCAGGGACGGCCTGAGGCAGTTACAGGTCAGTATACACTTGTGTCCTAGGATGGGGATGGCGGGGGACATCACCACCAGTCTGGCCCTCAGCTGTAGGCCGTTGGAGCACTGGAGGGGCTCCCGCAACACCCCGTGGATGGCGGGGCTGTACTGGGCCACCGGGTTGTTGAGACAGGCCTTGAAGGGCTCCAGGTAATAGTGGACGTGGACTTCGCGGTCGTTTTCAGAGACACCGACTAATTTTTCCTGGCCTAACATAGGTGCTTTTTCTAATGGAGATTGTTATATTTTCCGAAAACCCATAGTTAAAAAAAAAAAAAATAATCACCAAATTTTATTGTGGCCGTTTCCATTAAAAACACTGAATCTCCATCAGAAAAAGCACTAAATCTTGGCCGGGAAAAATTTGTCAGGATCTCAGATAACAGGAAAGTGATTGAATAGAACATACCAAACCTAGCCTTAACCTAACCTTATAGGTTTCTAATGAAACCTAACCTAACCTTAACCACAAAGTATATCTAACCTAACCTTTCACAAAGTATACCTAACCTAACCTTATAGGTTCTAATGAAACCTAACCTAACCTTAACCACAAAGTATACCTAACCAAACCTTAAAGTTTTCATTAAACCTAACCTTAAGCTTAACCCTCTTACCTACTGAGGGTGTGGGAAGCAGGGAGAATGTAGCGCCGCTTTGTCTCCCTGCACGGCGGGCTGGTCTATGCATCCGAACACCCACACTCCTACCCACATCCTACACAATCCATGTCTCGCCATAAACTGATTCAAATCAAAGCCTTAGAGTACAAAGATCCGTTGTCATAATTGAGATCCTTGGATTGGCACCCGAAACTCCTCTGATTGGCTAACCTATCTTGCGTGACTGATTGGCAAAAAAAAACCTAATTCGAGCCTGTTATTGCATGGCTATGAATTCGAGCCTGCCATTGGCTATGCGTGCACGTCTCCCTGATCTTATGCTCGCATAGATTTGAGACACTCAAGTCTCAGTCAGTGTTGAAATAGTGGTCGAAGGAGGAAGGAGTGTCTGTGTGCGCTATAGACAACTATAAAAAATTGTAATATGTATATAAGTTTTGAAGTTTACGCGGAAGTAGACTAGTACTGCACAGTATACTGAGGGGAAAAAATTACAGAAAACGTGAGTAATAAGGTCAGTAGCGACCGCGAAGTTCTCATCCATTATAATCGGGCTCCATCCGCGCCACCAGCCCGCCGCAGCCACGGTGCTGAAGGGCACCCTTACGTTGGCGCCGCTGTTCACCAGGAAGGTGACGGTGGCGCCCAACACGCGCACCTCCACCACCTTGTTCTCCTGGCACACCAGAGGAAGGGTAGTGCGAACCATATATTTTTTTAATTCAGACTTTTGGTTTCTAGCCAACTGACTGTAAAGGGAAATTTGAGTCCTCTCTCCTCTTCCCTTCCTTCCCTTGCTGTCTCTCCTTCTACTTCATTAACTCCTTCATTCATTACCCCTGTGTCCTCTACTCCTCTCTATCTTAACTCCGTCTTCGTTTAATTACATCTTTTCACTTTTCTTAATTAATCTTGCCCTGCATTATCACTTTCCGACCTCTCCCCCTTCCTCTTATTTTCCATGACCTCCTCCTCTCTTCACTGTCTTCACTGTTCTACCTTCCCTTCTCCCCTTATCTTTATCCTTCCTTTACTTCTTCCTCTTCATCGCCATCATCAATGCTTTCCCCCCTTCTTCTCCCCTATATACCGCATCATTATTCTATCATTATTACCGTTTTTGTCTCTCTTTTGCCTCCTCAACATATCATCACTGTCTCTCCTCTCTTCAACATAGCTACGCTCCTCTTCTATCTTCCTTCCTTCTATTTCCTTGTTACTTCTATAAACAGTTCTCCTCACTCACATATCTATACCACTGTCTCCTCCTAGTCCT
Organism: Chionoecetes opilio; assembly: GCA_016584305.1. Classification (NCBI taxonomy): domain Eukaryota; kingdom Metazoa; phylum Arthropoda; class Malacostraca; order Decapoda; family Majidae; genus Chionoecetes; species Chionoecetes opilio. Next base: position 99,901 of record JACEEZ010006820.1, read on the forward strand.
CTCCTTCAGCATCACTGTTTCATTATCTCCTTCCCATTCTTCCATATCACCACCACTCCATCTCCCTCCTCCTCTCATAACAGCCACGCACGCCCTTCTGTCTTGCCTTTCATCACACTCTGTCATCACCACTCACCGCCATTCCCTCATACACCTCTTCCTATAGTTATCCTTTCCTCGCACTCACACTCCCCCATCACGTCCACTCCCTCCCTTCGCCTTCCCCCCATTCCTCAACCTTTCCCTATGGCCTTACCCTTATCTTCCCTCCCTTCCCCTACATCCCCCAGGGTTCAGGACTTGGCCTATCAATTGCCGCACTAATTGGCAGACGTAAACAGTCTCGTTCCCCCTCATCTAAGGGACGATTCCCCACCATTAGGGATGTCACGGAGCGTCCATTCCCCGCCAAGGCCCTTTGACGGCTGAAGAAAATGGGAAACGGTTGCCGACCATTAAGTTCCGTTTTCAAGGGTTCGTCAATTGAGGTTTGCCAACGCTTCCCTTAGATCAGCGGTTCTCAAACTTTTTCGTGAGCGACCCTATTTGGAACATTTCAAACCTTCGCGACCCATAGTAAACTAAAGAAAAAAAATGTACAGTGGTATATAAACTTTATTTTGGAAATAAATTAAACGTGTTCACCATTTTTCTTATCTTAACTAAACTAATGGGATCCATGGTGCTGCTTCTCATTCACCAACTTGTCAAATCGTGGGATCAGTGTTGTAAGGCGGCCTCTCATATCGTGCTTGGGGTTAAGCCTGTTTCTCGACTGGATTTTAATATGAGTCAAAGCCGAGAAACCATGCTGGCAAAGGTAGGTTGTAACAAACGGGAGCAACACTTTTACTGCCTCACCTCCTACAATAGGCTTCTCTTTTTTTACCTGAACCTAGAATCCAGAAAGAGATACTTCCTTGAAAAGTTCACTCAACAACTTTTCATTCTGAACCTCAATAAGTTGTTCTGGAAGTCCTGGAACATCATTTGGCAGGTTTGTTTTCGACATTCACGTCGAAATGATTTATCACCCATGATTTGGTTCGCATGTGCTTTTCTGAGATTAGCCTGTCAAAATCTGCCATCAGCTCAGTCAAGTGTGCTACAATAAAACTTTTGGCATCGTCGCAAGATGTCTCCTCCCATGTTTCTAGAAAATCTGCCACCATTGAAAAAGCTGCAAATTGTCCTCGCTTCACGTGGCGTAGCTAGTTTTAGTTTGTATTTGAAAGAAGACATATGTTCTGCAACTCCAACAATCGTCTGGTTACGGCCTTGCACTCTGATATTTAGATCGTTGAGTGCACCAAAAATGTCAGTGAGATACCCCACTTGTAGGAGCCACATCTTGTTCAACAGTTTGCTCACTTATTCAACAGCTTACTCACTAAAAAGCTAACTGCATTTGCCCACATCTATTTTCAACCAGGAACATTTCCTACTCGTCCCGAAGATCTACTAGTCGTCATAGTACTGTTCCTCTTGAAAGCCACCTGATGTTTGAGTGGAAGAGAAGATGCTTGTGTTCCGAGTCAAAATCGACACATAATTGCTCGAACAACCAAGTATTCAATGCACTAGTTTTGATGTAGTTGACAATTTGAACTGCTTCATTAATTACTTAATTCAGTCCAGGTGACAAGTGTCAACCAACCAAATTTTGACGATGCAGCAGGCAATGAAAAACATTCACTTTGGGATTAACCTGTTTTATACGAGCTGAGAAGCCTTTTCGCACTCCAAGCATCGCTGGTACGTCGTCAGAACAAATGCTGAAACAGTCTGGCCATGAAAGTTCTTCCTCTTTTAAGAATTGGTCAACCATTTGAAAAACAATTCTCCTGTAGTGGTTGTTGGCAGTGCATGACATAAGAGAAACTCCTATTCTAAATTTGTTGGCCCTTCATACCTAACATATACCTACAGTTCGGCGTTATCACTTACGTTTGTTGAATAATCTACCTGCAAGCTAAATGTTCCTTTGGCCTTTATGCGATCTACCATTTCCTGTTTGATATCAAGTGACAGGTCCACGATTTTCCTGTGTATCGTGTCATTTGACAATGGGATAATTTCCAGTTTTCTTGCCATGTTTTCTCCACACACTGTTTTTACCATGTCATTGGCTGTAGGCTGAACGAGATCTTCTCCAACAGTGTGGGGTGCTTTCTTCTTTGAAATTCTCCATGAAACCTTGTATGATGCAAATTTTAAAATTCACCATCCTGCAAACGAGCCCCTTGTTTAGCATTACTGAAGCGAATACAACTGAATAGAAAAAATACAATTGGAAAGAATAGTCAGCAAACACGTACACGTAAAGCGCCATGATTCCCACTGCTAACTGAGGCAGTGGGGGTTTATTGTTGCCACTTCCCGAAATTATGAAAAAAATAAACTAGATAGCTACTTGAAAATCACCCTAAACAGGATCAACAATTCATAGATGAAAATACATAAAATTAACAGTATAAGCTTAACATATATTATTATATAGTGCCGTATAAAATAACATCAAACACACACACACACACACACACACAAGGGAAACTTGTCAAAAAACTAAATACACAAAATCACTAACTAACTGACTAACTGACTGGCTGACTGACTGCCTGAAAAACACATAACACCCCCTATCTCTCCTTCCTGTACCTATCTTCCTTCACTGTCCTACTTATCTACCTACCTACACACACACCACACACACCGGCTCTACTCACACAAATGACTGCTAACGGGCACAGGCACAACAACCCTCGCCAGCGGTTGGTGGAACTAGAAAACGGACACCGCTAAGGGATCTGGGGCCAGATGTTGAGAGCGAGCTAGGGCGCCCTATCCACTAGGGCGCCTGTGGTAGGGCAAACTGCCCTCCCACCGCTATGCTCAGTCGAGAATGCCGCCTTAGTGGCACCGCTAAAGGCGCTGAAAACTAAGGCATGGTCTGACCATGCCTTAGTGAGCTGCTGTTGGCCTTTGACAGACATTCGTCTTCTGTTTAGAAGACAAATACAGCCTGTTTCAGTCCCTACAACGTAACAATTGGTGTTTACGTAATATTAGTGTTGCAAGGTGTGTATGAAATTAAAGGTGTGTAGAAAGTTAATATTACATATAATCTTTTTTGTCATTTCATTGTTTCTGGGCATGCGATGCAGCTGTAAAAGTATGAAAAGAAACATTAGATATAAAATACAGCATGTTTTCCCCATTTCGCCGTATCATACTTGAAAATGTATGTCAGGATGTCCCTGAAACTCTAAAATAATACTTCCAATGAGTTTATCATGCTAAAATAAGTGGAAAACAACACCTCACATATCCATCTAGCTTATCTTGTGCCGAAGATATTACATTTCATGTTTTTCAGGATGGCGGACAATGGCCATCCTGGATTTAGAGGTCAAAATGATCCCTAAACTGTACGATAACCATTCCAGTGGCTTTGTAATGTCAGAATTAGTAAAAAATGACACCTCATTCGTCTTTCTAACTCATTTGATGCCAGAGATATAACATTTTATGATTTTCAAGATGTCGGCGGCGGCCATTTTCAATATTGGGCTCTAGAAAAGTTAGCCGTCATTTCCTAGAGGGGCATAGGAGCTAATTTTTCTTTAAAATGGTCCAGGTTATCAAATTCATCGAGAAAAAAAGGTAAGAAGAAAATGGTCACGGACTCCCAAGAAAATGACTCTAGTAAGCCTTGTGATTGGTCGAAGCTGCCTAAACAGCGCTCAGACAGGCAACGTGATTGGCTAGTAGGATTCTCGGACCCCGCCCACGCCTTGGGCGTTGGAGGTGTAAGGCAGGGCAGAAGCACCTGAAATATCGACTGTACATAGGCCTGAGCCGGTGCCTTAGCCGGGCCGTTACAAAAGCGCCTGAAGACGGGTAAGGCGCTCTTTTCGCCTTACCTCTAAGGCACTTCTCAGCATCTCCCCCCTGGGCCCACCACCTACCAGTGGCCAGTTCAACATACGCGTGTTGTACATGAATCGTTTCCTGTCAGAGCCACAACTAGGTGGGGCCCAGGGAGAGGGAGGATGTGGGGAGAGGATGAACGAGCATTACATAAATTAATTTATGACTGGAATGCCAAGAAATGAACATCAATAAAAAGGAAAATAATGTAATAGTATATGTTATAACATTTGAACCGAAAAAACCCATAGGTTTATGGTTGTTTGTTGAAGAAAAAAACCTACAGTAGACACCTAAGCCGAGGCAGAACAACACAGATCTATGTGGAAAAACATAGGAGTGGCATCACTCGTGAGGGTGTGAAACAGGCCCCTGGGGGTGTAAAAAGGATATTTTCAATTTCAGTTAAGTAGATAAAATACATTGAAAGCATAAGCCTTTTTTTCTATGTGCCTGCAACCCATTAAAATTTATCTCGCGACCCATAGTTTGAGAACTACTGCCTTAGATTATAGTTATGTTCACCGTTTAGCAGGGTGAGGGGTAAGGGTGGGGAGAAAGGGGTATAGGTGAGGGGAGGCAACTGGGTAGTGTTGACGTAATTGTCCTCACCGCAGACAGGGCGGAAGGGAGGAAAGGGGAACAGAAGAAACATTAAAATGGCACGTGTTGTGTGGGATGATGGGAATGTTGATAAATAAGACGATGGGGAGAGAGAGAGAGAGAGAGAGAGAGAGGAGAGAGAGAGAGAGAGAGAGAGAGAGAGAGGAGAGAAGGAGAGAAGAGAGGAGAAAAGGAGAGAGAGAGAGAGAGAGAGAGGAGAGAGAGAGAGAGGAGAGAGAGAGAGAGAGAGAGAGAAGGAGGAGAAGAGAGAGAGACTAAAGGTAAGACAACTTTAAGATATATTGCAAAGATAAATTATACTCTGTACTTTTAAAAGGTCATTCCTCCCTCCTCCCTCATGAAATAATTATAATCTTTAGAAAACCCACTGCATCTCTTTGAAGTTTACAGAAACAAATGAACGTCAAATGATCTAAGAAATATTTATAAATATATAAAAAGAATGGAGACAGAACTACAAAAGCTCACACACACACACACACACACACACCACACACACACACACACACACAACCACACACAAACACAAAAACACACACACACACA
>JACEEZ010006821.1:0-12500 GCA_016584305.1 Chionoecetes opilio
CCCTTTCCCCCCCTTTTTTTCCCCCTCTTTCCCCCCCTCACCTTTTCCCCCCCTTTTCCCCCCCCCCCTTTTTTTCCCCTCCCTCCCACCCTTTCCCCCCCCTCCCCCTTCCCCTTTTTCCCCCCCTTTCCCCCTACCCCTTTCCCCTCTCCTCCCCCTTCCCCCCACGCCCCTACCCTTTCCCCTCTCCCCCCCTCTTCCCCACACGCCCCTCCCCTTTTCCCCTCCCCCTTTCCCTCTTCCCCTCACTCCCCTTTCCCCTTCCTTTTCCCCCTCATTTGGCTCTGTGCCATCTTTATTCCAATGCATCGATTACTTCATTTTTCCCCTCCTCCTTCCTCCCCCCTCCCCTCCTCCCCCTCCTCCTCCCCTCTCCTCCTCCTCTCCTCCCCCTCCTCCTCCCCCCTCCTCCTCCTCGTTTGTCCTCTTTTCTCTTTTCGTTTTTATAATCTTTCTCTTCTCTGTCCTTCCCCCCTATTTATTTTCTTTTGCCTTTTCCCTCCTCCCCCCTTTTTATTCCTCTTTCTTCCTTGTCCTCTTTTTCTCTTCCCTCCTCCACTTATCCCTCCCTCCCCCCTTCCTTTTCCCCACTCCTTTTCCCACTTTTATTCCTCGTTTTTTTCCCTTCCCCTTTTGGCAGTTTCTTCTTTTTTTTTTTTCTCTTTTAAAAAATTTAATACTTGAAAACAAAGGGGAGTTGATGTGCTAAAGTCCTCTGGGCCCCCAAAGGACTACTCTACGTATTATATTTATTCAAAACAAAAATTAACAAATAATTGGGGAAAAAGTACAGCTTTTCTCTACTAAAACTAAACTGATACACGGTGATTAAGAATTATCAAAAAAACTATACGTAATACAAAAATTAAAGAAAGTAGACTAACATTATACACTTAATAAAAAAAAATTATACTAATGAAACTTTAAATCTTAAAATACAAGTTTAGTCATTTTTTTATTCATGTTTTTATTTCGTTAGTTTTTGCTTGCAGCCCGGGATTTCGCCCGATTTGAAGGCGGCAGGGGAAATGGGGAGGTTTTCAGGTCGGGCTGGCCCACCAAGGTGTTCCAGAGTCGAACCTAGCGGGGTAGGAAAGGAGCGGGGTAACTCCCCCCTCCCTTTTTTTTCTCCCTCTCTCTCTCTCTCTCTTCCCTCCCCCCCTCTCTCTCTCTCTTTTTTCTCTCCTTCTCTCTCCCCCTCTCTCCCCCTCTCTCTCCCCTCTCTCTCTTTCCCCCTCTCTTTTCTCTCTCTCTCTTTCCTCTCTCTCTCCCCTTTCCCCCTCTCCCCCCTCTTTTTTCCCTAAAAATTCCCTTTTCTTTTTTTTCAAAAAAAAAAAAAAAAAAAAAAAAAAATTTTCCAACGGTTTTCCCCTAAAAATTAAAAAAATGATGTAAGGGAAGGAAGAGAGAAGGAAGGAAAGAAGGAAGGAAGAAAGAGAGTAGGAAAGAAAGAAGGAAGTAAAGAAGGTAGGGAAAAAAGAGAAATAAGGGAAAAAAATGGAGGAAAGAAGAAGGGAAAAAAAAAGTAGGAAGGAAAAAGAAAAGAGGAAAAAGGAAGAAGAAGGGGAAAGGGAAAGGGGGAAAGAAGTTGAAGGGGGGAAGGAAGGAAAAGAGGAAACAAGGAAGATGAGAAGGAAGAAAGGAAGGAAGGAAGAGGGATAGGGAATAAATTGCTGCTTAATAGTAAAAGTTTTGGAGTATTTATTGATTGCCGTGTCAGTGTGTATGTGTAAACTACCTCCTCTCTCTTCACTCCCTCCTTTACCTCCTTCCCTCCCTCCCTCCTTCCCCCCCTCCTCCTTCTCTCTCCTTCCCTTCCCCCTTCCCTCCCTTTCCCCTTCCTTTCCCTTTCCCCCCTTCCTCCTCCTTCTCCCCTTTCCCTTCCCCCCTCCCCCCCCTCCTTCCCTCCCCCCCCTTTTCCCCCTTTTCCCCCTCCTTTCCTTCCTCCTTCCTCCTCCTTCTCTCTCCTTCTCCTTCCTCCCTCCCTTCCTCCTTCCCTCCTTCCCTTCCTCCTTCCCTCCCCCCCCCCCTTTTTCTCTTTCCCTTTCCCCTTTCCCCCTTCCTCCTCCCCTTTTCTCTTCCTTCTCCTTCCTCCCCCCCTCCCTCCTTCCCTCCTTCCCTTCGTCTCCTTCCTCCTCCCTTCTATCCCTTCCCTCCCTCCTCCTTCTCTCCTTCTCCTTCCCTCCCTCTCCCTCTCCCTCTCCCTCCAGACCCTAATTTCTCTCCTTTCTCCCTTCCATCTTTACTCTATTTTATTCTCCTCCTCTTCCTTTCCCCCTTTTCCTTTTCACGCCTGTTTTTTTTTACTACTATACTACTAAATACTCCCACTACTACTAAATACTAAATACTACTACTATACTACTACTCCCACTCTAAATACTAAATACTAAATATACTTTCGACTACTACCCTCCCACTACTAAATTTCTCCTACTACTACTAATACTACTACTACTACTACTACTACTACTATAAATACTAAAATACTACTACTACTAAATACTACTATACTACTTCTTACCCTCATCAGTTCTCAATTCCTCTCTATTTTTTTTTCCCCTCCTTTTTTCCTCCTCCCTCCTCCCCCCTCCTCCTCCTCCTCCTCCTCCTCCTCCTCCTCCTCCTCCTCCCCCCTTTCCCCCCATTTTTTTTATACCTTCCCTCCTTCCCCTTCCCCCCCCCTTTTTCCGTTAAATCATTTCTATGTATTTCTCCCCTCTCTCTCTCCCCTCTCCTTTTCCCTTCTCCCCGTCTCTCTCCTCTCTCTCCCCCTTTTCCCCTTCTCGTTCCTCTCCCAAAACCCCCCCCCTCCTCTCTCTCCCCTCTCTCTTCTTCTTCCTCCCCTCTCCCCTCTCTCCATTTCTTTTTTTTCCCCCAAAACCCCCAAAAAAAAAAAAAAAAGAAAGAAAAAAAAGAAAAGGAGAAGAAAAAGAAGGAAAAAAAGAAAAAAAAAAAAAAAAAAAAAATTTTTTTTAAAATTTACCCCCCAACCCCCCCCAAAAGGAAAGGAAAAGAAAAACCCCCCAAAAAGGGAGGAAATTTTTTTTTTTTTTTTGGAAAAAAGAAAAAGGAAAAAACTTAAAAAAAAAAAAAAAGGTAAACCAAAAACTTTTTATTTTTTTTTCTTTTTCTTACCCCTTTTTCCTTTCACCCCTTTTTTTCTTTTTTTCTTTTCCCCCCTTTCCCCTTCTCCCCCGTTTTTCTCTCCTCTTTTCTCCCCCCTCTCTCTCTCTCGTCTCCTTCCTCTCTCTTTATTTTTCTCTCTCTCTTCTTTCTTTTCCCCTTTTTTTTTATCCTCTTTCTTTCACTATTTCTTTCCCCTTTTTCCCCCCCTTCACCCCTTCCCTTCCCCCTTCCCTCCTTCTCCCCTTCCCTCCCTCTCCCCTTTCCCCCCTTTTCCCCTTCCCCTCCCTCTCCCCTTCCCCTTTTTCCTTTCCTATCCTTCTAACCCCTTTTTTCCTTTTTCCTTTTTCCCTTTTAAATCCCCTTTTCTCCTTTTCCCCCCTCCCTTTCCCCCTTTTCATTCTCCCCACTCCTCCCCCTCCTCCCCTTTCTTTATAATTTTTTTTACCTCCTTTCCTTCCCCCCTCCTCCCCCTCCTCCTCCTCCCCCCTCCTCCTCCTCCTCCCTCCTCCTCCTCTCCTCCTTCCCCCCCCCCCCCCCCCCTCCTCCTCCTCCCCCCCCCTCCCCCCCTCCTCCTCCCCTCCTCCCCTCCCCCTCCTCCCCCTCCTCCTCCTCCCCTCTCCCCCTCCTCCTCCTCCTCCTCCTCCCCCCTCCTCCTCCCCCTCCCCCTCCTCTTCCCCCCTCCCCATACCCAAAATCCCGCGTAAAAATCACCGCATAAACCCCCCCCCCCCCCCCCCTCACCGCCGCAAAGTATTTACAAGATAAACTGTATCTATATTTTAGTCTGTGTGTGTGTGTGTGTCTGTGTGTCCTTGACCGCAGAGAGAGAGAGAGAGAGAGAGAGAGAGAGTAAAACGAAAACGCGATCTTTGCCAATGAGGAGACTTTGCTTATTGCCTTCTCCTTTCTCCTTTCTCCTTTCTCCTCCTCCTCCTTTCTCCTATCTTCTTCTTCTCCTCCTCCTCCTCCTCCTCCTTCCTCCTCCTCCTCCTCCTCCTCCTCCTCCTCCTCCTCCTCCTCCTCCTCTCCTCCTCCTTCCTTTCTGCTTTCTCCTTCCTCTTCCTCCTCCTCCTCCTCTTTCTCACTCTTTGCCTTCCCTCACGTCCCTCCTCTTCCTTCCTCTGCTCCTCATATTTTTACTTGCTATGTCCCTTCCTCCTCCTCCTCCTCCTCCTCCTCCTCCTCCTCCTCCTCCTCCTCCTCCTCCCATGGGTCCTTACCACTTACTTGATGGTGTCTTGGGGAGTAGGAGGAGGAGGAGGAGGAGGAGGAGGAAGGGGAGGAGGAGGAAGGGAAAATGAGAGGGGAAGAATGGAGAGGAGACAGTAGGGTTGTGAAGGGAAAAAGAGGAGAAAAGAGGGAGCATGTAAGAGCTACTCTCCTCCTCCTCCTCCTCCCTCCTCCTCCTCCTTCCCCTCTTTCTTTGTCACAGCATTTCCCCTCATAAGTGATGAAACGCCTTTATTTACTCTTATGTATTTGTTTGTTTGTTTGTTTGTTTTGTTTGGGGGGGGGCTGGGGAAGAGAGAGGGGAAGAAAAGGGAGAGAAGAGAGAGAGAGAGAGAGAGAGAGAGAGAAGAGAGAGAGATAACAAAAAATATACGTAACGATACAGTATATAGGATGAACTCGGCTATTTTATATATTCTCTTTTTTTTTTTCTCTCTCTCTCTCTAAACCACACACACACAAACACACTGAAGGGTACGAATCTACCCTCTAACTCCTTCTCTTCCGTCCTATTCCTATAGCTTGCCTTAATGAGGAGGTAGGTAGGGAGGGGACAGGTGTGTGTCATTCACCCATGGTCTTGTCCACGCGAGCTGGCTCGCGATCGCCAGTTTCACCCTCTCAGTGCGAGCTTGGAGCTCATTATTACCGATCTTTGGGCAATGCTGGGACCTCACACACCACACCCCCCCATCCCCTTGCTCAAGGGGGACAGTAACCGCCCGAATTTGTCAAGTGAAAAATCCCCGGGAGCGCGATGATTCGAACCGCCTACCCACAGAGTGAGAGACCAGAACGTTATCAACCTGACCATCGTGTGTGTATGTGTGTGTGTGTGTGTGCTTCTACTTGACAACTTAACCATAGTGGAGTAACGTTAGGTATATATTTTTTGAAGCTCTTATTCCACGCACCACTCCACTAAAGAGAGAGAGAAAAGAGAGAGAGAGAGAGAGAGAGAGAGAGAGAGAGAGAGAGAGAGAGAGAGAGAGAGAGAGAGAGAGAGAGAGAGAGAGAGAGAGAGAGAGAGAGAGAGAGATTGTGATTGATAAAATTGATTAGGCCTATATATGTACAGAAGCAATAGACCTGGAGATGGAAATCATATGCCATCAAAATCTGGCGTATACAAACCAAAAAAACAAAAATTTGAAGGAAAAAAAAAATCAGGAAAAAAAAAGTTTATTACTCTGTATCAAAATTGGAACCGAAAATAGGAGTAAAATTCTTGAAAAAAAGTCATATACCATCAGAATCTGGCGTATAAAAACAAAAACACAAAAATATGAAGGAAAAAAAGAATATCAGGAAAAATAGTAAATTACTCAGTGACAAAATTGGAACCGAAACTAGAAAGAAATTTTATACGCCAGATTCTGATGGTATATGCAATGGCGGAACTGCCGGGTGGTTTGGGGGGCACGTGCCCCCCCATCTTTGTGTGGTGGCCCCCCGGGTGCCCCCCCATTTCTACACCCCTTGTTCCGCCACTCCTTTCTGCTTGCATTCTCCGCAGAGAGGAAGGCAACTCGAGAGAGAGAGAGAGAGAGAGAGAGAGAGAGAGAGAGAGAGAGAGAGAGAGAGAGAGAGAAAAAAATATATATCATATCCCTCACCCATATACCAAGATCACTTCCTTCAATGTATCCTTATTTTTTCCCTCCCTCCCTCCCTCCCAGCCTTCCCCTCCCAGCCTCCCACGCCAGGTGATGTGTTGCTTGTTAATAAGCGTGGGAGAACAGGTGTACAAGGGGCAGGTAGGCGGGAGGCGGGAGGCGGTGAAGGTCAGCTCTGCCCATATGACTTTAAACCTTTCTGCAACAATGTTCAGGAGAGTCTGAGATGTCGAAATTTCAAAATGAGCTAAATTCAAACTGGAAACGCGTAGATTTAAAAAATAAATAAGGAAAAACTGGTTCACAAATAAGGTGGTAAATGATTGGAATGCACTCAGTCGTCAGGTAGTTATAGTGCAGAGTCATTAGGGAGCTTTAAAGGGAGGCTAGGCAGCTTTATGGATGGGGATGAAAGGTGGATGTAGGTAGTGGTTTAGTTCAGTACTACCACGTGTAGGTCTCGCGGCCTCTTGTAGCTTCCTTATTTTCTTATTTTCTTATGTTCTTATATAGATTGCGTTTGCATGCTTGTAGAATAGTTGCTGTATGCCTTGTATTTTGCTAGTCATTATCTTTGTTATTCATGATTTGGTGGGTGAATGAGAATACTAATAATAGATAGCTAGTAATGATAATAATAATAATAGTGTGAAAGTATTTATTCTATTTATTTATATTTCTGATCTGTGACTATTTTAGTATATCCGGGAATGTGTATGAAGGTTGTTGAAAAGCACGAAACATTATGGTAATTATGAACTCTCTGAACACTATTTTTTCACACCTACGTAGACTGTCTATGAATTGTTTCTGTGTTTATCATGAAAATTCTTTCATCTCCATCGTATTTAGACGTGTTATGGGTAAAAACATTTGATTATATTTTCTTATCTATGTCTCCTTAACTAAGAAAAAATATAGCTGTAATATTTAAAGGGCAAGAGTGCTGCGAAAAGTGAGACTAATTTCAGATGATTGCGTCACCGTGTTTACTGATCGCTGATTGGCTGATCGTACGTGACGTCATGGCATCATTGCGTCATAAGTATTTACTGAGCGATGATTGGTCGAGCAGTCATGACGTCATAGCTAGGAGCCGTCATTTCAAGATTGTTCGAATGCCTCACTATGACTTAATAACAATTCCAACTTGCGCATTATTAATCAAAGAGTTAAAAATGAGTCAACAATGTGGCATAAGGAGAATAATAGTGTAGTTTAAGTGTATAAGGAAGTATTTGTTGTTTTTGCCTATAAGCGGAGTGCAGTTTTTTGTTTACATTTTAGCGGGAGGCGGGGTCGGAACACGGCCTCAGTGAGAAGTGAGTAACTGAAAATAGTGAACGGACAAGAACTATTTGCTTGTTCCTTTATGTATTATAGGACGTATTTAGCGGAGGATGGTCTGTACAGGTGAGTGTGGCGGCGTGAGTGTGTGGCGGGGTGTGTGAGTGCGGTGGAGGGGTATTAGAGTGTGTTGTGAGGGTGTGTGGGGACTACAGTTTGTATAGGGGTAGGGAGGGTTGTGATTGAAAAGCGTAGTGGCTAGAGATACGGACCCGGACCTTTAACCGCCGTGGGTAAATAGTACGGTGTCTGGACCCCTATTTACTGTGGGTAGAGATACAAAACAAGAAAATTAAAATATGAAGGAAAAAAAGGATATCAGGAAAAAGTTTGTTACTTGCTGTATCAAAATTGGAACCGAAAATAGAGGAGCAAAATTCTTCAAAAAAAAGTCATATACCATCAGAATTTGGTGTATAAAAAAAAAAATAAAAAAAAAAATAGGAAGGAAGGAAAAATACCAGGAAAAAAGATACCATCAGAATCTGGCGTATAAAAAAAAAATTGCTATAGTTAATTAGTTAAATATATAACTTTTTTTCCTGAAATTCTTTTTTTCTTTAATTTTTAATATTTTTTATACGCCAGATTCTGGTGGTCTATGACTTTTCTTTCAAGAATTTTGCTCTTCTTTCTATTTTCGGTTCCAATTTTGATACAGTGAGCAATTAACTTATTTTCCTGATATTCTTTTTCCCTTCATATTTTTGGTTTTTTTGGTTTTTATACGCCAGATTCTGGTGGTATATGACTTAAAAAAAAAAAAATTTGCTCTTTCTATTTTCGGTTCCAATTTTTATACAGTGAGTAATTAACTTTTTTTCCTGGTGTTCTTTTTTCCCCTTGTATCGCAAAGTTCAACCAATAAGGTTCAACCATGATCGATTGCTTTAAGATATAATTCTATCTATAATAATATAAGCGAAAGTGTGTCTGTCTGTGTGTGTGGTATAGGTGCCGCCCCCTGTGGCGGAATCCCCTCATATGGCACAGTTTTGGAACCGGGTCGAGCAGGGGAAGGTTTTGAGCCCACTTATGAGATGATCCGATCACTTTTTTTCTTCTTTTTTTTAGCAGCCTATTAGCGAGAATTGTGAAGAAAAAAAAGTGGGTTGCGAGAATTGAGGAAACCTTGATGTAGGGTGATGGGTAATGGGTGAGTGAATGGGTGGGGTGATGGGTAATGGGTGTGGGGTGATGGGTGAGTGAATGGGTGATGGGTGAGGGAATAGGTGGGGGGTGCTGGGTAATGGGTGAGTGAATGGGTGTGTGGTAATGGGTAATGGGTGAGTGAATGGGTGGGGGGTGATGGGTAATGGGTAAGTGAATGGGTGGGGGGTAATGGGTGAGTGAATGGGTTGGGGGTGATGTGAATGGGTTGGCGTTAATACATACATTTCTACATCCATGATTTCAGGAAAGTTAGAAGGGGCTATCTGGAGAGTCTGTGTTTGGTGGGCTGAAGGCCCACCAATAGCCCTCCGCAGGAGCTAGCCAAAAAGTCCGCCCGGAGGGCGGCTTTGCGGCTAGTACTGATATAATTCTAATCTTACTGAAGTGTGTGTCAAAAGCATAGAATTGATTGGAAACTAAGAACGGATTTTTTTCCACAGGTGTTTACTATGTCTGAGCAAGAGAACAGCAGAAGTCCACAGAGCAGCAACCCGCCCGCCGAAGCCGCTGCCGGGAAGACAGAGGAGGAGCAGCAGCCTGGCGTGGAGGCTTGTGGTGCCGGCGAGAGCAGCGGCACCAGACCCGACACTGGCATGGGTAACGATGCCTCCTCGGCCGCAGACAAATGCATTGATGAAGCAGTGTGCAGCGAGGAAGGGAAGGAGGAGAGCAGTGGGAGTGAGGCAGAGGGCCAGGCCAAGGCGGGTGTGTGTGACGAGACCCACCGGGGGCTGCCGTGTCCCCGGGAGGTCATGCTGCTCGACCTGAAGGAGAGAGAAGTGCCTGGGGTGAATGTTGACTTTGGAGGAGCATCGCCTAGTGATAAGGGTCCTTGTGAGGGACAGCAAGGGAAGAACAAGGCTGGTGCAGAGAAGAGTGTGGGTGCGAGTTATGAGCAGGGATGTGAGAGTCAGGCTGGTGGCTCTGGGGACTGTGCCAACAACTATGATAAGTGTGTGGGAAGGACCTAAGGGAGAGGTAAATGAACTTGGTAGCGGGTGTAAAGACAAGGCAGAGTCTCCAGCGAGCCACAGTCAAGAGAAGGACCCCAGTGATCCCAGCAGAGTGGCGGGTAGTGAGGCAGTGACAGACCACGGGGACAGTGGTGCACAGAGGCCCACCACAGAGGGAGTGAGTCAGACTGTGGGTAGTAATACAACAGAAGACACGCCTACACTTGCAACACTGGATAATGCCCTTGTCTCTGTGCCGGCCCAGAACAACACTGCAGGGGTGGGGGGGAACGGGCCCAGGGAACTCGAGGCGGCGGCGATGCACCCTGCCCGGGACACAGACTCGGAGGCCGGAGATTCTGTGTGCAGTGAGGAAGGGGACCATGGGGAGGTGTGTCGGGGGGGAGGCGGCTGCCCCCACCAGGAGGCGGAGGAGGGGTGGGAGTACGTGGTGGACGAGGAATTCAATGTCCCGAGGCGGCCGGTGTTCAACGGGGCGACGGATCACCTGGAGAGGAGGAGCAGCCTGAAGAGGAGGGCCAGCGAGGAGGCCGAGGGTGAGTGTCCGGCTGTCCAGTGCAGGGAGGGTTGGCTTTCTTTTCTTGGTTGCATTCTCCATTCTATCACGGCAGTCTATTCAGCAGCAGGAGCAGCAAAATTGTGGGTAATTGTGGATATTGAGTTTGCGCTTCCAAAAACACAGTTATTCAAGTCAAATATTGTGGGAGTCAAAGAGTTAGGCTTAAAATTTAACTCAATGATTAGTAGTACCGTACTAGATTTGTAGTTATGTTAGCAGCACAAGTATTTAATAGACCAGATTGGAATTTGATGTTTATGACAAAGGTTTAGTTTCTGGAGTAATAAAGTTTGAATGGCCTAAACAAATGATCTGATGTACATATGACCTTGTTCCCACAGACGCCAGGCCAGCCAAGTGCCGGCGCGGCATCCAGTTTGAGGGTGTCACGGTGTTCTACTTCCCAAGGTCACAAGGGTTCACGTGCGTGCCATCCCAGGGAGGCTCCTCGCTGGGCATGTCGCGCCGCCACTCGCACATCCGGCAGTTCTCCCTGGCCGAGCACGCGGTGGAGCAGCGCCGCGCACACCGGGAGCAGCTCATGCGGCTCCGGCAGCAGCGCTCCGCCAGGGTGAGGCCGCAGGGCACACTGCTCTGAGGGACACACAACAGATAGGATGCATGAGGGTGGGTGTAACAATACTAGGGCTCTGTTCTCGGCCACAGCATTTACATGATCTGTTTTTCCTCATTCTGTGGTGCAGGAGCACGGTGAGAGCAGCAGCCGTGGCAGCAGCTCAGAGGACAGTGAGGAGAACAGTGAGGAGGCGAGTGACCTGTCAGACTCAGAGCTGGATGCTGACTCTTACTATTTCCTTCAGGTAAGTTATTGTCATGGTTTTGGAAGGCAAACACAATGTTTACATACTGGATTTTGTCACCTGATAGCTGCAGGGTTATAGCTATTATCCAGTAATCTGTATAACACTAATTCTGTACTACATAACGACACCGTCTGTCTGCAGCCGCTGCCCATCCGGCAGCGCAGAACCCTCCTGCGGCAGGCGGGCATCTGCCGCATTGAGGGGGTGGAGAAGGAGGAGTGCAAGGACATCCGGATCTCCCGTGAGATGTGTGGGTGTGCGTGCAAGGTGTACTGTGACCCGGACACCTGCCAGTGCTGCCAGGCCGGCATCAAGTGTCAGGTCAGTCTGGGAGTGAGGTCAGGTTCACCACCTCATCAATCACCTTCATTACTGTAGTGGGCTTAAATGAAACATGCAGAAGTATATTTACGTATATGTATTAGAATCTATTCAAAGTGTATCAGGTCTAATGTATTTTTCTATATTTATCATCCTCAGAAATTACTTTTCTTGTTTTAAAAGCTATGCAGATATTGTAGAGATGGACATGAAATGCAATAGATTGTTTGATGAAAAGAAAAGATAGCCACAAGGCCCACACTGTAATGGTGATGAGAATGTTAATGAGTCATTTTGTAGTTGTGACTTTTTCATGCAATTTGTGTATCAATGAGGCTGAAGAGGCCTGGACTCACTGCCATTCAAAGGCTAGATGATGCAGCGGGACGGTGGTTGTGGGACCCGGGATGGGAGATAGTGTTTGATAGTCGTGAAGGGAGATTTTCTGCACAGCTGTGATATAATGCTGTATGAAAAGTGTGCTGTGTGTCTGTTCACCGCCATCAGTCATGAAGGCGCCTGGACCTGAGAGTTCAATCCTTTAACCCCTTGAGGCCCAGAACGTAATTTCCATTTTAATTTGGGTACCATTAGACAATTTTTAGTGAAGATAAGCAATATTTTATAGATGTGACCTGTTTCGCATCCCTGTCCACTAGATAATTTGGTATATTCAGTTACTTTTTGTAATTTTATGGCTGACAACATACAATTTTTCATAGCAAAGGAAAGATCTGGGTGTGAAGGGGTTAAGCTGACAGCACCTCCCTTGCCTCCCACACAGGTGGACCGCCACAACTTCCCGTGTGGGTGTTCCCGGGAAGGCTGTGGCAACACGTATGGCCGGATAGAGTTTAACCCCATCCGTGTGCGTACCCACTTCATCCACACGCTGATGCGGCTGGAGATTGAGAAAAGACAGACCCAGCAGCAGCACCAGCAGCACGATCATCAGCAGCATCAGCAGCAGCAACAAGAGTGGCAGCAGCAGCAGCAGCAGCATCAACATCAGCAGCAGCAGCGGGCCAAGTGGCTGGCCTCGTCCTCTGTCCCCACCAACGGCTTCGTCGGCGGCGGAGGCGGCGGCGGCTTGGGCTCCGGCAACCTTCCCTTCTTCGAGGGCGGGCGGGAGGCCGGGACGCTGGCCGTGGCGGACGTCTCCAAGTTCAACTCTTCTGTTGAGGTAAACCCTTCTTCTCCTGACCCCCCGGGACTCTTTAGTAGATGCATAGTGTCCTAGTGTGTAGAAGGGGAACACTTGTACCACTTCTCTTTGTTGTGTTGCTGAAGGCTTACCTATCATTGAATTGCCACCCTTGACCAAGAG
>JACEEZ010006821.1:17500-70036 GCA_016584305.1 Chionoecetes opilio
TTTACTCTTCATCTGTTTGTTTACATATATCTTTATTTGTTATATTTATGTTTGTGGCTTCCCAATTTGTTTGTACTACAAGTAGTTTTGCATCATGGCGTGCAGCTGAAGCCATTTACAAATGCTATGGATGACTGGCGCGAGTCAAAGAGACACGAAGGGCCTCTTATTTTTCCATTCATCAATTCATTAACTTCTGTTTTTCTCCCAACCTTTGATGAGAGCAGTGTTCCTTCCATCCACCAGATGACTGCCACCAGGCAAAGTACAAATAGCATAATAGGCTGTGCCAAGCCAGTAAAAAACGAGTTTGATTATTTCAGCTTAACAGCTTTTCCAGAATAAATGAATACTAGACAGAAACATTTGGGTGATCAACACGTAGTGTGTGGCTGCTGTGAGGGTCAATCTGAACACAGTAACTTGTGTTTACAAGACGGTGGGCTGAATCAAGCCAGAATCAGTTAAAAAAAACCTTTGTGGAAAGTGAGTGTGCTTGGCAGAATTCAAGTTTATTAATGTACCACTGGTTAGGTGAATTTTAAAGACCGTCAGCCTGCTTACAAAGCAGAGGAAACTGTTTTAGAAAGAGATTCGAGTTGTGATAATAGAAAAATGAGGCAGCACGGCTGGATGATAAGTGTGAATGAATGGCGGGGATTTAGTGGTGAAGGTTTGTGAGTTAGAGCCGGAAACCTTTTATATATTTACAACTCTGATTAAATTATTAATGCATCCTCTCTAAAGCCCTGAGTGTGTGTCATGTAAGACCTTACAGAAACATTGGATGTGCAATATTAACTGAGAATACGTGCTCCTTTTACAGCTCGCATCCTCATAATTGTGATAAAATATGTATAGAATGTTTTGATTGGGAATAGTTTAGGTGATGCAAGGTGGTGTCATAGTGTTGTGCAGTAAAGAGGAAGCAAGCTGCACATGTCAGCTGTTTCAGCATTGTGCACACTTTGTCCTTGAATATACAGTAAACCCTCTCGTATTTGGACCCTCATTATTCGGACTTCGACATTATTCGAACCTCCTCTTTTTTTTTTCTTTTTTTTAAATTTTTTTAAGGGGTAGGTAGGATGTCATGATATGAATCAGTGAGGTTAGAGGCCCAGGCAGCCAGGCAGAGCTTTTATGATCCATCACTGAGTATATTCTTTGTATACTGTAATTGTGGTTTCTTTGTTGTGTCCAAATGTTGTATTGGCGAGTGATCTGAGGCCATTGAGCCTTGGGCCCAGATCCAGCAACGGAGGTGGTATCTCCAGCTACCACCCGCTCTCCCACCACCTAGATACTACCTGCCTTTACTACTGTATCCAGCAAACCTCCCTAGGTAGGTAGTAAACGGGTAGGAAGGCCCTGACTGGCTTGGACGAGTAATGACATAATCAAACTTGTCATCAGTCACCAGCCAATGACAAACTGTTTCTAAAACTTCTCGACCAATCACAAGTCAACAAGACGTTTGACACGGCCTTTAAAGGTCGTGTCACATGGACACTTTTTCCGTTAGTGTTACGGGGTGGCGCGGCAAGAATGTTTCCCCGTCACTGGCTACCCCGCCACCTCAACACCTTTAAATAACCCTTATTTAAGGTGACACACAGTACTACATTGACCTAAATAATGAGGCGTGTATATAAAAGCTCGCCATAATCACTACGATGTATAATAACTAGTAATGACGTAAAACCCTGCCCACCCTGCTGGCAAGCGACCTGCCCCGCCCGGCGCCCTGCCTACCTCTCAGGACAACACGCTGTCATCCGCCTCACCTGTGCCTTCCTGAAGAAGACAGGTCATCTACCACGCATGTGATAGCACCATAGGATGTCACCAGGGATCGTAGGGCTCCTCAAGGGGTTCTCACAGCCCTACAGACAACACTAAAAAGGAGGAGGAAATCTCCGCCATCATGATACTGCTGCCGGCTGCCAGACGTAGGACTGACAGTGCTGTACACTACACCTGTACAGTACTGTATTTTTATTGTGCATTTTTACCGTAGATTTATTTATTTACATGAGTTATATTATGTTTATTGATATTTGCATGACTTAGAAATGTTCTATATGCACCTAGATTATTATTTTTTTTTAAATATAGGGGGGATATAATCCCCCCCATTATTCGGATCCTTGCATTACTTGGACCACTCCTTGGCCCAATTAGTCCGGATATGAGAGGGTTTACTGTATTTACTTTGACAAACTTGTATTTTCAAGTTTGATGTGTATTCACTGTCCTGGGTGGACTGTATCATCAATTATTACAATAGCCGTCTGATATGTGATTGCATAATGTGCTTTATAAGATATTACTTCAGATATTACCATTCATATTTTTGAGAAAACATGCCTATTAACTAACAGTGTTTTCAAGTCATTTACTGTCAAGCAGGAGAAAATGTTATTAGTTGAGCCTTGAGTTACTCAGCAATGATATGTTGCCAAGACAAATTTGTCTTGGCTGAGATATGAAAAGGCTATACTTTCAGTATACAGTAAACCCTCTCTTATTCAAACTAATTGGGGGAGAACTGGGTCGAATTAGCCGAAAGTACGAATTATCCAATGGTTACCTCTAGCCCCTCCACACAATAAGAACTCACTCAAACATGCCAAAACAGCACAGATTGTGGGACTTGTTCTCACCAAAACCATCGTATTTATACGATAATTATCATATATCAGATGACGCTGGGCAGCCGCGGCACGCACCGCATGGGAGAGGTCGGACTCTCACTAATAAGGCTAAGGATAATTCAAACTTGCTTGAATTATGGAAAGTTATTGAAAAATTCGGACTGGCCTGAAACACGTCGAATTATCCGAAGTTTGAATTATACGGGTTCAATTTAGAGAGTGTTTACTGTACATTGGAACAAAGGAAAATACTAAATTAATTGACGGCTGTTTCAATGTACAGCCTTTGTGTGTGTTGGCAAAGCTCTATGGGAATGTGGCATTTGTTGTTGCTTTTGGCGCTTCACACCCATGATAGTTAGGACTTTATCTAAGTATCCTAATAATGTGTGGCCAGGGAGAGACTATCTCCTTTAGAAGAGGTCATCTCAGTACAGACAGAGCAGTCTTCTCACTGCTCGTGACATCTGCCATTGGCCTGCTTGTGTGTCACAGTGGCCTGTGAGAAGCCTCCACATTATACCTGATCAAGCCAAGACCTGTTTTGAGGTTTCATGTTGTAGTGTAGTATTCATGCATTGAATGCAGGAACAGAGCCGCCTAGTGCTTTTCTAGTAGCCAAGCCTTGCTATGCCCATTATTATAGCAGGTTCCTTTACACATATATTATACTTTTTCATGCTTGTGCTATGACAGTTTCGTGTCTGATCTGAGTTATACTCATTTATGCCGGAAATCCTATTGAAAGTACAACCTGCATGTGAAGTGTAGGAGCATCCCAAAGGGATCCTGTGACCATGCAATGAAGTACCTGTATTCACCATGATCATTATAACCGTATAATCGCCATTCTGTGGTCACGCGTACAATCCCCGCCCACTGCGGTATTTTTCCCTAACAAATGCAGGTGATTACTGTCCCCTCTGATCAAGGGGACGGGCTGTGGCTGATGTTTGAGGTCCAAGCTTTACCTGAAGATTGGTCACTATGAGCTCTAAGCTCTTTCCAGGAAGATAACTGGAGATTGCTTGTCCAGCCCATGATCAGGCCATGAATGACACACACACACACACAACACAGACACAGACACAGACACAGACACACACACGCACACAATACAGCTTCCCGTATAGAAGCATAGAAGCCTGGAACAACCTTGATGCAAAAGTGATTAATGCAAGAAGTATTCAGGACTTCAAAGGCAAACTGGATAATAGTAGATTTGGAGACGGGACAGTACGAGCATAGCTCTTTTCCTGTATGTTACAACTAGGTAAATACACACACGCACACGCACAGAGTACTGCCCAACCTGCCCCTAATCCTCCTGTGCATAGGTCAATAATATCCATGATAATGAAATATTTACACGTTCTATCATTATTCTTTTTTAAATAGCAAGAATATCTTATTTAGAAGACCTGAAAGTTTGACAAAATCAGAGTGCCTGAGTATTTTAAGATATAATAGTTTTTCTGAGATGTAGGTTTGAATTAATGTACTAGTATATTTGTTATGCCAGTGAGATTGATTTTTTCACATTAATCCTTTCATGTACCGGTGAGGCATTTTGGCGCCATGGCATCTGCTTCTGACTGCCCAGACTTAAATGTGATCCATTATTGCGTCATTAAGAAAATGTACAAAATTGTAGATGAACAAAATACTGCAAGGGATGTAATGTGTAGGCCGAGGGCTGGCCTGGAGAGTGTGGTGTTGGTGATGCCGCCTGCCCACAGAGCAGGCCATTGATGCTGCAGGGTAGGCCTCCACACCAAAACAGAAAATCTTATGCTTCCTTAAGGCAAATAGTAACTACTATGAGCGTTAGAAATGAAACTTCTCTACGCTACAGGTTACTAAGAGTACCTAAGTCAGGTCATGAAGTGGGCAGTATGCGCCACACATTTGTTACACCATTGCATACATTTATAGAGTTGCGTACTGCTGCTTCAACGTTAGAGAAACGTTGCCTCGTTTGTGAGAAAATTAGGTTTGACAGCTTTTTGGCTACTTACAAATTTCATGATAAACTAGCTATGAACATTACCCCACTTAATATCAACCATAGTGTGTTGTCACTTAAGAGCCACTCTTGTTTGCCGCCTTTAATGAAAAGGGTAAAAGTTATCCACTATGCAAGCCGGCCCAGCTCAGGGTTGGGAATCAGTGTTGTGGCAAGCAGGGAGGCAGCAGCCGGCAGGTGTTGGATGTAGAATGTCCACACTCGCGTCACTGGGTGATGGGGAGGCAATGTATAGAACAATGGTGAATTATATTTTCTTGACATTAGAATTTTTTTTTTAGTGATGCTTGTGCAATGATGCATCAACTACCATAACATGGATGTACAGTACACACATATACCTACCATGTATACTCACTTTAATATACATTGAAATGAAGGCTTATTTAGCTGATGTTTTAATAAGTTATGCATTTGTATAGTGAAAATATGTATAAATACTTTATTTTTCTCTTCTATTTGCAAGCAGCATAAGATAAAGCTTTATTCTATAACCATTAGGCTGGATACTTACTCATTTAAATATATTTAATACCATTTTTTTGTCTTCCTTTCTAATTTCCATGAAGCCTGAATTAAGGGCAGTAATCTGAAGTGTTGGTGTGCCTAGCCAGTGTGGGGCAGCCCAGGATGTGTGGCTGGGAGGCACTGCACTGTAGCCACGGCCTTGCCTCGCCACGGCACAGACAGGACTTGCATTATACTAGTTAGCTCATTATGATTTAATAAAATAACGAAAGGAATATTTTTATCATTTTGCCCAGAGAAGTGGAAGTAGAAGCTCATTTGTGAACTATAGTCTATTTTTTTAACAAGGCAAAAATTCCATTCTATCTTAAGGTCTCATGCTTAAAATTATGCCTATGTTTACCTAATGATATGGTTAACTATGATAAAATACAGCTGAAATTAAGGAGAACCGTAGTATTCCCTTCTCCTGGCATTAAATATCAGTCAGTAAGCAGCAAGGGGTTAGGAATTTTTGCCTCTTTAAAAAAAATAGAGTATAGTGTAAGTAAAGATGAAGGTGGACTAGTTAACTGTGAAGACTATTGCACAGCTATCCATGGTGGTGCAATAGTTAACTGTGAAGACTATTGCACAGCTATCCATGGTGGTGCAATAGTTAACTGTGAAGAATATTGCACAGCTATCCATGGTGGTGCAATAGTTAACTGTGAAGACTATTGCACAGCTATCCATGGTGGTGCAATAGTTAAATGTGAAGACTATTGCACAGCTATCCATGGTGGTGCAATAGTTAACTGTGAAGACTATTGCACAGCTATCCATGGTGGTGCAATAGTTAACTTTAAGACTATTGCACAGCTATCCATGGTGGTGCAATAGTTAACTGTGAAGACTATTGCACAGCTATCCATGGTGGTGCAATGGTTAACTGTGAAGACTATTGCACAGCTATCCATGGTGGTGCAATAGTTAACTGTGAAGACTATTGCACAGCTATCCATGGTGGTGCAATGGTTAACTGTGAAGACTATTGCACAGCTATCCATGGTGGTGCAATAGTTAACTGTGAAGACTATTGCACAGCTATCCATGGTGGTGCAATGGTTAACTGTGAAGACTATTGCACAGCTATAGTGGTGGTGGCTATAGGTGGTGCAATGGAAGTCACGTAGGCATAGACTGAATCAGATGATGAAGGATTGCTTTGTGTGTACATTGCAATATTTGATCTGGTCATGGGAATCTGTAGTCCAGTAACCAAGCCTAATAGTATGGTCAATGCTGTTCTCCTCAATGTTGGCTTTCCTTCATAATAAAAATGTTTCTGAATAGTATCTGAATTCAATAGTATCTGACTTTCAAGCTGGAAAAGCATAGATTTAAAAATGAAATAGGGAGAAACTGGTTCACAAATAGGGTGGTAAACTTTTTGGAATGGACTCAGACGTCAGGTGGTCAATGCGGAGTCTATTGGGGTCTTTAAAAGGAGTCTGGATAAATTAATGGATGGTCATGAAAGGTGGATGTAGGTAGAGTTAAGTAACAGAAGCTACCTCGTGTAGGTCTCACGGCCTCTTGTAGCTTCCTTATTTTCTTATGTTCTTATGTAATTCTTTCCATTGCAGATGTCGCCGTGTGTGGGAGGCATGGGCACCCCTCTCTACCCACACTTTGAGTCCCGCCAGATGTTGAGTCCTGTGCCTCAAACCTCGGTGTACATACAACATGGTGAGTCCTCCCTCCTCACTCCTCCTCCTCCACCTCCTCTTCCTCTTCCTCTTCCTCCTGCTCCCCATATTTTGTGCATTTTATTTGTGTATTTTCATTAATTTATTTCTAGTTTGTAAAGTATTGCAAGTTTATTTGTTAACCCCTTGAGGCCCAGAACGTAATTTCCATTGTAATTTGGGTACTATTAGACGATTTTTAGTGATTATAAGCAATATTTTATAGATATGACCTGTTTAGTATCCTTGTCGACTAACTCATTTGGTATATGAAGTTACTTTTCGTAATTTTAATGGATTGACAACAGGCAATTTTATAATATAGCCAAGGAAAGATCTGGGCGTGAAGGGGTTAATAATGATGGTGGTGATGTGATGGCGGCATTTACACCAAGGACGTCATTGCATGCAAGCGTTCAAATGAAAACTGACATAAAATGGTAATGTGTATGTGTAAATGTAATGTGTATGTGTAAATGTAATGTGTATCTCCTTACACTGAATGTTGAATGTTTAGAATGTGGATGTTATGTGGTGGCTATGTGGCAGTCACAAGGCACTGAGGGGAGAAAGTGGATGAGGTGACAGTGATGTGGACTTTGGTTACAGCTCTTGGGTGGACTTGATGATGGAGTTTGATCGTCTACAAGCCTTTTTTTTTATTTTTTATTTTATACATGTGCATTTTATTTGTGTGTATGCATTAATATATTTCTAGTTTGTAAGTTATTATAAGTTTGTGTTATATTTTTAATTAACTTGTATATTTTTTTATTTATTAATTTGAGTTTGATTGTCTACATGTCTTTATTATTTTTTTTATACATGTGCATTTTATTTGTGTATATTCATTAATTTATTTCTAGTTCATAAATTATTGCAAGTTTATTGGTTTTTTTTAATTAACTTGTATATCTTTTTATTTATTAATTTGAGTTTGATTGTCTACGTGTCTTTTTATTTTTTATTTTTTTTCATTTTGTACATGTGCATTTTATTTGTGTATATGCATTGATTTATTTCTAGTTCGTAAATTATTGCAACTGTATTTATTATTATTTTTATTAACTTGTTCATCTTTTTTATATTTATTCATTTGATTTCATGATTTCATTTTATTTCATGATTTTTTTTTATTTCATGAGGAAGTGGTTTCAGGTACAGTTGAAGGTGTAGTGTTCAGGTTTATTAGTGTATCTAAGGGGAGTCTGAAGTTGTTACTGTTAGGACAAGAGGCTGGTGGGTTGTTGGTGAACTTGGTGTTTTTGAGTTTTTTTTTTTAATTCGTGCCTAAAGCGCCTGTAGGCAGTGACCTCCAGGGCTCGAGTTGCGCAGGCAGGATTTTTATAGTGACGCAGTGATTAGAGGCTCATGTCGCCCCCCTGTGTCCTCCGACGCACTCACTATCGAAGGTAGAGTTAATGGGTAGCATGTGGGTGTTTTTACGCCACTCGACGGTGCAGAAAGATCTTAAGTGGATATTTGCCCTCGTTGGGGATCGAACTCGTGTCACCGAGCACGCCACTTGGAGACACTAACCACTCTGCCAGCGCTCCTGTTTGATCCTGTCTGCTGGCTGCACACACAGCCTTCTGTTGCTTATTGACGCTTCTTTTTCCTCTTCACTATTGTATATGCAGGTTCTGAATCAAAGCTAGAAACTTTTTAATCAGCATAGATTTATTTGTAGACATTATCCACTTTTAGGCCTTTCAGATTTGTGGTTACTCAAGATCAGTATTTTCTTTCTCCTGGAAAATTATCACAGAACTAGTACATTTTTTATTTTGTGCGATATGTTTATGTATTAATGTTATTTTTTTTGGTTTTTCTCCTTGTCTACTGATAAAATACAACTATCATTCTTTCATTTATCTGTTCAATCACATGGTGCTATTGATGGAATGTGATGTAGTGAACTGAAAAACTTGCGCTATGCTGAACTCGAGTAACCACTGCACTTTTCTGTTCTAGCTACAATGGTGTTGCCAAGCTTGTAGTGTAGTGGTCTCACGGCCTCTTGTAGCTTCCTTATTTTCTTATATTCTTAGTACAACCACATGCTGTCTTGTATTAGCTCCCTGCCTGCCAGATCCTCTAGCTTGAAGTTCCTAGGCTTGGGGTTACACATTCAAGTCCTGTAGTTTGTAGTATGAACTGAGTGTGAGTGACATAGAGATGACTTGGATGAAAATGGTGTGTCTAGTGGTGTGTGATTAGTTATGTATCTCTTTTCACCGAGTAATTTCTTTCCTAATTCACTCCTTTTCCTTGTGTCTGGACTAACTTCTAGTAAAGATACTAGTATATTGATGATGAAGGATGAGTTCAAAGATAACAATTTTTCTTGGTATCTAGATAACATGCAATAATTATTGTCATGATGCTGTATTGGCAGTGCACAGTATGTAGCCTACAGTATGTATTGATATCCCTTGTTCATTCTTACATTTTCCCTTTGCTTCACTAGTAGATGCGTCTGGCATGGTAGTGGTACTGTAGTTAATAGAGACTCCTCTTCTTGCAGACACTGTAGGGGACTACAACTCTGGGACATGCTCTGTCTTTGCTGGACTGGGCTCTCCCTTTGACCCGTCTGCCCCATATGGGTCATGCCACAATTTTCCATCTCTAGTGTGGTTGCCCCTCAGATGGTTGCTCCTCAGATGGTTGCTCCTCAGATGGTGGCCCCTCAGATGGTTGCTCCTCAGATGGTGGCCCCTCAGATGGTTGTGCCTCAGGTGGTGGCCCCTCAGGTGGTGGACCCTCAGATGGTTGCCTCTCAGATGGTTGCGCCTCAGGTGGTGGCCCCTCAGATGGTTGCCCCTCAGGTGGTGGCCCCTCAGATGGTTGCCCCTCAGGTGGTGGCCCCTCAGGTGTTGGCCCCTCAGATGGTGGCCCTCAGGTGGTGGCCTCCCAGGTGGTGGCCCCCCAGATACAGCCTCAAGTTCCCCCTCCACAGGCCCCACCCGAGGCCTACAACTCCCTCTCCAAGTTCACCAACACCTCTAGCCTGGTAGCCACCTCCTTCCCTTACTCTGGTGCTGTTGCTCCCCCTGCTGTCCCCTCAGGCCCTGTCAGCTGCTCCTACGCTCAGAACACCTTCTGTATGGCTGGGCTGCATGACGGGGCAGCACCAACGGCTGTGTTTGGTCAGTACCCGGACCCCAGCTCCTCGGCCCAGAGCCTTTATAATGGGGGGGTGAATGACTGTGCTGATTTCCAACCCAATTTTGAGGCTCTTTCTTCCCCGTCTCCTGCCTCTGCAGACAAGTCCAGCAGGTACCTAGCAGCTCCCTCCATGGCGATGCCAGGCAAGACATGTGCTGATTATCCTGTGCAGAGTGTTGCTACTTCTGCCACGGACTGTTCTGGCAGGGTGGAGGATGGCTATGAGATGGACATCCCTGCCTCCCCCACACCCCTGGCAGCGGAGGATGTTGGCCGGCCAGAGTCCTGCTTTCCTGCCTACAGTGCTGCCAGTGCGGCTCACAGGGGCTTTGATGCCAGCCTCCTGAGCTCGTCCAGTGCCGACTCGGGCATTGCAGCGAGCAGCGGGGAGCCCGGCGAGGCAGCCGAGAGCCTGGGCGAGATTGTCAAGAAGTCCATGGTGGAGACTGTGTCGGCTTGAGGGGGACGCTGGAGCACCCTTAAATGAGACGGACATGTGTATGCTTGGCCAGATAAGTGAGGCCCTCAGGGTGGCCCTCAGGGTGGCCCTCAGGGTGGCCCTCAGGGTGGCCTGCTGGCACTGTGTTGGCCGGTGCTCGGCACACAAATAACCCGGCGTATGACCCCCCCGGCGCCTGTGAGGGAGAGAGAGATAGCAACTTTTTGGTGATAAGGACAGTTTGTAGTTTCTATGGTTGCTCTGTGCAAAGGTGATGAACAAGGAAGGGTGCATAACAAGGCTGGGACATGGTGGGTCTGCATAACAAGGCTGGGACATGGTGGGTATGCATAACAAGGCTGGGACATGGTGGGTCTGCATAACAAGGCTGGGACATGGTGGGTCTTGTACAAGTATGTATTTATAGACATCTTTTTTATTACTTTTTTACGTTAATGTGAACACTGGCTTGTGTAGATCCAGCGCACCAGCTTCATCCCGCTCTTCATTCAGGGGCCAATCAATAGCAACCCGGCTATCAAGTATCAACAATGTCATGTTTGATTTTCCTGAGATCTGTTATCTGCAAGTGCTCACTGTGAAGAATAGTTTGGAAAATATGTTTCCAGTGAGTTTTGCTGATTTTGGTGATTCTTAGGGTTAAGGACATAGCACATCCCATAATTCCAACAGAACCAAATCCTTAAAAATTGCTCAATCCGGAATACAACCACAGGGTCACAAACCTGATAACATTTTGGCACCACTCAAGGCACTCATGTATAAATCAAGCCAGCAGCAGCAGCAGCAGCAGGCAGCCATGATATGTCCGGGCCATAACCTGAACCTCGGCAGTGGCAGCTGTGACACATCTGCCTGCGTGCTGCGGTGACACCCCTGCCAGGTGACCCCCTACCTCCCACCTCTGCCCTGCATCTCCACCCTCTACTCCACCTCCACCACTCCAGCAGCGAGGACGTCACCCCCACCCTCTCAACCGCAATTAAGTAGAAGAGACAGCTGCTGCTTCATTCTGTACAAAACCCTGCTTCAGCCCGCCGCTTGGCCTGTCTGGCCCTCATAGCGAGCAGACCGGCCTGTGTCTGCCTCCCTGCCTGCACACCCTGCTGAGGGCTGTGAGGGGCACACCACCAACTGCCCGGTGACAACCAACACAAAACTGTGTATATTCAAGGCATTCTGTGTATTGTGAATATTAAGCTCTTCTCAAAAAGTGCAATTTTTTATGTGAAATGATTTTTAAAATATATTGTTTAATATTTGTTTAATTTGAGTTTCCTCTCAAACTTGCCACATTGCATGCATGATTATGTCAGAGGTGAGGTGGACTGAATCTCCAAGGTCAAAGAACACTTCAATATTCATGGAATGGTTATCATTGCATTGTTAGAAGAGATGACATTTAACCTCTAGGTAATAGAGGGGAAAGTTGCCTGACTCATGAAACTCACAGCCTTATTATTATGACCCTTTAAGCCACAGTAACACCATAATGATGACAACAATCATAATTCAAGGTATTCACCGCCTGGCGCCTCAACCCTGAACACTGCTGAGACAAAGTGGAGAGTTTGAATTGCTCACCTTGAGACTAGTGGGCACTACCGTAGATAACAGTAAAGTCGCCAGGACAACTTTTTTTTCTGTTTACAGACGTGTGGTGGCGTTAATACTTACATTTCTACATCCATGATTTCAGGAAAGTTAGAAGGGGCTATCTGGAGAGTGTGTCATTTTGTGTCTTCATCTGTGTTATATTAGGGCTATAAATGAACATATTACAAAAATATCTACAAAGTGGCTACCAACAGTAGAGTCGCCATCTAGTGTTTATTTACTGAGTGTCGTACCGCTATCGTCGTCGCCCGAAAAAAAACCTCGTTAGTGAAATTTGAAACCGTATATACTTGCAGCTAAAAAGCATAAAACAACGCTGAAACAGATAGATTATACAGTCATGATATAAACTACTGTGTATTATCTTCAGTGGCACATCAAAATCAGTAGTAATGCTATAATTCGTAATATATGGCGCCTGGCGACATGACTGCAGGTGGCGACTTGACTCTACTCTACGGTAGGCTCTTTATATAGAAGTAGAATATATGCCTATATTTTTGACATAATAGCCTTTCCCATACAGTAAATCTAGACCAATAGAATTTTAATAAGAGTAATTTGTCAATCTATTTGTTATTTCTTTCACGCGTCTGAACAAGATAGCATCACCGCAGCCACAGCCACACAGGGAACTTGAGGGAAGCCTTCGTCAGCTGATTGAAGATAGCGCCGCGGTGCCCAAAGCCGCGATTAGATTATTTATGTAGTGCTGTTACTCGCCTATCCTATAAAGTGTTAGCGGATAATACCATAAAACCTGAAGCACCGCCTCGGTAAGGCTAGCGTGAGGGTGGTGGCGAGGGCGGCGCGGCACCCTGCAGGCCACACGACAGGTGAGTGAGTACTTCCGCTGGGCTTCTGGCTGACGCGCTCCTTGTAAATCTTGTGTTTGACGGACTCGGTGATTACTCAGCGTGTGGCCGCGTGGTGACGTGCTCTGCCGATGGGAACGGTGTATTTCTGAGTACCCTAATGGCAGGGCTCAGGGTGGCGTCTGTAATGCAGTAAGTGCATGTCCCGTGTGTACCCAGGAAGGGGTGAGAGGCAGCAGCTGGTGTGGTGTGGCGTCAGTCGCCCGCCACAACACCATGTTAAGCTCCTAACTCCTGCCTTGCATACATACATACTTATTTTAGCTTCAGCATGAAGTGGAGATACTACTTCGGAAACCGAAAATATAATACTTACTTGTACTGGAAAACAACAAAAATGTGCTTCTTTCCCTTGAGCGTGAGGCGGGGTGGCTCTGGGCTGGCGACGAGGTAACATTTCGGTAGTGGGCTGTCACCGATTTCGAGGCCGAAACTTAGTTTTCCTGAATAGTTTTGATGTGTATTGAATGACACTAATTTTTGTCGGAAAGACATTTTTGTTTACAGGTGTGGGGGGATACCCCACCTCTAACCTAACTTAACCGTTTCTGGCTGAAATAACTGGATTTTCGGTACTACATGTAATGCCATTATTATTCAATTGCGCCATGGGAAATAGGGTTCAAAATACTCGAAATGAAAAAATCTACACGATGATGTAGGTAAGAGTCCAAGGACTTTTGAAAGCCCACTACCGAACTAATACCAAAGATGAAAATCTTGCCGCGGGCAAAATACCTCTTTGGGTCTGGGGCAAGATGAATTGAACCAGTGGCGTCATTTCAGCAAAAGCCAAGGTATGGCAAGGTACCGTGGAAGATTTTTTTTTCTTCAAATCAGTTGTGCAATAGTCCATTTTGGTGAGTTGTGAGTCTATACAATTCATTTTTATATGACACTAGCAGAAACACCCGTCGTTGACTGGGTTGAAAAGAGGTGACAAAATTGTTCTATAAATATTCCAAGTTATTCACTTCGACTGTTTTGAACATATATAACAAATGTCTGCTAAATTTTATCTAGATGATAGAGCTGTTCCCTTCTGGCCAATGTATACGAATTGACTTAACTTTTTTGTATATTCTGCACGCGCGCGGCCATTTTAAGGGGGCGGGGCCTAATTTTGAGAATTGGGACTATTACCACTGTCTTTCTCGGGAAATTCTACATATGAATACATTATTTTTTTTTATGTATATTCTATTGCCTTTCTTCCTATAGAGCAGTGGTTCCCAACCTTTTTGGGGCCGTTACCCAAAATGCACATTTTTCCCAGGCCCATCACCCCTAGGCTAGGTAGGCTCTAAACTTATGTTTGCACGGGTTGGTTTTTCACTTGTAACATCTCAGGACTGACGTAGGTGCGAAGCCCTTCACGGCGTTGGGTCTGGGGCCCACTCAAGGGCCCCAGAATTTTTGTTAAGGTTTTTGCATGCTTTTCCTGCAATCTGACGTATATTTGGGAGCAAATTCTCATTCACAAACCGATTCATTTTATATGGATATAAACATTTTAAACCACCGCCTCGCACCTACAACTACAGCGGCTGGCTGGTGGCTGGGCTGAGATAAAGCCAAAACTAAAAAAAAAAAAAAAAGTTTTTTTTTTTTTCTTTTCTTCCATTCTTTTCATACCTTGGCACTCGCCAAGGTATGGCGAGTGCCATACCTTGCCATACCCAAACGACGCCACTGAATTGAACCATTTTGATTCATCTTACTACGTAGTACCCCCAGGCTGTCACTCCTCCCTCACTCGCTAGCTATAAAATGATGCCAATTTTTTTTGAGTGGCAAAAATGTTTGAGTGCCAAAAAATGTTGAGTGCCAAAGTTTTTTTGTGTATAAACATTTTTTGAGTGTCAAAAATGTTTGAGTGCCAAAAAAATTTGAGTGCCAAAAAATTTTGAGTACCAAATTTTTTATGAGTGCCAAAAAATTTACTTTTGTTTTCTTTTGTATCACTACGTACAGTATGTGTACTAACATACACGGAATAGCTATACGTTACTTCATCCTGTGTTGCTTTATGCTGTGTAAAAATATTTAAAAGAATGGTATATATCTTTTCATAAATAATTTTTTCCCTCTCTAATAAAAATATAATAGATGAATTTTTTCTTTTAATTTGAAATTCAATGATTTTAATTTGAAGTTCAGTTATTCTAATTTGAAGTTCAGTTATTTTAATTTAAACTTCAGTTGTTTTAATTTAAACTTCAGTTGTTTTAATTTAAATTTCAGTTGTTTTAATTTGAAGTTCAGTTGTTTTAATTTAAACTTGATTGCTTTAATTTGAAGTTCAGTTGTTTTAATTTGAAGCTCAGTTGTTTTAATTTGAGAGTGAAAAGGTGTAGCTTGTTTAGTAGTGTCGTTGTTCCCGCAAACAGCCTTGTTAGGACCTACTTAAGTGTTGTTACTTTCTAACTGTTCATTTTGTGTATTCCTCCTCCTGCTGCTCCCCATATTGATAATTCCTGTGTTCATTTTTTCGTGCACAAAATTATAGGATTTTTGAGAGAGAGAGAGAGAGAGAGAGAGAGAGAGAGAGAGAGAGAGAGAGAGAGAGAGAGAGAGAGAGAGAGAGAGAGAGAGGAGTGGGATACGCTCTATTGATCTGTTACCTGTTGTTGTGTAGAGCCCAAGGACGCCCAGGTAGAGAATCCTGCGTCCTACCTGTGGAAGGGGTTATAAGGGGGTTAGAGGAGGGGGGGCGGCAGGAGGGAAGTGAAGAAAGAAAGATACATGGTTGGGATAAGAACGGTTATAATAAATGAGGATGAGAGTACTGTAGAGCGATATCGAGAATTTGCGTCCCTAGTTAGACACCGAGTTGATATATGCAGAGTCTAGACTCGGAGCATAGAGTCTCCATATCTCATTGTTCAGACTCTCCTCCATCTTCTATCTTCTCTCCTCTCCGTCTCTTGTGTCTTCTCTCTCTCTCTCTCCTCTCTCTCTCCTCTCTCTCTCTCTCTTCTCTCTCTCTCTCTCTCTCTCTCTCTTTTCCCCCATTTCTTCCCGTTATTTCGACTCCACTTCCTGTTTCGTATTCCTTTATAATCCTCCTCCTCCACTTTGTCTCTTTGTTCTCCTCCCTCTTTAATCTCCTCCCTTCTTCTCAGCCTTCTCATTCCTTCCCTCTTTTCCTTTTCCCTCTCATTCATATTGTTTTGCTTTCTTCTTTGCTCCACCTTTTACTCACCTCCTCTACACCCACTCTTCGTTAGCTATCATGTGGAGTCTACGTAGAACAGGTAAAACATAGGTAGGTAGGTAAACAACTTTTTTTTCCTGCGGTTTTTTCACGCGTTTTTTTCCCGCGTTTTTTTTCCCGCGAAGAGAAAAAATTTAAGTGCCAAATTTTTTAGTGTGCCAAAAAATGTTGTGCCAAAAAATGTTGATTGCCAAAATTTGTTTGAAGTACCAAAAAGTTTTGAGTGCCAAAAAGGTAACTTTTGTTTTCTTTTGTATAACTACAGTATGTGTACTAACATACACGGAATAGCTATACGTTACTTCATCCTGTGTTGCTTTATCTATGTAGTATGCTGGGTAAAAATATTTAAAAGAATGGTATATCTTTTCAATTTTTTTTTTCCCTCTCTTCCCTTTGCTGGCAGCACTCTGGTAAAGATAAGATAAGAAAAAATTGCAGGAAGAAATAGGTTACTTTTCTGGGGGTTTTCATAATACACCTTTTCACTCTCAAATTAGAACAACAGAACTTCAAAATATAACAAATTAATTTGAAAATATAATAGATGATGTTTTTCTTTTAATTTGAAATTCAATTATTTTAATTTGAAGTTCTGTTATTTTAATTTTAAGTTCAGCTGTTTTAATATAAACTTCAATTGTTTTAATTTAAACTTGAGTTGTTTTAATTTAAACTTCAGTTGTTTTAATTTAAACTTGAGTTGTTTTAATTTAAACTTGAGTTGTTTTAATTTAAACTTAAGTTCAGTTATTTTAATTTAAACTTCAGTTGTTTTATTTTAACTTCAGTTGTTTTAATTTAAACTTCAGTTGTTTTAATTTAAACTTCAGTTGTTTCAATTCAAACTTCAGTTGTTTTATTTTAACTTCAGTTGTTTTAATTTAAACTTCAGTTGTTTTAATTTAAACTTCAGTTGTTTCAATTCAAACTTCAGTTGTTTTAATTTGAGATTCACTTGTTTTAATTTGAAGTTCAGTTGTTTTAATTTGAGAGTGAAAAAGTGTAGTTAAAGTTAGTGATTCACGATGAAAACAAAAGCGTGAGTGAAAATGAATGGCGGTGAATGCAAAGTGAATGAAGCTGATGGTTGGGAGACTCATGCTATGTATGGATTGTGTGGTGCATTATTCACGAACATTTAGGTGGAACATTTAGGTGGAACATTTAGGTGGAACATTTAGTAGAACATTTAGTTGGAACATTTAGGTGGAACATTTAGTTGGAACATTTAGGTGGAACAACAAGGTGAAGGGTTATTATGATCGCGCGTTCCTCCACCTGTTCCTGGAAACCTATGGGGAGGGTGAGGGGAGGAACATAGGGGGGGGGGGTTGAGGGGAGGAATATAGGGGGGGTTGGGGGGGCATAGGGGGGGTGAGGAGGGGGTTGTGGGAAGGCCTCTGTCGGTGATC
Source organism: Chionoecetes opilio (assembly GCA_016584305.1). NCBI lineage: Eukaryota > Metazoa > Arthropoda > Malacostraca > Decapoda > Majidae > Chionoecetes > Chionoecetes opilio. Next base: position 35,137 of record JACEEZ010006821.1, read on the forward strand.
AAGGAAATATTGATCGCTAGGAAGGTGTTTAACCAGAGAGAGAGAGAGAGAGAGAGAGAGAGAGAGAGAGAGAGAGAGAGAGAATACCATGCCCCTCCATCCTATGTTGAAGACAAGAACCCTCCATCCCTCCCTTCCTTCCCTCCCTTCCTTTCCTCCTGTTCACCTACTCTGCCCTCCTCCTCCTCCTCCTCCTCCTCCTCCTCCTCCTCCTCCTCCTCCCCTCGTTGACATACTCTCCTCTCTCCCCTCCTCCCACCTCCCCTCCTTCCTCCCCTTGCTCCTCCCTCCCCCTCTCCCTCCTCCTCCTTCTCTCCTCCCCCTTTCTCCTCCTCTTCCCCTCTCCTTCCCTCCCTCTTTCCCTCCCTCCTTCCCTTCCTCCTTTCCTCCTTGAGACTCCTCTTCTTATATTGAAGGCTCAGGGAGGGGAAGGAGAAGGAGGGAGGAAGCAGTCAGAGGTTCCAGTAGAGAGAGAGAGAGAGAGGTGAGCAGAAAGAGAGAAGAAGACAGAGAAAGAGAGACGCACGAGAAGAAGAGAGAAGAAGAGAGACCAAAGAAAAGAGAGAAGAGAGAGAGAGACCTTGATGTTGGCACAACAGAACCACACATGTGCACGGCAGAGCCTTTTGCACACACACACACACACACACACACACACACACACACACACACACACCACACAACACACACACACACACACACACACACACACCACACATACACACAACATAACACACACACACACACACACACACACACACACACACAGTCTTCCATTTTTTTAAATCTTATTTCTTCGTACATCTGTTCTCTCTCTTTTTTTCTTTCTTTTTTTTTCATTACTACCAAACATTTCAAAACTCCAATAACAAAAGAGGAAGAGGAAAATAACGTCAAAAAAGAGGAAAATAAAAGATTCCATGAGGGGAAAAAACAGCTCCGTTTCGCTTTCACATTTTTAGCACGAAAATGAATTCTTGTTGACGACAATGTGTGTGTGTGTGTGTGTGTGTGTGTGTGTGTGTGTGTGTGTGTGTGTGTGTGTGTGATACTTAATTTTCTCCTATTAACTTTTGAAGGAAGATGACAAAGGTTGTTTTCATATGCATAAAGTGAGAGAGAGAGAGAGAGAGAGAGAGAGAGAGAGAGAGAGAGAGAGAGAGAGAGAGAGAGAGAGAGAGAGAGAGAGAGAGAGAGACACTGACATCTTTCCTGAGACTCGAATAAGGACAAGGTTGGGTTATGAAGTCTCGAAAAATGAAAGAGAAAGAGAAAGAAAGAAGAAAGAAAGAAAAGAAAGTTAACCCCTTGAGGCCCAGAACGTAATTTCCATTGTAATTTGGGTACCATTAGACGATTTTTAGTGACTATAAGCAATATTTTATAGCTATGACCTGTTTAGTATCCTTGCCGACTCACTAATTTGGTGTATTCAGTGACTTCACAATTTTATGGCTGACAGACAGATTTTCATAGCAAAGGAAAAATCTGGGCGTGAAGGGGTTAAGAGAAAGAGAGCAAAATATAAGGGTAATCTTGCAGTAAGTTATCCCTACGATGCGAGTCTTGAGATTGACAAGGATAAAAGTTATCCAATTCACAGTGACGAACTTAACACGAAAACTTTATAAGTGTTTCAATGCGACAAAGGTTTTTCTCCCTTTTGTAATAATAATAATAATAATAATAATAATAATAATAATAATAATATAATAATAATAATAATAATAATAATAATAATTTTACTTCACCCGAAGGCATACAAGCAAAAAACAACAGCATACTATATGGACGAGGGAATGAACTTAAGTACTAAAACAAATAATTGATAATAGCTATATACCTCTATAATAATAATAATAATAATAATAATAATAATAATAATAATAATAATAATAATAATAATAACAATAATAATATTTGTGAAGTTGAGAACGAAATATATGAAGAATATATATAAGGGAGAATAAAATTGATATCTTACCATAGACAGAAAATCAAATAAAAATAAGAGAAGTTTGTTGTGAAGTTTTGAAGTTTTTGAAGTTTTTTGTTGAAGTTGAGAACGAAAAATATATAAAAAAAGTGGAGGATAAAATCGATATCTTACCATGGGCCGAAAATAAAATAAAAGTAAGATTTTTTTTGTGAAGTTTTGAAGTTTTTGAAGCTTTTTGTTGAAGTTGAGAACGAAAAAAAAGAAGAAAAAAGTGGAGGATAAAATCGATATCTTACCATGGGCAGGAAATAAAATAAAAGTAAGAGAGAAGTTTAAAACAGTGGATTTGAGTTATAAGATACACACCAACATCTAATGACTCTAGTTTAACTTATAATCAAGCAAACACCTTTTTTTTATCTTCATAATTATTGAAAATGTTAGTAGGCCTTCTCATTCAAGGCCTTTTTCTTATTTCCATATATATTTACTTATCTTCTTTTTGTACCTTTCTCCCCTCATCATCATCTCTCTCTCTCTCTCTCTCTCTCTCTCTCTCTCTCTCTCTCTCTCTCTCTCTCTCTCTCTCTCTCTCTCTCTCTCTCTCTCTCTCTCTCTCTCTCTCTGTGTGTGTGTATGTGTGTGCAGCCTCCCAGAGCACGCCACAACCTGCCTTTCACCTCGCCACCCAATCACAACGTCCTGCCGCTGTATGTTGTGTTACCTTGGCGACCACCATCACCACCACCTCGTTGGGTAATGCTCTCTCTCTCTCTCTCTCTCGCTCTCTCTCCCTCCTCCCTCTCTCTCTCTCTCTCTCTCTCTCTCCTCTCTCTCTCTCTCTCTCTCTCTTCTCTCTCTCTCTTCCTCTCTCTCTCTCTCTCTCTCCTCTCTCTCTCCTCTCTCCTCTCTCTCTCTCTCTCTCTGTCACATAATAGAGACAAACATTAATTACTCCTATTCAAGCGTGTATGTCTGTCTGTCTGTCTGTCTGTCTGTCATGTCTGTCTGTCTGTCTGTCATGTCTGTATCTTTGTTCTCTGTCTCAGCTTCTCTCGGCTTCTCTCTCCCTGTGGCTCGGGAAAGAGAGTAGGGTAAAGAGGGAAGAGAAAGGTAGATAAAGATGAGGGGAGAGAAGGTATTGGGAGGAAGAGAGGAAGAGAGGTAGATAGAAGGGGAATACACAAAGGTAGATCATGAAAGAGTAGGAAGGTAAAGAAGAGGGAGAAGAGAGAAGGGGAGAGGGTATGGAAGGAAGGGAAGAGAGGTAGATAGAAGGTGAATACACAAAGGTAGCTCATGAAAGAGTGGGAAGGTAAAGGAGGAGGAGAAAGAGAGATGAAGAAAGGAGAGAAGAGGGAAAGGAAGAGGGAGAAGAGGGGGAATGAGAAGGGAGGAGAGGGGAAGGAAAAGGGAGAATAGGGGAAGGAGAGAGAAGAGGGAGAAGAGGGGAAGGAAGAGGGATAAGAGGGGAAGGAAAAGGGAGAAGAAGGGAAAGGAAGAGGGAGAAGAGGGGAAGGAGAGAGAGAAGAGGGAGAAGAGGGGAAGGAGAAGGGAGAAGAGGGGAAGGAAGAGGGAGAAGAGGAGAAGGAGAAAGAGAAAGGAGAAGAGGGGAAGGAGAGAGGGTATTGGGAGGAAGGGAAGAGAGGAAAAAGGGGAAAATAAGAAGGTATATCATGAAAGAATAAATATGAGGGAATCTAAAGAGAGAAGGTGAGTTGTAAAGAGTTTGTTGACATCCCTACCAATCACCTGTGGCTATATTTTTTTTTTTTTTCAATGTCTCCCTTTTCTCTCTCTCTCTCTCTCTCTCTCTCTCTCTCTCTCTCTCTCTCTCTCTCTCTCTCTCTCTCTCTCTCTCTCTCTCTCTCTCTCTCTCTCTCTCTCTCTCTCTCTCTCTCTCTCTCTCTTCCTCTCCTCATCCTCCATATCATCACCATATTTATAGTTTGTTGTTGTGGTTGTTAGAGAAGGTTGGGAGAAGAGGAGAAGGTGGAGGAGACAATAGATAGGTGGAAAGAGGGGAAGGTGGAGGGGACATTATAGGTAGGTGGAAGAGGAGAAGATGGAGGGGACAATAGGTAGGTGGAAGAGGAGAAGGTGGAAGAGGGGAAGGTGGAGGGGACAATATAGGTAGGTGGAAGAGGAGAAGGTGGAGGAGCCAGTTTAGGTAGGTGGAAGAGGGGAAGGTGGAGGGGACAACATAGGTAGGGGGAAGAGGAGAAGGTGGAGGAGCCAGTTTAGGTAGGGGGAAGAGGAGGTGGAGTGCACAGTATAGGTAGGTGGAAGAGTAGGTGGAGGAGACACTTGGTAGGGGGTATCACAAATCAAGGGGAGTAAGGGGGTTGTAACAGAGATAGAGTGACGCGCTGGGTGAGGGCTTTGTCAACACTATCCTGGCTGCTTCACCTTATTGGAAACTGTACCACCACACTCACCTCGCTGACTGACTGACTGATTGACTGAACCACCCTACTCTCACCTGACTGACTGACTGAAACCAGCTCACTCTGACCTGACTGACTGACTGACTGACTGAACCACCCTACTCTCACCTGACTGACTGACTGACTGACTGACTGAACCACCCTACTCTGACCTGACTGACTGACTGACTGACTGACTGATTGATTGATTGATTGAATGGCTGATTGATTGACTGATTGATCGATTGACTGACTAACTGACTGATTGACTGACGGGCTGAGACTGACTGATTTACCCACACACACACACACACACACAGAGAGAGAGAGAGAGAGAGAGAGAGAGAGAGAGAGAGAGAGAGAGAGAGAGAGAGAGAGAGAGAGAGAGAGAGAGAGAGAGAGAGAGAGAGAGAGAGAGAGAGAGAGAGATTTTCTTCACCAATCTTTTATACACACAAAGTATTCTTTCATACTCACTACCTTCATTCTTCAAAATCCCTGGCTACCACACTCCACTTACACACTCCACCTTACTCCACCTTCTGTCTCTTCCACCATAATGACACGTTTTCTTCTCATTTCTTCCCTGTTTTTTCTTGTTTTTCTTCTGTTTTTGTTCTGTTTTTTCTTCTGTTTTTTCTTCTGTTTTTCTTCTGTTTTTCTTCAGTTTTTCTTCTGTTTTTCTTCTGTTTTTCTTCTGTTTTTCTTCCCTGTTTTTCTTCTGTTTTTCTTCTGTTTTTCTTCTGTTTTTTCTTCTGTTTTTCTTCAGTTTTTCTTCTGTTTTTTCTTCTGTTTTTCTTCCCTGTTTTTCTTCTGTTTTTCTTCAGTTTTTCTTGTTTTTCTTCCCTGTTTTTCTTCTGTTTTTCCTTCCTTTTTCTTCCCTGTTTTTCTTCTGTTTTTCTTGTTTTTCTTGTTTTTTTCTTTTCTGTTTTTCTTGTTTTTCTTGTTTTTCTTTCCTGTTTTTCTTCTGTTTTTCTTGTTTTTCTTCTGTTTTTCTTCTGTTTTTCTTCCCTGTTTTTCTTGTTTTTCTACTTCTTTTTCTTCTGTTTTTCTTCAGTTTTTCTTCAGTTTTTCTTCTGTTTTTCTTCCCTGTTTTTCTTCTGTTTTTCTTGTTTTTCTTGTTTTTCTTGTTTTTCTTCCGTTTTTCTTGTTTTTCTTGTTTTTCTTTCCTTTTTTTCTTCTGTTTTTCTTGTTTTTCTTGTTTTTCTTCTGTTTTTCTTCCCTGTTTTTCTTGTTTTTCTAACCTGTTTTTCTTCTGTTTTTCTTCAGTTTTTCTTCAGTTTTTCTTCTGTTTTTCTTCCCTGTTTTTCTTCTGTTTTTCTTCATTTTTCTTCATTTTCTTCCTTTTCTTCTGTTTTTCTTGTTTTTCTTCCCTTTTTTCTAGTTTTTCTTCTGTTTTTTCTTCCTTTTTCTTCTGTTTTTTCTTCCTTTTGTTCTTCCCTTTTTCTTCTGTTTTTCTTCCTTTTTTGCTTCTATAGTTATTTATACCCTTCCTTGCATTATCTCTTCCCTCTTTCTCGTCTTATTTCTCTTCTCTTCTCTTCCATTTTCTCTCCTCTGTCTTCCCCTCTCCTCCTCTTCCCCTGTCTCTTATACTTTTTCACTGCCTCCCCTCTTTGCTTCTTTCCTTCCCTCCTTCCTTCTTCTTTCCTTCCCTCCTTCCTTTCTTCTTTCCTTCCCTTCTTTTCTTTCTTTCTTCTTCTTTCCTTCCCTCCTTCCTTCTTCTTTCCTTCCTTCCTTTCTTCTTTCCTTCCCTCCTTCCTTCTTCTTTCCTTCACTCCTTCCCTCCTTTCTTTCTTTCCTTCCTTCCTTTCTTCTTTCCTTCCCTCCTTCCTTTCTTCTCCTTCCTTTCTTCTTTCCTTCCTTCCCTCCTTCTTCTTTCCTTCCCTCTTTCCTTTTTTCTTTCCTTCCCTCCTTCCTTCTTCTTTCCTTCCCTCCTTCCTTCTTCTTTCCTTCCCTCCTTCCTTCTTTCCTTCCCTCCTTCCTTTCTTTCCTTCCCTCCTTCCTTCTTTCCTTCCCTCCTTCCTTCTTCTTTCCTTCCCTCCTTCCTTCTTCTTTCCTTCCCTCCTTCCTTTCTTTCTTTCCTTCCCTTCTTTTCTTTCTTTCTTTCTTCTTTCCTTCCCTCCTTCCTTTCTTCTTTCTCTTCCCTCCTTTCAGCTCCTCCTTCATCATTCATAATTGTGTCAGGTGTCATAGAATCCTCAGGTGTGTGTGTGTGTATGTGTGTGTGTGTTTGTGTGTGTGTGTGTGTATGTGTATCAAAGTGTTTGTTGAAAGATCCGTGCACACACACACACACACACACACACACACACACACACACACACACACACACACACACACACACACACACACACACACACACACACACACACACACACACACACACACACACACATTTGTTTGTTCACCACCACCAACGTCAGCAATAGTAAGTGACAGGAAGAAGAAGAAGAAGAAGAAGAAGAAGAAGAAAGAGGAGAGAAAGGTGGAGAACGGAAGAAGTAGAAGAAGAAGAAGAAGAGAAGAAGAGAAGAAGAAAAAAAAAAGAAGAAGTAGAAGAGAAGTGGAAGAAAAAAAAGAAGAAGAAGTGGTAGAAGAAGAAGTAGAAGAAGAGAAGTGGAAGAAAAAAAAGGAGAAGAAATGGTAGAAGAAGTGGAAGAAGAAGAAGAAGATTAAGATTGTGAGTCATTCGATCATTCCACATCCATTCCCCTTTCCCTTCCACCATTATCCTCTTTCTTCCACCACCACCACCACCACCACCACCACCACCACCACCACCACCACCACCACCACCACAAGGATCAATCTAATTTCCTATCGCTAAATATAGTTACCTGCAGCAAGAAACTCGGGCTTAAACGCTGCCTAGTATGGAACAGGTGTGTGTGTGTGTGTGTGTACGTACAACACACACACACACACACACGCCACAACACACACAACACACACACACACACACACACACACACACACACACACACACACACACCACACACACACACACACACACACACACAACAACATATAAAAAGGAGGACAGGTGTTGGATTTTGTTTACATTGGGTAACGAGATGAGAGAGAGAGAGAGAGAGAGAGAGAGAGAGAGAGAGAGGAGAGAGAGAGAGAGAGAGAGAGAGAGAAGAGAGAGAGAGAGAGAGAGAGATGAGAGAGAGAGAGAGAGAGAGAGAGAGAGAGAGAGAGAGAGAGGTATCCATTGTTCCTTCGTATTGATATTGAAGAATTCCATTTCTCGTAATCGGCTTTTTCACCCACCAATACGTTCAAGATTTATGGTAGGCCGTTCTCTCTCTCCTCCCTCTCTCTCTCTCTCTCCTCCTCTCCTCTCTCCTCTCTCTCTTCTTCTCTCTCACTCTCTTCTCTCTCTCTCTCTCTCTCTCTCTCTCTCTCTCCTCTCTCTCTCTCTCCTCTCTCTCTCTCTCTCTCTCTCTGACCCCTCACCCTATTTTTCCTCAGAGCAGGTCTTGGGATGAAAAGAAAAATAAGCAATCAGGGTTTCTCGAGTGGAAGGAGGAGGAGGAGGAGGAGGAGGAAGAGGAAGAGGAAGAGGAAGAGGAAGAGGAGGAGGAGGAGGAGGAGGAGAGGAGGAGGGAGGAGGAGGAGGAGGAGAGGAAATTGATGATGATAATTATAATAGGTTTTAACTAAATAATATCAATATTTGCGAGTCCATACTAATCATTTGAGATTATGTTATTCTTTACTATACATACTCCTCTCTCTCTCTCTCTCTCTCCTCCTCTCTCTCTCTCTCCTCTCTCTCTCTCTCTCTCTCTCCTCTCTCTCTCTCTCTCTCTCTCTCTTTGTTTTTTTTTAATATCCAGTTACTCATACCATAAATTAAGAGTTAGTAGAGAATGTTTGTATATTTTTAGTCACCCATCTTGAACAACCAACCCCTGCCCTCCTTTTTCTCTGGTGCTGTGTGTGTGTGTGTGTGTGTGTGTGTGTGTGTGTGTGTGTGTGTGTGTGTGTGTTGTGTGTGTGTGTGGGTGTTGTGTGTGTGTGTGTGTGTGTGTGTGTGTGTGTGTGTGTGTGTGTGTGTGTGTGTGTGTGTGTGTGTGTGGTGTGTGTGTGCGTGTGTGTGTGTGTGTGTGTGTGTAGTAACTGTTGAAATAAACTCCCAGTCTTCGAGGGAAGTATTGCAAGGCTGGTCTATGGACTGAGCGATTGAAAGGTATTGGTTAGTGGATGTAAACCCGGGTATTGGAAAGGTAGGCAATCTAGGCGCAGTTGTGTAGAGGGGGAAGATGAAGGTGGAGGAGAGGAGAAAGGAGGTAGGGATGGAAGACGGGGATTGGAAGGGAGGAATTAGGCGACAGATTGGAGGAGGAAGGAGGAGGAGGGAGGAGGAGGAGGAGGAGGAGGAGGAGGAGGATATAGGCGATTGAAGGAGGGAAGAGGAGGAGAAGGAAGGAAGCTTGACTAAAAATGGACGTAATTGAGCCAGAGTTTTTTTTGTGTTTTCTTTAGGGAATGTGTTAATGGAAGAGAGAGAGAGAGAGGAGAAGAGAGAGAGAGAGAGAGAGAGAGAGAGAGAGAGAGAGAGAGAGAGAGAGAGAGAGAGAGAGAGAGAGAGAGAGAGAGAGAGAGAGAGAGGTAACTACTACACACACACACACACACACACACACACACACACACACAGGCCTTTCCCTTCTCTCAACTCGGCTGTTAGTGAAATTAGAACTGCCACAAGACATTCCTTCCTTCTACCTTCATTTTTTTTTTTTCTCTCCTCTCTCTCCTCTCTCTCCTCTCTCTCTCTCTTCTCTCTCTTCTCATTTCTCTCTTTTCTCTTCTCTCTCTCTCTTCTCTCTCCCTGTACTTCTCCTCTTCTTCTCTTCTCTTTTTCCTTCTTTCTTTCTCCTCTTTCTCTTCTTTTCTCTCTATTCTCCTTCTTCCTTTCATCATCTACTTCCTCCTCCTTCCTTCTCTTCCTTCTTTTCCTCCTTCTATCTCTCTCTTCTTACCGTTGCACCATGTTTACCTTTCCCTTCCTTCCTCTTTCTTCTCTTCCTCTTCTTCTCTCTACCTTTCATCATGTTTACTTTCCTTCCTTCCTTCCTTCATTTTCTTCCTTCTCTTCCTCCTTCTATCTCTCCTTTACCTTTACATCATGTTTACTTTCCTTCCTTCCTTCCTTCCTTCTCTTCTTCCTTTTATCTCTGTCCTTCTTACCTTTTCATCATGTTTACTTTCCTTCCTTCCTTCCTTCCTTCTCTTCCTCCTTCTATCTCTCTCCTTCTTACCTTTTCACCATGTTTACTTTCCTTCCTTCCTTCCTTCTCTTCCTTCTCGTCCTCCTTCTATCTCTCTCCTCACGACCTACTTTGTTTTTCTATCTATTTCTGGTCTATTTTGCGTCCTCCTTTTCTATTATTTTATTTTTTATTCCAGGCATCCTTATGTAGCAATGTTCTCTAAACTCTGGAACTCTCTTTCTATTTCTATTTTTCCACCTTCCTACACTCTTAGAAAAAAAGGGTAGGAAAAGGGTAGAAAAAGGGTGTTTGTAGTGATGGAAATACTGCTTCCCTTTTTCTACCTTTACAAATATACCCTTTTGTAACCCTAAATACACCCTTTTCCAACTGCAAATATACCCTTTTCGAACCCCAAATATACCCTTTCTCAACCCTCTCGTCTAAAAAGGGTAGATAAAGGGTAGATGAAGGGTATAATTGGCAGCATCTACCCTACAGCCTGGACATAAGGTTTTAAAAGGGTAGTGATGGTGCGATGTAACAATTCGACCCTTAATGTACCCCTTATTTCTGAGTGTACGACTTAACCCCTTGAGACCCAGAACGTATTTCCATTGTAATTTGACTACCATTAGACGAGTTTTAGTGACTATAAGCATTATTTTATAGATATGACCTGTTTAGTATCCCTGTCCACTAAATAATTTGGTATATTCAGTTACTTTTCGTAATTTTATGGCTCGACAACATACAATTTTATATAGCTAAGGAAAGATCTGGGCGTGAAGGGGTTAAATATTATCAAGAGAGGCTTAAATATTATCAAGAGAGGCTTAAATATTATCAAGAGAGACAAGACACCTTCCGAACTAAATTGGCCCATCCCCCTTTTTATATTCTCTCTTACTGTCTTCTTTTTAGGGACTGGCAATTAGCGGTCTTTTTGTTACTTTTTTTTTGCATGCCCTTGGCCAATCCTTTTGTTGTAAAAAAAAAAAATTGTTGAGCAGGCATGTAACTACTTAATTTCTGGAGGTCACTGTTTTTATTTTTATATCTTTATTTATTTTGTGTGTTTTGGTTGAGTTTTTATTATTTTTTTTTTAGTGTTTTGGTTGAGCTTATATATATATATATATATATATATATATATATTTTTTTAGTTTTGGTTGAGTTTTTTATATTATTTTTAGTATATATGTATTATATATATTTTTTTTTTAGTTTTGGTTGAGTTTTTTTTTTTTTTTTAGTGTTTTGGTTGAGCTTATATCATTTTTTTTTTTTAGTTTTGGTTGAGTTTTTATTATTTTGTTTTTAGTGTTTTGGTTGAGCTTATATGTATTTTTTTTTTTTTAGTTTTGGTTGAGTTTTTATTATTATTTTTATAGTGTTTTGGTTGAGCTTATATATAATATATTATTTTTTTTTTTCAGTTTTGGTTGAGTTTTTATTATTATTTTTTTAGTGTTTTGGTTGAGTTATTATTTTTTTAAGTGTTTTGGTTAACCCCGTGAGACCCAGAACGTAATTTCCATTCAGATTTGTGTACCATTAGACGATTTTTAGTGACTATAAGCAATATTTTATAGATATGACCTGTTTAGTATCCTTGTCCACTAACTAATTTGGTATATTCAGTTACTTTTCGTAATTTTATGGCTCTACAACATACAATTTTATATAGCAAAGGAAAGATCTGGGCGTGAAGGGGTTAAGAGCGAGGGGTAACCATGCGAAAAGTTCCCCCGACATGAAAAGACATGTTCCCCTGGAGAGCCACTCTTGTTGCCACATGTATGTTTCTCTTCCTAACAGATTCTCTCGTATAACTTTTGACTGATCTTTTGGAAGTTAGGTTTGTAGTTATATAGGTTTGCCTTTTATCCTTACTTCCTTCCTTCCTTTCTTTCTTTCTTCCTTCTTTCTTTTTTTCGTCCTGGTTTGCCTTTTATCCTTTTATCCTTCTTTCCTTCCTTCCTTCCTTCCTTCCTTCATTCATTCTTCCTTCTTTCTCTTTTTCGTCCTGGTTTGCCTTTTATCCCTCCTTCCTTCCTTCCTTCCTTCCTTCCTTCCTTCCTTCCTTCCTTCTTTCCTATCTTTCTTCGTTTCTTCCTTCTTTCTTTTTTTCGTCCTGGTTTGCCTTTTATCCTTCCTTCCTTCCTTCTCGTCTTCCATCTTTGTTTATTCCATCTATTCTCTCTCTCTCTCTCTCTCTCTCTCTCCTTCTCTCTCTCTCTCCTCTTCTCTCTCTCTCCTCCTCTCTCTCTCTCTCTCTCTCTTCTCTCTCTCTCTCTCTCTCTCTCTCTCTCTCTCTCTCTCTCCATCAAGCACTCTTCGTCTCCTCTCTTGCTTTCATCTTTTATTTTCTCTCTTCCTTCACTCATCATCCTGTGTCCTCCTTCCCTCCTTCTCTTCCTCCAAAACCGCCTTCTCTTCCTCCTTCCCTCCTTCTCTTCCTCCTTTTACCTCCTTCTCACGTCCAGCTGCTAATTATTGCTATGTCACTTTCTCTATCAAATCAGAGAGAGAGAGAGAAGGTGTCAATATTTTTGTTATAGGGAAGTGGATGTTACCTGGTTGACATCTAATTGGGACGAAAACCTGGTATCGTGGTCCACCTATCACACCTTTTTTGGGGGGTTGAGGGGGTTGTGGGGGGTTGGAGGGGGGTTGGGTAGGTGGAGGTAGTATAGGTCAAACAAGTGCTGGTGCACAGGGGTCCGATGAATACTGTAAACATTCAGTCAAGTGCTGATGATATGGGAGGGTTGGTATGCCATGAATTGGGTGATGTTGGTATGCCAGTGATTGGAATGATAGATAATGATTGAATTGGGTGTTCTGGTGTTCGAACCGGCCAATGATTGTTTCCCTCACAACGCTTGTTTCATAACGCCAATAACGGATGATGCCACATACTGCCTTTAGGCTAACGCAGTCATTGCCGGACACCACTGTGATGGTCACGGCAATCATCATGGAAACCACACACTCTCATAAATAAGGGGTATATTAAGGGTAGAATTGTTACATCGCACCATCACTACCCTTTTTAAACCCTATGTCCAGGCTAGAGGATAGATGCTGCCGATTATACCCTTCATCTACCCTTTATCTACCCTTTTTAGACGAGAGGGTTGGAAAAGGGTATATTTGCGTCGATCCGAAAGGGTATATTTGTAAGGGTAGAAAAAGGGTAGCAGTATTTCATCACTACAAATACCCTTTTTCTACCCTTTTCCTACCCTTTTTTTCTAAGAGTGCAGAGGCTACACGGCAAATTATTGTAGCCCTCCACAATGAGGGCTACAGTGTGTGTGATATCGCCCGGCGGTGTGGTGTTCACAGAGCCACTGCACACTGATGGATTCGACGCCGATTCGAACGATTGTTAATAAAATATGTGAAGCATGATATTATGTCTCTTTAGTTTCCCTTTATGACACAAAATGTATTATTTTTTTATTGACTCTTTAGCAATTATGTGCATCTACGATCATGCACATTTTGCCCACGTTGCATTTCACAGGGGATGTTTATTTCTCTCTCATATGTGGTGTTTTGTCAAATGATATGACAATCGTTAAAGCGTGTGGCGGCAATTACCACGTAACGCCGTATCTTATCATGTACGAATCATGGCCGCATTAACGTTCCACTCAGATAAGCAAATACAAGTATACATCGGGACCACCGCTGTCATTCGTTACCTTCACTGTACATGCGTTATATTATAGTCTCCCATGTGGAATTCACAACGTCACACTGTGTATCAATATATCAGTTTGCTATATAGTGATATATGGCATATTCCTGCCATCAGGACTACCAACCTATAGCTGGTATCGCACTAGGTCTTCGTCTTCTTCGTTCCGTAGTGTCAGAATGTTTCACGCCTATAGTGCACCGATACTTGTTTTACCCATAGTACGTGGAGAAGGAGGGGGGTGGGGGAGGAGGTACGTGGAGAGGGGGGGTTTGGGTGGAGGTACGTGGGGAAGGGGGGTTTGGAGGGTGGAGGTTCATGGAGGGGGGTTGGGGGTGGAGATACGTGGAGAAGGGGGGTTGGGGGGTGGAGGTACGTGGAGGGGGGGTTTGGGTGGAGGTACGTGGGAAGGGGGGTTTGTAGGGTGGAGGTTCATGGAGGGGGGTTGGGGGTGGAGATACGTGGAGAAGGGGGGTTGGGGGGTGGAGGTACGTGGAGGGGGGGTTGGGGGTGGAGGTACGTGGAGAGGGGGGGGTTGGGGGTGGAGGTACGTGGGGAAGGGGGGTTTGGAGGGTGGAGGTTCATGGAGGGGGGTTGGGGGTGGAGATACGTGGAGAAGGGGGGTTCGGGGGTGGAAGTACGTGGATGGGGGGTTGGGGGTGGAGGTACGTGGAGAGGGGGGTTGGGGTGGAGGTACGTGGGGAAGGGGGGTTTGGAGGGTGGAGGTTCATGGAGGGGGGGTTGAGGGTGGAGGTACGTGGGGAGGGGGGTTGGGGGTGGAGGTACGTGGAGGGGGGGTTGGGGGTGGAGGTACGTGGAGGGGGGGTTGAGGGTGGAGGTACGTGGGGAAGGGGGGTTGGGGTGGAGGTACATGGGGAGGGGGGATGGAAGTGTTGTTGTTGTTGTTTGTGGTGGCGATGTTGTTGTCATCAGAAGTGTGTATGTTCTTGTTTTTGTTATCATTATTATTGCTGTTATTCTTATTGTGTATTCAATTATCCATTTATTTGACATTAACCCCTTTAGGTGCAAAGCGTAATTTCCATTGTAATTTGGGTACCATTAGATGATTTTTAGTGACTAAGCAATGTTTTATAGATATGACCTGTTTAGTATCCTTGTCCACTAACTAATTTGGTATATTTAGTCACTTATCGTAATTTTATGGCTAACAACAGACGATTTTTTTTATAGCAGAGGAAAGATCTGGGCGTGAAAGGGTTAACACTACCTACATCCATCGTTTCATCCCCATCCCTGAAATTATCCAGCCTCCTTTTAAAGCTCCCTATTGACTGCACTAACTACCTGTCTACTGAGTCCATTCCAATCATTTACCACCCTATTTGTGAACCGGTTTCTCCCTATTTCTTTTTTTAATCTATGTTTTTTCCAGTTTTACTAGTTTTTGATATGCTATAATAATAATAATAATAATAATAATAATAATAATAATAATAATAATAATAATAATAATAATTTTACTCTCACCCGAAGGCATACAGGAAAAAACAACAACATAATATATGGACGAGGGAATGAACTTAAGTATTAAAACAAATAATTGATACTAGCTATATACCTCTATAATAATAATAATAATAATAATGTTGATATCACCCGGAGGCATACAGGCAAAAAAAAAAAAAAAAAAAAAATGCTATGCTATGAGTGATACGGAGTGGGCGTGAATATTACTGTTCTAGAATGGGCGGGGTGTTATAGAAGTGGGCTGGGCTGTCTTATTGTGGGTGGGGTTGTCTTATTGTGGGTGGGGTTGTCTTATTGTGGGTGGGGTTGTCTTATTGTGGGTGGGGTTGTCTTATTGTGGGTGGGGTTGTCTTATTGTGGGTGGGGATGTCTTATTGTGGGTGGGGTTGTCTTATTGTGGGTGGGGTTGATATAGAAGAGGTCAGAATTTTTAAGTGTTGGGCGGGGTCTTTTTGGAAATGGGCGGGGTTACGGGCGGGGTTACTTTAGGAAGTTAGGTGTGACAGGTGGAGTAGTGGGTGGAGCTGCGCCGGGAGTGGGCGGAGTTAGCGTGGAGGGAGAAGGTAATGGAGGTTGTGGAGGTGCTGGTGGTGGAGGGGGAGGAAAGTGGAGGTGGTGGTGGTGGTGGTGGTGGTGGAGGTGGAGGAGGGAGGAGGAGGAGGAGGAGGGAAGGGGAAGGTAGTGGTGGTGGAGAGGGAGGGTAGTGGTGGTGGAGGGGGAAGATAGTGGAGGTAGTGGGGGAAGGTAGTGGAGGTAGTGGTGGTGGAGGAAGGTAGACTGAGGCTGAGGTAGTAGTGGTGGAGGGGGAAAGTAGTGGAGGTAGGGAGTAGTGGAGGTAGTGGTGGAGGAAGGGGAAGGTAGTTGTGGTAGTGGTGGTGGAGGAAGGTAGTGGTGGAAGGGGAAGGTAGTGGAGGTAGTGTGGAGGTGTGTGTAGTGTGTAGGTGGCGGTGTAAGAACATATTTCCCTCTCCACTTTAATAACCTGCAGGGTAAAATGACGCTGACCTCAACACTGCTGACGTCATGGGCGGCTGTGGGCGTGCGTGAGTGTGGGGGAGGGGGGGAGAGGAGGGGGGAGGGGGGTAGAGTAGGGGGATGAGTGGCTATGTGTTGTATGTTTGTGGTGAAAAGGAAGTATGGAAGAAAATGTAGAGAGAGAGAGAGAGAGAGAGAGAGAGAGAGAGAGAGAGAGAGAGGGGAGGCAGGTAAGGTCCACCTGTTGAAACTTGGCCATGCGACTCCTCTGCCACGCACGCGGGGGGGGGGGGGGGCGGCGACGGCGGGGGGCGGGAGGGGGGCAGGGGGCGTGTATCGCTGAGGCTGAGAGGGGAGAGATGAGAGGAGAGAGAGGAGAGAGAGAGGAAGGAGAGAGAGAGAGAGAGAGAGTAAACACACGTAGTCCACAATGATGAATAAAGGGATGAAGAATGATAGCGGTGAGAAAAGAGAGAGAGACAGAGAGAGCGAGAGAGAGAGAGAGGGGGCAGTCGTGGGTGAGGGGCGGTTTCCACAGTGACAGCGAGGGTGGGCGGGCGCGTGGGGGGACGGTGGGGGGCAAGGGGGGTGAGTGACTCTGGGTGGTGACGCGGGCTCGCCTCTGCTGCTTCCCGCTAGTTGATCTCCCAGTGGTGGCCAAGGCGGCACGAACCGCTTGCCGCGTCCTTGTGTAAACACCCGCCCCGCCCCTCACCGCACCGCGCGCTGGGGGACCTTAACGCAACGCCCACGGCTCCCATACACCCCGGGGCCGCCCACGCACCCCGCCCATGACCTCCTGATGCCGGACGCCCGCACCCAGGCCTCCCCGCGCCCACCACGCCCTTCTGGATAACTTAAAGGTAACCCAGACGCTTGTAACCCAAAGCCGAGAGAAGTTCCCCCTTAGCCTTGCTGTAACTCATTGACACGACAGGCTTGTTACCCATTGATACGTCTCGTCACGCAGGATTGTCACCATACCTGTCATACCTGCCGGCATCGCCCACCCTGCCCGCTATACCCTATACCCTGTACCCGTGGCACTGACCCTACACCCCTGCCGCCCCCCTCAACAGTCCCCACTCACCCTGCCACGCACACCCTGCCCACTACCCCTACCACTATCCCACTCTGCCCCCCTCCCTGCTCACTAACCCTGCCCCCACACTCTTCCTTCACACCCTGGCCCCCTCCCTGCCCCCTCACCCTGCCGCCCCCCTTCCTCCCCCCTCACCCTGCCGCCACCCTTCCTCCCCACTCACCCTGCCTCCCCCTCCCTACCCCCACACCCTGCCCCCACACTCTTCCTTCACACCCTGCCCCAACACTTCATCCCCACACCCTGCCGCCCCCTCCCTGCCCCAACACTCTACATCCCCACACCCTGCCAGCCCCCTTCCTCCCCACACCCTACCTACATCCCCACACCCTGCCAAGCCCCCTTCCTCCCCACACCCTACCCACTGCCCCCACACCCTCCTCCACACCCTGCCAGCCCCCCTCTCTGCCCTACACACTGCCCCCACACCCTCCTCCACACCCTGCTACGCATACCTACCTGCACCGCACACCCTGCCCACTACCCATGTTACTGCCCCCACACCCTGCCGCCCCCCTTCCTCCCCACTCACCCTGCCGCCCCCCTTCCTCCCTGCCCACACCCTGCCAGCGCCTACTTGTCCTCCCTGCTCTCCTACTCTGCCCTCCCCCTTCCCTGCCCCACACCCTACCGTCTTACCCTGCCAGCCCCTCCCCGTGCCGTCTTACCCTGCCAGCCACTCTTTTCTCACTTACCCTACTCCAACCCTCCGTGCCCACTTGCCCATCATCCCTGCCAGCCCCTCCCTGCCTCTTGCCCTGCCAACACACACACACACACACACACACACACACACACACACACACACACACACACACACACACACACACACACATTTGACCTACATCCCTCGTTCCCTCACTGAATTATGTAGAAGAGAAAAATAGTAATTAGATAATCCCTGCTTGCTACTGTTCCCCACTGCCTGCCATTATAGGTCAAGTCAGGTCAGGTCAGGTCATTGCCGGGAAGTGATTTGACCTCTAATATACGAGTACGTGTTATTTATTCTTATTTTTTTATTGTTTTTATTTAAATTTATTTCAATGATTATTTTTTATCTTTTATTCTTTTTGTTTTAGATTTTTAGAACTAATTTTTGTTTTCTTTAATTATTCTATACATCTTTGTTAGGTGATATTAGTATTTTTGTCTTCTTTGTTTGGCGTGTCTACAGCTATGTACAAAAAAAAGCTTTACATTTTCAAAGACCTAATGTTTAGAACTACGTAATCTTGAAAAAAAGCTTCAAATTTTCAAAGACAATGTTTTGAACTACGTAATATTATTATTAAAAAAAACTTTAATTTGCAAAGACATAATGTTTAGAACTACTACGTAATATTAAAAAAACGACTTAAATTTGCAGACATAATGTTTAGAACTACGTAATATTAAAAAAAAAGCATTAAATTTTCAGACATACATGTAATGTTTAGAACTACTACGTAATATTAAAAAAACGACTTAAATTTGCAGACATAATGTTTAGAACTACGTAATATTAAAAAAAAAGCTTTAAATTTTCAGACATGCATGTAATGTTTAGAACTACTACGTAATATTAAAAAAAAAAAATCAGACATAATGTTTAGAACTACGTAATATTAAAAAAAAAAAAAAAAAAATTCAGACAATGTTAAGAACTACGTAATATTGAAGAAAAAAAACCTTAAAATTTTCAATGACATAATGTTTAGAACTACGTAAAATAAAAAAAGCTTTACATTTTCAAAGACATAATGTTTAGAACTACGTAATATTACAAAAAAACTGCATTCCCATAGACCCCCCTAAAAAAAAAAAAGGAAAAAAGATTTAAAGAAAACAGAGTGCTGGTTAGGTCATGTTCGGCGCCCCCACGGGAAGCTCAGGTCACACGGGTCATCATAACAGAAACTCAGTCATGGGGCATTGAGGGTGCGGCAAGGGGGAGGTAATGGGGGCTATGAGAGATTCACCCCCCCTTACATTAACCCCCTTCAACCCCCCTCCCCCCGCCCGTCTCCCCATCCCGCCCCCCATCCCGCCCCCCATCCCGCCCCCATCAAATTACAGTGATTCAGACATAAAGGGGGGAAAGTGCGGTAAGGCGTTTGTAGAGCCATAATACGCCATTACCTGCGCCACACACACACACACACACACACACACACACACACACACACACACACACACACACACACACACACACACACACACACGCACACACACAAGAATGGGCTTCAGAGTCAGGAAGAAAGGGTGAGAGAAGGGAATTAAGGAAGGATTACATAGGATTACATAGGAATAACAGACACCAGGAGACCTATTGGTCCATGACGAGGGTATCTGCTGAACTACATACTACTAACTATCAACTACTTGTAAGAAAACAGTTGGAAAAGGATACCATGTCCTTAAAAGAAGATAGGAACACGGAAGTTTCATAATGCAGAAAAATAGGGTATGAAATATACTAACTACAACTACCACTACCACTACAACTAATCGATCCGGGGGACTAAATATGAATTCGCAGGGCACTATCAATACCCATTTACTTTACAGTGCGCGTCAAGTCTGTTTTTAAATGTAGTTATTGTGCTGGCTTCGACAACATTTGTTGGTAACTTGTTCCATCGATCAACGACTCTCACATTGAAATAATTTTTACGGAGATCAGTGATGCAACGTTGACCGTTTAGTTTTAAACCATTATTTCTTGTTGTCACTTGAGTTGAAAGCTCGAATAGGTTCTCTTGATTAATGACATCAAATCCTTTTAGGATCTTAAAGGTTTCTATCAAGTCCCCACGGATTCTACGATCCTTTAAGGAAAACATATTAAGTTTCCGCAGTCTCTCTTCATAAGATGAATTTCGCAGAGATGGAATTTGTTTGGTTGCTCTTCTTTGCACTGATTCCAATTTTGCTTGGTCTTTTACGAAACAGGGCGACCAGAATTGAACGGCATATTCCAAGTGTGGCCTAACCAAGGACGTGTATAATTGTGTCATTACTTTCGGAGTTTTGTGTTCAAAATTGCGTTTAATAAAGCCCAACATCATATTCGCCTTTTTACTGGCAGCTAGGCAATGCGGACTGGTTTTAAGATCATTACTGATGATGACACCTAAATCCTTTTCCTGCTGTACTTCAGTTAACGATTTATTTTGCATTTGATAGTTATATTTGAGGTTATCGTTGCCTATATGCATTACTTTACATTTATCGGAATTGAATTTTAATAGCCATTTATCCCTCCAGTCTGATAGTTTGTCGAGGTCACTTTGTATGAGTTCGCAGTTTTCTCTAGTATATGCTTTACCGCCTAATTTGGTGTCGTCTGCAAATTTCGATATTTTAGATACAAGTCCGCAGTCCAGATCGTTGATATATATCAGAAAAAGAGTGGGACCCAAGACCGAGCCCTGAGGCACCCCACTAGTAACATCTAACCAATCAGATGTTTCACCATTTATTACTACCCGTTGTTTACGATTTGAAAGCCAATCGCCAATCCATGAACATAATTGCTCTCCCAAGCCATGTGCCCTTAGCTTGGTCAAAAGTCCTTATTGAATTATATAAGGAGCGAGAAAAGAAGAAGAAAGAAGAAGAAGAAGCCATGTGCCTTAGTGGAAAAGATCGTTATGGGGAAGATGATAGAGGAGCGAGAAAGAGGAGGAGGAGGAAGAAGAAGAAGAAGAAGAAGAAGAAGAAGAAGGGGTGAGGGGAATTGGTCATTTTCGTACCCTTTATTAAATATTTCCCCTTTCCCCCTTTTTTCCCCTTTTTTATCCCAATACTCCCCGGATAAACTCACACTTATGGATAAATATATATAAATGCGTGAATATGTGTAGGGTATAGATTGTGTGTGTGTGTGCGTGCGTGTGTGTGTGTGTGTGTGTGTGTGTGTGTGTGTGTGTGTGTGTGTGTGTGTGTGTGTGTAATGAAGGTGATAGGTAGAGGTGAATATTGTATTGTTTGTGTGTATAGGTGTGTGTGTGTGTCTGTGTAAAGTGTATTGAGGCGTACACACACACACACACACGCACACACACGCAAGAGAGAGAGAGAGAGAGAAGAGAGAGAGAGAGAGAGAGAGAGAGAGAGAGAGAGAGAGAGAGAGAGAGAGAGAGAGAGAATAAAGACAAATCCCCCTTGATGTTTGTTGCACGTTAATTAATAAAATTATTCTTTTTATCTGCACTGTATGTTATCTACACCCTCCCTTTCCCCTCCCTATCTCCCCTCTTTTACCCCTTTCCCCTCTTTCCTCCCCTCTCCCCCCTCTCTCCCCTCATTCTACCCCATTCCCCGCCTGTTTTTAATCAGAATGTTGTAAATCATTTCAGGCACCTCTCGATATGGGGAGAGAGAGAGAGAGAGAGAGAGAGAGAGAGGAGAGAGACGAGAGAGAGAGAGAGAGAGAGAGAGAGAGAGAGAGAGAGAGAGATTGTGGGGAGAAAATGGTGAGGTGAGGTGAGTTGGGAAGATAAGGGGAAGGGCATGAGAGAGAGAGAGAGAGAGAGAGAGAGAGAGAGACAGAGAGAGAGAGAGAGAGAGAGAGAGAGAGAAAAAAAAAAAGAGGCTGCATGAGGATGATATGTAGAGAGAGAAAATTGAGACGTATTATACCGCTCAATATGTGTGTGTGGTGTGTGTGTGTGTGTGTGTGTGTGTGTGTGTGTGTGTGTGTGTATGACTGTTTCACACTTCTATGCACTTCCACGTATCAGTTTATACAACTAATATAAATAATACTATAATGATAATATTGTTTGTATGGATTTACCTGTGATGGCGGACACAGGTAGACAGGGGCAATACAGTGTTTGTTGTTGTGTATGTTGCAGTGTTGATTTGTATATACAGGGGCAATGCAGTGTTTCTATAAGTATAAATAGCAATAGTTCTAACACATGAAATACTAATATAACAAAAATACAAAGAAACTACCAATGAAACTAATCAACAAACCAATCTAACCAAGGCAAACTACTAACCAAGGTGAAAAACGAATAATGAAAAAAAATAAAGGGGTAAAAATCTCAAAAAATCAAGTGGGAAATAAGGAAATGCAAAAAATCAAGTGGGAAATAAGGAAATACAAAAAATCAAGTGGGAAATAAGGAAATACAAAAAATCAAGTGGGAAATAAGGAAATACAAAAAGTCAAGTGGGAAATAAGGAAATACAAAAAATCAAGTGGGAAATAAGGAAATACAAAAAATCAAGTGGGAAATAAGGAAATACAAAAAATCAAGTGGGAAATAAGGAAATACAAAAAATCAAGTGGGAAATAAAGAAATACAAAAAATCAAGGGAAAACATTAAAAAAATCAAAGGAAAAAAAAATCAAGGTAAAAAAAAAATCAAGGTGAAAAATAATACAAAAAATCAAGGAAAAAAAAAGAAAATACGGGGGCAATAAAGTGTTAGTTTTTATGTGTAGATTGTGTTGTGTGACGGGCTAGATTTTTTGTATTTTTTTCTCCAGACTTGATAAGGTGATAGGGGTGATAGGGGGATGAAAAGAATGTTAACGGAGGAAGTCATTTCGTGATGGTGAGGGTTCTTTTTTTTATTATATTTTTTTATTATATTATATCATATTTTTTCCTTCCTTTCATTCTTTCCTTCATTTATTTCCTTCCTTCATTTATTTCCTTCCTTCATTTTTTCCTTCCTTCCTATGTTTCTTTTATTCCTTCCTTCATTTCTCTCCTTCCTTCAATTTTTCCTTCTTTCCTTTGATTTTTTTATTCCTTCCTTCATTTAATTCCTTCAATAATTTTTTTCCCTCCATTTCTTTCATTCCTTCATTTCTGTCCTTTCTTCATATTTTCCTTCCTTCATTTCTCTCCTTTCTTTCCTGCCTTCCTTTGATTCTTTTATTCTCCTTTTTTTCCTTCCTTTCTTTTTTTCATTAATTTCTGTCCTTCCCTCAATTTTTTCCTTCCTTCTTTTGTTTCTTTCCTTCCTTCCTTCCTTTCCTTCCTTCCTTCCTTTGTTTCTTCTTTGTCTCGATAAACTTCTCAAACAAAGACGATTTTTCATTCCTTTTCAAGTCTTTCTTTTCTTTCTTTCTTTCCTTCCTTGCGTCTTTGCTTTCTTCATCCTTCCTTCCCTCTCTCTCTCAATCTTTCTCTTTTAACTCTTATTCTCTCTCTTTTCCCCCTCTCTTTAATTCCTCTACTCTCTTCTGTACTTCCTTCATTCTCTCTCTCTCTCTCTCTCTCTTCTCTCTCTCTCTCTCTCTCTCTCTCTCTCTCTCTCCTCTCTCTCTCTCTCTCTCTCTCTCTCTCCTTCTCTCTCTCTCTCTCTCTCTTCTCTCTCTCTCAATATGCGTCACGGACATCATAATTAACTCAACATGTAGGCTGGAATTACTCTTTGATCCACTTAGGCCTATGGTAACAGGTAGAATTCGACTCCATTAACCCAATTTTTGTATTCCTTGTAGTCCAATTTATTTTCTGTCAATTTTTGTATCTAGTGTTCTTTTTTGGGGTGGGGGGGGGCGATTTTTTTTATTATTTGTTATTTGGTAATGTAATTGAATTTAAAGTGTGTGTATGTGTGTGTTTGTGTGTGTGTGTTGTGTTGTGTGTTGTGTGTGTGTTGTGTGTGTGTGAGAAGAGAGAGGAGGAAGGGGGATAAAGAAGGGGTGGAGGAGGGAAGTAGGGAAGGAAGAAAGACAATGAAGGATAGGAAGATAAGGGACCGAAGGGAAGGGAGGAAAGATATTTTCACGAAGGAGGAATTTATTGGTTTTTCCATCTCGAGTGATTCGCAGGAAACGAGAGAGAGAGAGAGAGAGAGAGAGAGAGAGAGAGAGAGAGAGAGAGAGAGAGAGAGAGAGAGAGAGAGAGGTATATTAATATTGGAAGCTCATGTGGGTCTCGCATCAGCTGAATACTAAGAGTAATTTCCTCTTTTTCTATCACTCGTCTTCCTTTGCCTCTCTCCTCCTCTTCCTCTTCCTCTTCCTCTTCCTCCTCCTCCTCCTCCTCCTCCTCCTCCTCCTCCTCCTCCTCCTTTTCCTCCTCCTCCTCCTTTTCCTCCCTCCTCCTCCTCCTCCTCCTCCTCCTCCTCTCCTCCTCCTCCTCCTCCTCCTCCTCCTCCTCCTCCTCCTCCTCCTCCTCCTCCTCCTCCTCCTCCTCCTCCTCCTCCTCCTCCTCCTCCATGCTGGGTTAATCAAACAAGGACAACTATACTTCAGAGGACATTCCATTTTCTTTCATCTGTAATTTTAACTGTTGAACATGCACACGCTTCTCATGTATGCATGAATGTATTGGTTATTTTCTAGGACTTTTGTGTGTGTGTGTGTTCTCTCTCTCTCTCTCTCTCTCTCTCTCTCTCTCTCTCTCTCTCTCTCTCTCTCTCTCTGCTATCTCTTCATGCATATCTGAGCATTTGCATAATCTTACATACCGACACTCCTCAGTCCTTTTCCATTTTCTTCCTTCCTCCTCCTCCTCCTCCTCCTTCTACCTTTCCTCCTCCTTCTCTTCCTCCTCCTCCTCCTCCTCCTCCTCCTCCTCCTCCTCCTCCTCCTCCTCCTCCTCTTTCTACCTTTCCTCTGTTATTTCCTTCCTCTTTCACAGACTAAATCCTTCTAGTTGTCTTTTATTCCTATCTCTCTCTCTCTCTCTCTAATTCTCTCTTTCTCTCTCCGTTTTTTCCTCCCTCTTTCACAGACTAAATCCTTCTAGTTGTATCTTATTCATCTCTCTCTCTCTCTCTCTCTCTCTCTCTCTCTCTCTCTCTCTCTCTCTCTCTCTCTCTCTCTCTCTCTCTCTCTCTTCTTTTCTCCTGACCAAACACTTCTTTCTCTGCCTCGAGATGGTCACGTGCTCAATCCTCTCTCTGGACACTTGTGAGTTAGGTCAAGTGTCGGGTCAAGGGTGTCAAGGCTCGTCAGGTCACTCCAGCCGCCTAGGGGATCTCTCGGGTCCTATCGCTGGGTCCCGCTGGGGATGGGTTCAGTTTTTCCAGTTTTTTGGGTTCTGTTGGGGATGGGTTCGTTTTTCCCCTCTCTCGGGTCTTGCCGCTGGGTTCTGCTGGGGATGGGTTCGTTTTTCCCCTCTCTCGGGTCTTGCCGCTGGGTTCTGCTGGGGATGGGTTCGTTTTTCCCCTCTCGCGGGTCTTGCCGCTGGGTTCTGCTGGGGATGGGTTCGTTTTTCCCCTCTCGTGGGTCTTGCCGCTGGGTTCTGTTGGGGATGGGTTCGTTTTTCCCCTCTCGGGTCCTGCCGCTGGGTTCTGCTGGGGATGGGTTGTCTTCCCCTCTCGGGTCCTGCCGCTGGGTCTTGTTGGGGATTGGTTCTATTTTTTCCCTCGGGTCCTGCCGCTGGGTCCTGTTGGGGATGGGTTCGTTTTTTCCCCTCGGGTCCTGGCGCTGGGTTCTGCTGGGGATGGGTTCTGTTTTCCCCCTCTTTTGGGTCCTGCCGGAGATGGGTTCGGTTTTCCCCTCTCTGGGTCCTGCCGCTGGGTCCTGCTGGGGATGGGTTCTTTTTTCCCTTCTTTCGGGTTCGTCGCCTTACATTAAGAAATAACAAATCCACGAAGACTCATTTTCTCTCTATATAAGTTGGACTCGATGTTATATAGTTTAGCTTTTATAGTTTTAGTTATGGTACCTATAAATATTTTGTATAGTAGAGTTGTATAGTTGGACTCGTTGCTAAGTACAAGTTTGATTGTACTGCACTAGGCCAAAGTTACTTTGCACTAGGCTATAAGTTGAAGTACTGTTCATCGTTTTAAGCAGTTATTTTGACCACGTCTTGTTTAGCGGTAAAACAAATCTTGGAATCTTATTTTGGGAAAGTAAAAAAAATAAAATCTTGGAATCTTATTTTGGGAAAGTAAAAAAAATAAAATCTTGGAATCTTATTTTGGGAAAGTAAAAAAAAAATCATGGACTCTTATTTTGGGAAAGTAAAAAAAAAAATCTTGGAATCTTATTTTGGGAAAGTAAAAAAAAATATCTTGGAATCTTATTTTGGGAAATTTATAAAAAAAATTAAATAACCTTGCAGAGATGGTTGTTAATGGAAGAGTTTAAAGATTGCTTGTATGATGATGTGTTATTTTTTTCATGTTTTTATTATATAATTATAAGTACCTGTCCCATGGAACAGCTTAAAGTTTTCTTAGCGAAATATTTTTTTTCTTTTGCTTAAAACTTAGAATATGTTTAGTAACTTTCCATTATAAAAACTGAAAACTTACAATATTTTAAGTACTTTTGCCATTTAATAGTGCCACGTAGGACCTCCGAGAGATTTATTTTTCCATTTTATTTTGTCCACAAGTGTAAAAGGTCGTCTTAAACATTTTTTTTTTAAACTGAGAATCTTAATTTTTTAAACTGAAAACGTACAATGTCTTCAGTAATTTTCCATTTAAATACCCGGGATGTTTTCTATTTCAATTTAATTTTGTCCAGAAATCTAAAAGGTCTGTGTGTGTGAGTAAGAAAGTAATTTGTTGTCTCGTCACAGCAGACTTGTTTTAGGTGGGAGGGGGGCGTGGGAGGGAGTCCAGGGGGCGGGAGGGGGGGCAAGACTGGCTTAGACTGCTGGGAGAAGAGGGGGAAGGGGCAGGATTATTGGGGGGGCGAGGGGGGCATAGGGGGCAGAGGTCTGGAAATGTGACTAAGCAATAATATCACGGTGCTCAGCGACACGTGTATTGAGAGAGAGAGAGAGAGAGAGAGAGAGAGAGAGAGAGAGAGAGAGAGAGAGAGAGAGAGAGAGAGAGAGAGAGAGAGAGAGAGAGAGAGAGAGAGAGAGAGAGAGAGAGAGAGAGAGAGAGAGGCGTTCATAGACAAAGATACAGAAATATTCACACAGACAGACGAACAGACAGACACATGAAGAGACGGGGATAGTAGAATTACAGACACATACAAACCTAACTTGGAGGAGGAAGAGGAGGAGGAGAGGAGGAGTCAACATTTTAAGTAATTTAACTCAAATTCACTTTTTTCCTTGGGTTTATTTATTTATTTATTTATTTTGGTTGGATGAATTTTTTGTAAGGTTAAATGAGGTCAATTCTTCACAGGTACAACAGGTGAGAGGTCATTAACGTAAACATGATGACATATATAATGACATTTATTAAAACTCAAATTCATGTTTTATTCGTTTAATATTTTTTTGGGGTACGTTTTTTTTTTGTTTTTTTTTTGTTAGGTAGTTAAATGAGGCCAATTCTTCACAGGTACAGCAGGTGAGAGGTCATTAACGTAAGCATGATGACATAAAACGTAAGCATGATGACAGTATAATAATATTTCTTAAAACTCAAATTCACGTTTTTTTTCGTTATATATTTTTTTGGGGGTACGTTTTTTTTTTTTTTTTGTTTTTTTGTAAGGTAGTTAAAAATGAGGCCAATTCTTCACCGGTACGATAACAGTAGATGTAACAAGCAATACAAACACACGTACGAACACTTCCAACACGCTATCTATCACCTTCCTACACGCGAATCAATTGAATCATGTGTACGAATTAATACACATACAATTACCTGTCCCAAGGGTAATTAGAATGGCGATGAAACAGGGTCTACTTACTGTACATCGGGATCTCTGTATAGGCTATTGTGCTGCCCTGACCCCCCCCCCCCCTTCACCATGCCCCCCCAACCCCCCCACCCCCACAGCCCCCCCCAACCCCCCAACCACCACCACAACCCCCCCTCCAACCCCCAACCACTACCACAGTCCTACAAACCCCCAAACCACATATCTGTATCCCCCCCTCTCCCCCCACCACCACGCCCTACAGTCCCCCCCCACAACCCCGTAATCCCCCCCCCAAACCCCCCACTAAACCCTGTAAACCCCCTCCACCACCACACCAGCCCTCCCCTCCACAACCACTATGCCCCCCCCTCCACCACCACTACGCCCCCCCCCCCCCCCTCACAGCCGTTGATTAGCATAAAGCACTACTTTATAACAGGAAATGTGTATCATATAATTATCATCATTAATATTATAAACCAATATTACACGGAAACCTGCACCTGATTAAAGGGTATTACTAAAGCATTTGTTACTATTGAAATAACCTCCAATACAGCAGTAAAGATATTAAGTATAGTGTGTTTTGTGTTGATAAGTTTCGTGTGTTTTTTAATTGAATTTCGTGTTGGGTTTCGTGTTGGGTTTTAAATAAATATAATATAAGAATAATAAATGAATATAGTATTAACCCCTTCACGCCCAGATCTTTTCTTTGCTATAAAAAATCGTCTGTTGTTAACCATAAAATTAAGAAAAGTAACTGAATATACCTAATTAGTTAGTCGACAAGGATACTAAACAGGTCATAGCTATAAAATATTGCTTATGTTCACTAAAAATCGTCTAATGGTATCAAATTACTATGGAAATTACACTCTGGGTCTCAAGGGGTTAGTAATAATGATATATAAATAAATGATAAATCTCTGACTGTACGAGTAAAATGTTATAGTGGAGTGAAAGTAAAACTAAATATTACGCTACATTTTTATGTCATGATGAAATCCCACATTCGTTATTTGTTATTACATTTTGTCTTGATGAAACCTCAACATTTTAGCGACGAACAAGATTGTGAGCAGCGAGGTTCATGACACGAAAAAAAGAAAAAACGAAGAGAGAGAGAAGAGAGAGAGAGAGGAGAGAGAGAGAGAGAGAAGAGAGAAGGAGAGAGAGAGAGAGAGAGAGAGAGAGAGAGGAGTGAGAGTGTGAGTGGAGTGAGTGAGTGAGTGAGTGAGTGAGTGAGTGAGTGAGTGGTGAGTGAGTGAGAGAGAGAGAGAGAGAGGGGAGAGAGAGAGAGAGAAAAGGAGGAGAGAGAGGAGAGAGAGAGAGAGAGAGAGAGAGAGAGAGACCCAGTTCACTATCAAACATTATCCTATCAAGAATAACAACTCCAAAACTTGATAACAACCCCTTAGTGTGTTGTAGTCCTCGCCAAAACGCAAAGGGTGTAACAAATTGGATGCCGATCAAGCCAAAGCTACAAAGTTTATCTCTTCCTGGCCAAACAAATCGTACGAGAGGAAGGTTGGAGCGCCGTCTCTGTGGCAAGATAACTCAATTCTTCGGAGTGGTCACAGGCCCTATCCCAATACTGATGCCTTTCTTTCTTTCTTTCCTTTCTTTCTTTTTTCATTGATTTACAGGTCACAGACGAGAGAAAAAAAGTTTGATGGTTTTAATTTCTTTCTTTTTCTTTCTTTTTTCATTGATTTACAGTTCACAGACGAGAGAAAAAAAATGTGATGGTTTTCCTTTCTTTCTTCTTTCATTTTTCATTGATTTACAGTCACAGACGAGAGAAAAAAAGTTTGATGGTTTTAATTTCTTTCCTTTTTTTTCTTTTTCATTGATTTACAGTTCACAGACGAGAGAAAAACAGTTTGATGGTTTTCATTTCTTTTTTTTCTTTCTTTTTTCATTGATTTACAGTTCACAGACGAGAGAAAAAAAGTAGGAAAAGGGTTCAAATATACAAGGCAAACATTTGGGATATTATGAAGTATATTATATTTGAAATTAAAGAAAGTAATTGACAAGTGGAACGACAGCGATATGGAAAAAAGTATAGATTTTGAGTTTTTATTAGTATGATAAAGTGATTTACAGAAGTGGAACGACAGCGATATGGAAAAAAGTAAAGAATTTGAGTTTTTATTAGTATCATTAAAAGTGATTTACAGAAGTGGAACGACAGCGATATGGAAAAAAGTATAGATTTTGAGTTTTTATAAGTATTAAAGTGATTTACAGAAGTGGAATGACAGCGATATGGAAAAAAAAGTACAGATTTTTGAGTTTTTTTTAGTATGATAGTGATTTACAGAAGTGCAATGACAAAGATATGGACAAAAAAGTGTAGATTTGAGTTTTAAGAAATATTTGAAAGTATTTTATAGAACTGAAGCGACAACTGCACAGAATAAAAAATGTGTGAATTTAAGATCAAAGAAAAGTTACATAGAAAGTATTTTACATTATAGGAACGACAGAATTATAGAGAAAGAAAAATAAAGAAAAAATAGAATATACGATAATGATTTCCCACCTCTCTATAACACCTTGAGGCCCATAACGTAATTTACATTGTAATTTGGGTACCGATTTTTAGTGACTATAAGAAATATTTTATAGATATGACCTGTTAAGTATCCATGTCCACTTTTTTTTTTTTTTTTTTTACATTTGTGCCTATAGCGTCTGTAGGCAGTGGTGACCCGGGGTCGGATGGTAGGCTCTGGAGGGTTTACTTGAGGGTTCTGATGGGTTTTCCTCGCCCGTTGGTGGCGCAGGCGGATTCTTATAGTGACGCCTGTGAGGCTCATGCCGCCCCCCTGTGTCCTCCGATGCACTCGCAGTCGAAGGTAGAGTTGATGGACAGGGCATGTGGTGTTCTTAGGCTACTCGACGGTGCAGAAAGGTTTTTGGGTTTCCTCGGGATCGACTCGGGTCACCGAGAACTCCAGTCGGAGACTCTAACCGCTCCGCTACCGCCTCCCCATTTGGTATATTCAGTTACTTTTCGTAATTTTATGGCTAACAACAGACGATTTTATATAGCAAAGGAAAGATCTGGGCGTGAAGGGGTTAAGGTAAATGAAGTAAAAGCGATAAAAAAGTAGGTAAATGATCATAAAAGGAAATTATTTTGCTGTTTTTATTTTTGAGGTTAATAATATTTTTAGACTTTTTATGTAACAATTAGAGCGTCGAGAAGGTTTTTACGTAAAAGTTTTTAATGAATTTTTATGCACACACACACACACACACACACACAAAAAACACACACACACACACACACACACACACACACACACACCACCCACACCCACCCCCCACCCCACACCCACACCCACACACACAACCCACCCACCCACCCACCCACCCACCCACCCACACCACCCACCCACCCACCCACGCCCCCCACCCACCCACCCACCCACCCACCCACCCACCCCCCACCCACCCACACACAACACACACCCACACCACACCACACACACCACCACACACACACACACACACATACAACACACACACACACAACACACACAACACACACACACACACACACACACACACACCCCCACACACACACACACACACGGCTTTTAAAGATGAAAGGGTATCGGAAAAGAAAGAAAAAAAGGGAATCGAATGCCACGAAAAAAATGAAAATGAAAATATATTAATTCCAAAATTCCTGTCGTGTTAATGAAATTCGAATGTGTGTGTGTGTGTGTGTGTGAGAGAGAGAGAGAGAGAGAGAGAGAGAGAGAGAGAGAGAGAGAGAGAGAGAGAGAGAGAGAGTTTGAGAGAGCAGTATGACAAGCAGTGGGTGGAAAAAAAAGTGACAGATGGATAGACAGACAGACAGACGGACAGACGGACAGACAGGTCGCAAAAGTCCCGCGAAAATCTTCTCTCTTCATTTTTACAACATAATTTTTTTCCCCTGATAAAGCTTCTATTTTTTCCCTTTGCTTTATACTTCCTCTCTTCCCTTCTTCCTTTTTTGCTTCTTCCTTCCTTCTTCCCTTGTTCATTCATGTTCTTCAACCCTTCTGCATTGCTCCCTTCATTAAACCCCTTGAGGCCCAGAACGTAATTTCCATTGTATTTTGCCTACCATTAGATGCTTTTTAATGAATATAAGCAATACAGTATAGATAGGACCTGTTTAGTATCCTTGTCCACTAGGAAATTTGGTATATTAAGTTGCTTATAGTAATTTTATGGTTAACAACATACGATTTTTTTTATAGGAAAGGAAAAATCTGGGCGTGAAGGGGTTAAAGTAAATCACCCCCCATCACTTTCCCATCATTTCCCCATCACTCCTCTTTAAGGTAACACTTCACCATCACTCATTATTCCCATAATTTTTTAGCCATTTTTTCTTCCCCATCACTTGCCTTTATCACTCCCGCTACCCATCACTTTCCCATCACTTTCCCATCACTTTCCCCCCATCATTACTCCTCCCGCTTATTTCCCTTACTAGTTAACACGTAATGATCCCTTCTCTATATCACTTTACCCCATCACTCCCATCATTTTTCCATAATTTCCCATCACTTTCCCATCATTACTCCTCCCACTCATTCCCTTACTGGTTAAAACGTAATGACCCCTTCTCTATTTTGCCGCAAAACTATGAGTCATAGAAGAACCTATTGAAGTAACAAAGGTTCATCTTCAAGTGTTCTACATGATGCAGTAATCGGTTGTTCAAAATATCTCATGGTTGTCGAGAAAATAGATATTTTGTATAAATGTATGAATATGCTATTTTCTCGGTTATTTACCAATCAATATTTTTTTGCTTTACGCCAAAGGATAGCCCGTGCTCTGCTTCATATTTACTTCTCTATAACTCTTGCACCTATCTGTCATAGTTGTTTACAAAGACGTGATTTGAAAAATAATCAAGGCATACGATACCCCTTGCAATATTTGCCAAAAAAATTGAAAAATAGATTTGCTTGAACATTTGTTCCTAGCAGTTTTCGGGCATGCTGAACACGAATCTGGAGTCAGTTTTCAGTTACAATGATTAAAAGTCCCTATTTCAGCCAATTCACAGTGACATTCGCAATTGGCAATGTATGTTTACGAATTTGTGTATGTACCGTCAATAACACTATGGTCGCCACTGCACTAATGTCGCCAGGCGCCATATATTACGAATGTTAGCATCACTACAGAATTGTATGTGTCATTAAAGAGGCATGCACAGTAGTTTATATTATGTCTCTGTCTTCAGTGGCACATACAAGTCTGTAGTGATGCTAAAATTCGTAATATTCGCCTGTAAAATTCGCCTGGCGACATTGGTGCAGTGGCGACTGTAGTGTTATTGACGGTACATGATTTGTGCCAAGCTTGTAAGTTTGTTCATAAAATTTAAATATAATTAACACGTAATGACCCCTTCTCTATATCACTTTACCCCATCATTTCCCATCACTTCCCATCATTTTCCCATCAGTTCCCATCACATTCCTATCCCATATTCTCATTCCTCACACTCTCAGTCTTTCCTCAACCATCCATTTGGCTCCAAACTTTATTATATACCCCTCCTCCCTCCTTCCCCTCCTTCCCCTCCTTCCCCTCCTCCCTCCTTCCCCTCCTCCCCCTCCTCCCTCCTTCCCCTCCTTCCCCTCCTCCCCCTCCTCCCTCCTTCCCCTCCTCCCCCTCCTCCCTCCTCCCCCCCCTCCCTCCTTCCCCTCCTTCCTCCCTTCCCCTCCTTCCTCCTTCCCCTCCTCCCCCCTTCCCCTCCTCCCTCCTTCCCCTCCTTCCCCCCCTTCCCCCCCTTTCCCCCCCCCCCTCCTTCCCCTCCTTTTCCCCTCCTTCCCCTCCTCCCCTCCTTCTAACCTCCTCCCTCCCCCTCCTTCCCCTCATCCTCCTTCCCCTCCTTCCCCTCCTTCCCCTCCTCCCTCCTTCCCCTCCTCCCTCCTTCCCCTCCTTCCCCTCCCCCCCTCCTTCCTCCTTCCCCCATCCCTCCTTTCCCCTCCTTCCCCTCCTTCCCTCCGCCCTCCTTCCCCTCCTTCCCCTCCTTCCCCTCCTCCCTCCTTCCCCTCCTCCCTCCTTCCCCTCCTTCCCCCCTCCCTCCTTCCCCTCCTCCCTCCTTCCCCTCCTTCCCCTCCTCCCCCTTCCCCTCCTTCCCCTCCTTCCCCTCCTCCCTCCTTCCCCTCCTCCCTCCTTCCCCTCCTTCCCCTCCTCCCCTCCTTCCCCTCCTTCCCCTCCTTCCCCTCCTTCCCCTCCCCCTCTCCTCCTTCCCCTCCTCCCTCCTTCCCTCCTCCCTCCTTCCCCTCCTCCCCTCCTTCCCCTCCTTCCCCTCCTTCCCTTCCTTCTCCTCCTCTCCCCTCCTTCCCCTCCCTTTCCCCCCCTTCCCTTCCTTCTCCTCCTCTCCCTCCTTCCCCTCCTTCCCCTTCTTCCCCTTTCCCCCCCTCCTTCACCCCCTTCCCCTCCTTCCCCTTCACTTTTCCTCCCCTCACTTTTTCCTCCCACCATCACTACTACTACTAAATACTACTACTACTACTACTACTACTACTACTACTACCACTACTACTACTACTACTACTACTACTACCACTATACTACTACTACTACTACTACTACTACTACTACTAAATACTACTACTACTACTACTACTACCACTTACTACTACTACCACTACTACTACCACACACTACTACTACTACTACTACTACTACTACTACTACTACCACTACTACTACTACTACTACTACTACTACTACTACTACTACTACTACTACTACTACTACTACTACTACTACTTCATCCTCCACCTTTTCCCCTTGCGCCACTTTGCTTCCACCACTTTTTATTCCACTTTTCTCACTCCACTTTTTCCCCTTACTCAATGCTCTCCCAAGCCACTTTTTCTTCCACCATTTCTTTCCCCCCTCTTTTCCCTCACGTCACTCCACTTTTTACCTCCCTATCTCCCCTTTCTTTCCTCCCCTCCCTCATCTCCCTATACACAATTTTACATTCTCCCCAATCTTCTCTTCTTCTTCTTTCTCTTCTCTTCTTCTTCTTCTTCTCTGTTTTTCCCCTCTCATAAGTTTTTTGCCCTCTTCCCATTTCGTTATCTCCCCTCACCATTCCTTACATTCCTTTCCACATCTCTCCTCTTGTTCCTCTTATACTTGTAGCACACTGAGTCCCCTCCCTTCCCCTCTCCTCCTCTCCCCTCTTATTCCCCTCAGACCTGTAGCACCCTGAGTCCCCTCCCTCCCCTCATTCCCCTCCCTACCTCCTCTTGCTCCCCTCAGACCTATAGCACCCTGAGTCCCCTCCTTCCCCTCCCCTCCCCTCATTTCCCCTCTCCTCCCAGCCCCCTCTTGCCTTGACGCTCATCACTAAATGTCTGTCTTTGAAATGCCGGTGAAATGACTGAGCTTTGAAGACTTAGGCATTAAGATCAAATTGCCATCTATTGCAAAGAATTTTT